>CM022541.1:17801804-18297965 GCA_012273795.1 Dendrolimus punctatus
CCTGTATTCGCGCAGGTAGGTTCCCGTCGCAATGGAAAGAGGGGCGTCTGTGCCTTCTTCCCAAGGGAGGTCGTAAACCTCCCGACGATCCGTCCGCCTACAGGCCCATAGTGCTGCTGAACGAGGTCGCCAAGGTCTTCGAGAAGATCTTGGCGGAGCGGCTCGTGAAGCATCTAGACACCGTGGAGCCGGGGCTATCAGATACGCAGTTCGGGTTTCGGAGGAGGCGGTCCACGATGGACGCCTTCGAGACGCTGCGAACGGTGACGGACGAAGCTGTCCAAGCGAAGGACGTCGTTCTTGCGGTGTCGCTAGACATAGCGAACGCCTTTAACAGCCTCCCTCATGAGACGATCAGGGAGGGGCTCCGTGCACACGGAGTCCCCCCGTACCTCACGAGGCTGTTAGGCGAGTACCTGCGGGATCGACACATCCTTTGGGAGGGCGGTGAGTCCGTCAATCACGAGTTAGGTCGGCGACGTGTCGCGTGCGGCGTTCCACAGGGTTCGGTCCTCGGGCCGATCCTTTGGAACGTAGGCTATGACTGGATCCTTCGGGTGACGGTCAGGCCCGGGGTAGGGCTGATCTGCTTTGCGGACGACACCCTACTCACGGCACGCGCCGCGTCATTCGCGGAGTCCGTGGACGTCGCCAACGACGGGTTGGCGATAGTCGTAGACAGAATAGCTAGGCTGGGCTTGAGGGTCTCCCCCGCGAAAACGGAGGCCATCATGTTCCATAGGAAGTTTCGTAATCCACCCCCGGATCTGTCCGTTACAGTCCAGGGGGTGGCGATCAGAGTAGGGCCCACGATGAAATATCTTGGGCTAGTCTTAGACGGGAAATGGCTGTTCAAAGCGCATTTTGAGCAGTTAGTTCCCAAACTCGTGAGTTCCGCGGGCGCACTCTCAAGGCTTCTTCCCAACGTGGGGGGGCCGGGGGGTGCGACGCGGAAACTATATTCTGGCATCCTGAGGAGTATGGCCCTTTACGGTGCCCCCGTCTGGTTCGAGTCGCTTCACCGCCACAATCGAACCCTGCTGCACCGGGCGCAGCGGGTTCTGGCCGTGAGAACCATACGTGGGTATCGTACAGTGTCTTGGACGGCGGCGACACTCTTGGCAGGCGAGCTGCCCTGGCCTCTCCAGGCAGACGTCCTGTCCAGGGTTCGTCGTACCCAGCAGGATGCCCTAGCTAGAGGACTGACCTTCTGTCAAGTCGAGATAGAGACGGTCAGGAAGCGGGAAACCGCTTCCTGCCTCGTCGACTGGTCTCGTGACCTCGAACACCCTGCGGCCGGCGGCTTTACGGTGGACGCAATCAGGCCACAACTGGAGGAATGGGTTAACCGCACTAGCGGCACCCTCACCTTCAGGACGACGCAGATACTGACCGGACACGGTTGTTTCGATCAGTATCTGTTTCGCATTGTGGGCTGCTTGCCTTCTCCGGATTGCCGACAGTGTGGCGCGCCCGATACGGCGTTTCATACGCTTGTCGAGTGCGCTGCCTGGGCGCCTCAGCGTTTCGAGCTCGAGACAAAGTTAGGAGCCGTCGGATCGCTCGGCGACTTGGTAACGGCCATGTTGCAGAGCGACGACGCCTGGGATGCTGCGGTTTCTTTTTGTGAGGCAGTTATGTCTCTGAAAGAGGCCGCAGAAAGGGATAGGGAGCGAAGTCCTAGGGCGCGTGCTACGGTCTCTTCTCGAGGTCGCCGGCCTTCAGCCGGCACCCGGAGAGGCAGGTACGCGCATTACTTCCCTCCCTGAGTTAGGATCCGGAACGATGGGGGCCCTTAGCTACTAGGTCAGCAAGGGACTTTACAACTACCCCCGTTCCGTAGTGGAGTGTGTTCTCCCGGGGCACACTTCAGCACTTTATGCGCTGGATCGACTGCTGAGTAACTATGTTCTACATCTCAGTCTTTCCTTCACATCAAAGCGCAGGGCCGCGAAGGGAGGAGGGGTTTTTTAGTGGGTATTGAGGTTGCTCGCCCGTGCGGCATCGCTCGGAGTCTCCACACTCCTCTGTGTAATCCATAGCGGACGAAGCGCAAGTAGAGCATACAATTGCTAGCGTTATCGCCCCCCGTGGATTCGTGCCGTTTCCTAGTGACGGCCCAGAGAGTGCGTAAATCGGTTAGTCATTTTTCCCCGCCTCAAAAAAAAAAAAAAAAAAAAAAAAAAAAAAGAGGCGACAAAATAACCCACAGCCAGGTGGCAGGGCATTTGTCCGACTGGATGGCTACCACCCCTGGTCTAAAGTATGTCGCCATAACAACCTTGAGTTGTGTTCCGGTCTTAGTGACCAGGTTCCAGTCTCTCTTAAGAGAGCAGCAGCGCATTTATAGCACCTTTGGTGTTGCAAATGTCCATAGGCGATGGTAAACACTTACCATCATGTAGGCCGTTTGCCTGTCTGCTGAACTCCTGCAATAAAAAAAACAAGTTATAGAATTGGAAATACGCTGTGTGTTTACATTGAAGCTATTAAAAATAAAACAACTGGAATGGAGTATATAAACGGTAGACAAAACGATGCAATTTTTTTAGATTACTTGTCTGTTTGTTTGGGACTCACGTAAATATTACTGGACCGATTTTGATGGGGTTTTCGTTGATCGACAGTAAATTCTTAGACTTAAAATTGACGCTAATTTTTATCCTGGGAATTTAAAATGGCAGATTAAAAAAAACAAATTCCAAGGTGATTTTTTTCACTGATCGATAGCAAATTTTATGTTTGTTATTTGTGATATTTTTATCCTGGGAAAACGATAGCTTACATTATTTCTTAAATGCCGCGGTACTTTGTGTCCCGGGAATTTCTAGTCAAGCCTGAACGAAGTCTTTGACATACCCTAGTCTGTAATAAAGTTATAATATATATGTTATAACTAGGTTTTCCCATCAGTTCGAGGCATGTCTATTTCTAGTGGTAGATAGATAGATAGATAGATAACACTTTATTGTACACCATTACAGAAAACTTACGGACTACTAGTAATAATTTAATTGTGTACAAAGGGCGGTCTTATCGCTAAAAAGCGATCTCTTCCAGACAACCCGTGGCAAGAATACTGTGATTGGGAGTGGCGATGGTGGTATACATAATTATTGTACGATTACATACATTTTAATAATAAATATATAACTATACTATATATACAAATATACACATAAGTTATATACATATACAAGATATTGTGATAATATGCAACTATTTAAACATAATAAACATATAAATATATGCAATATAATATCTATTAATTATAAAAAATTACATATCATTATATTGCAGATAGAATTTTCTGACCAAGTTCTTAAATGTGGTAGTATATTTTGAAAGCAAGCATTTACACAAGTTATATTGCTTTGATTTTTTACGTAGGCGCTATTAAATCTCGAAGCTTAGTAAGTAGCAAGCTACCAGTTTCTTCTTCAAGGCAGGCAGCACATTGGCAGGACCTCTGGTATTGCTAATGTCCATAAGCGATGGTAATCACTTTCTATCACAATTGTGCTGTCAGCATGTCTGCTGTGCTTCAGCAATAAAAATAATTAAAGAAAAGGAAAACTGCCTTAGCTGGTCGGAAAAGCATAGTGAATGGTTTTCCAACCGGATTTCTAACTCACACCTACCCCTAATAATAACCTACCACGGATATTTTATCAAATGGCTAATGTAATATTGCTACTATATGTACAAAATTGTAATGACTTTATAAAAATACTAGCGGGCCGGCGCGCTTTCACCCATACTCTGTCCCGCTCCCGTGGTACATAGCGTCATGATATATAGCCTATGACACTCCATGTTAACGTGGCTTTCCAACAGTAAAATAATTTTTGAAATCGGTTTAGTAGATCCAGAGATTACCCCCTACAACGTCACAAACTCACAAACTTTATCTCTTTATAATATTAGTATAGATACACTAAAATAAAACTTTACCGGTTTATATCGTATTGTTACATACCGACAAAGAACGCACAACTGGCTTTCGTAAAACGCAGTTTATTGCCTTTCCTTTAGGAGTTTATTTGTTTACTTCGTGTTTAAAATTTACAAACATCCTATTGTCATCGTACTTATTCTATGGCTGTCATTAGTGACGAACTAATCTTTGTTTTTACCGCATTGCGTCGAAGCTTGCCAGATAAGATTAACTCAGTTAACGTGGCCCCTTTGTCGGTATTATACAGATAGTATAAAACAATGCTCGAACGGAGGGGTGGGGCAGTTAAGCGACGATTACGATACTAGCAAGACGTGTGTTGTACTTTCGATTAGCGATATAGTGACGGACTTTGCGCGTCTTATTGAATCGTGCAGTTTCTACTGGCTGTGTCCAGTCACAAATGTACAGTTCTAATAAACTCTATAGTAATTCCAACGGAATTTTAATTCGAGTCCTGTGTAGCTCGTAACAGTATTCTATTCATAGAGTCTCCCTCAAGACTATAAGTAGATTAGTGAGCCTAGATCACCGTCTTCTATGGATAAGGTGCACAGAAAGCTGGCTACGTTTCCTCATATAATATTCTATGTAGATAAGACATTTCAGCGTAATAAAGATTCTAGAAAGAACTGTTGAACACTTTGTATTTACAAACCGCCTTTTAACCCCCTTTTAATCTTGAACAACAAACATTCACAGACAAAGAATAGCGAGCGAAAAGCGTTTCAGCTAAAATTACAACAGTTGCTGGCTTTTAGATTGTAGTCTTTTAGTTATTCCTTTTTAAAACATTTCTTTGTAGTTTCTCATTTAAAAGCCTGGACCTCAGACACTCTTGTTGCGCCAAACGTGTTTTTCGGAGTGTGAAAACGGCCTAAAAGAACTTCGGGGCTATATGTTACATACACGAAGCTGGTATGTTTGAATGGATACGGTGTCTATAATTTAAAAGTGTTCATTAAAATTTAAAAGTCTGTAATCTAAATATATATAATAGCTATTGCCCGCGACTACGTCCGCGTGGAATATTTAAAAAAAGTGACTTATTAACAATCCCACGGGAATTCTTTAATTTTTCGACTTTAAAAGTATCCTATATACTGACCAGGGATATAAGCTAGCACCATACAAAATTTCATTTAAATCGGTCCAGTCGTTTCGGACATTAGCCCGTACAAATAGACAAATAGAGAAGCAAAAATTTTGAAAAAAAAAACTAAATTAGTTGTATTTCACTTCTTACATTCTCCTGACTCGGTTTTTATCATTTTTTTTCCTTGTACAGAAATTAGACTTCTACAGTTTTATTATATGTATGATTGAAATCCACGTATAACGTGACTCATAACGATATCTGAGGAACTACACCTATACCTATAGACTTGAAATTTCGTCATGAATCTTCCTATGCCAAGTAGAGGTCAGTTAAGAATCGATTTTTCGGCACGTGCAGCGGGTAGTTATCAGCAAGAAACAAAAAATAATAATAACTGCTAATTATACGATATTTAATCATACCTGAAAATAGAAAGAAAGAGATGTTTTATTTGAGAAAAATATACATTTTAACAATGTTGAGAATAATAAATCAAGATAAGCCCCAGTAATTGGAAACTGTAAGTTCATTGGGTTTTTTTCTATATGATGCTTTAAAAATTTGACTAAAATAGGGAGTAGCTTAATGGGTTTCAATGCAAACTTGAGAGATAAATGCAGAAATTTTACCTTATTTTTTATTATTGGAGTATAGCAGATGGGCTGACGAAGCATCTGACAATATGTTACCCTGTCACCTGGAACATAAGGCAAAGTTGTTAGAACGGTACACTCTAAGCCGGGACAGAAGCCATCCTGAAAGGGCAAATACCATGCCACTTGTCTGTGTGTTGTTTTATGCTTTATCACATCTTATAACAGGAAGCATGGCCGCATGAATTAGTTTTCTTTCTCTGTTTTTCCACACGAGGAGGTTAGGATATATTCAGAATTGTACAGTTTATTAAATTTCAGTAATGGATTTTGACTTTCAAATGAATATAAGAAGAACATTAGAAGAATCAGGGTTTAAAGAAGGCCTATTAAACAACAATAAAGGTGGTTTTAGAATGTTCTCGAAAGGGTCATGCCACCTCCATTGTAGGTCAAACGTAGGTGAATGTAGACTGAAGGCTCGGGATGTATCGCAAGATGCAACAAAGCCGCAGTTCCGGTGTGGCCCTTTTGTTCGCAACAACAGCGGGTCGTGGGCCCAGCTACGAAATATTGCACTTCCCTAAATCGCCACATAGTGATGGCACTTTTATCGATATTTTAGATTAATTTTCCAAAAGTAGACTATTTAACTTTCGGTTATGCGAAAGCGAGTTTCGATCATCTCTGATCTAGAGTATGTCGCCATAACAACTTTGGGTTGTGTTCCGGCACTAGTGACCAGGTTCCAGTCTCCCTTCAGAGAGCAGCAGCACATTTGTAGCACCTTTGGTGTTGCACACACGGATTCGTGTTTATTACAAGAAAAGCCAATTTCAGGAAAAACCTTTTAAGATGATTCAATATCTAATGCAGTCTCATACAAACAATATCCTTTCATTCTGTTCTGAACTTCGGATGGTATTCCAAGAGAGAAGTTGTTTCTAACCGCTTTATACTATGATTATTTTCTCTGATAGGGCTATGTGATGTGTCCAAAGTTATGTAAGTTGGTATCGTATATAACTTTAGTCGTGTTAACTTTAGACCATTTGAATTCTAAATACTTATTACTATTCAAAGTATTCGCAAAACGATCAAAAGAACCACAGTAATATTACACATGATATTCCATAATACTCTGCGGCTTTCTGATAATGATGTTTTATTTCTAGAGACAATTTATGTATAAAATAAACGATCCAGTGTGGATAATTGCACACATAAGGAAAACGTATTGTTCGTATTGTATAAAAGGAAACTGTACCATTTGCTATGTTATAAAAACATCGATAAAAAAGTGATAGATTTATTCGAACCTCGACAAAAAATGTTTTGAAATCGCACGTCACTATGCTTTAATACTGACATATACAGGCTCTTTGTAAGATTGAAGGAGTGTGGTGCATCTCGGGTTACCTAACTTTCAACGAGATAGTTTCCAGCCATATCTGCCTACAATATCATGGCACATTTCCACTGTAAAATTCGGTTTAAACAATATATGGAACTGTTAGGTACTCTATATACGAAAGGTTCATATTATTTTTATTAAAAAAGAATACCGATAACAGGTCAAAATTTTTTTAAGTGGTCTGTGCTTTTGACCAGACCCATATCGCACCCTTAGAATTATACGGACCTAATCAAAAATATCAAGTTCTTAAATTTTATGTATTACATATATTATCAAAATCCAATCATACAAAATTTTGATTTAGATCTGTATAAATACGATTCGCATAAATCCCAATCTAGGGTTAGTTTGGTTCATGTATCCTCAAAATGTTGAGAGTTTATGATCCAAAAGACCGAATCTGGGGTCACTATGGTTCATACATCCTCAAAATTTTGTGTATGTATGGATTAAAGCGTATCAAAATAGATGGGTCTGCTGGTCAAAACTACACTTTTTACTTTTTGGGGGCCAGTTTTATCAATACTAACCATCTCATTCATAACAGTTACATGAGGTTTATACTCGTTTTTATAATCGTATTCTGAATTCAATCATACACACACGCTCATATATCACGCCTGTTACCCATGGAGGTAGGCAGAGACGATAGATCTCCACTCGCACATGATAAAACAACTTTCGCTTATTACACAATTTTACAGTTAAGTAAAATTGTGTAATAATTAATTTTTATGTTAATTTTTAAGTAGAAAACAACTGTACTATTAAACAATATTACAGTTGTTTTCAACTTTTTTTAAATATTTTTTTAGGGAGCCTATTATTCTCGTATAATTATTATGAATAAGCGGTAAATATTTAATTCTCGCTGTCAGTTAGAGTATCTGGTTTGTGACATTTGCTAATGAAAAGTTGGAATTGTAGGTTTCCAAGTCTAAGAGCTATAAAGACTTGTCAGAACGCGTAACCAACTCTTTACGTGAAGGTCTTTTCATTCTCTTTCTCATAGAATTTATTTTATATGCAAAAATGTAACACGTCACAGAAATGCACAGAATTATTTCAATACAGTAAATAAAAGTTCTTTTTCAAATATAAACAACAAACAACTCAAACATATCCGGATAAAATGTAGTTCATTTGAAAACAGGAAAACTATCGAGCCCGGTACACTTGTGGTCATCCGGTTGAAAATATATTCCGTAGTTGGTAGGAAGCTTGGAAAGAAAATTGCTAGTGCAATAAGTTGTTGGTACAGTCGTGGCCATTTTGAATTGTACTGTGTTGTCTTATTCTTCTGAGCAGAGTGAGTTTTCGAGTGGACATTATGGTTTGAAGAAAATAGCACCATGAGGTATACTGTCAAAAGTTGAAAGAAGTAGTCGAACTGATTGCGATGAAAGATGTTGATGTGTTAGAGCCATGCTGAAACATTATTTCGTTGACAGCTCTCTGGGACGACTTAATCGGTGTGGTAACACACTCTCACAGAATATCCCACGCCCATACAAAATTGTATGATAAAAAAACGACAGATTTGATGTATTCCAAGTTTATGTTTTCGTTTTTACAGCATCCCCGTTTTGGGTTTATGACGAAGTGTGACATTGTGTGACAAGGGGTGGGAGGGGCATCTTCATTTCGTCACGTCACATTAAAAATTAAATATATTTAAGCTTTAAAACACGAAATGTAAACTATTAACGATAACATCAAAATATTTCCAACTCTTATCTGTATGAGCAATTCGTTAAGTTGATGCTGTTAAGGCGGCCGCGTTTCTGCAGTGCGTCGTCTATGTTCGCCGAAGCATACATAGATGGCTCTGACGCTTTGTGGCGTTAAAAACAGCGTCGTTACTAAGCGGATTGCGTGGTAGCAGCAACATCATACTGAAGGCAATAGCTGATAAATTTGACTGCCCACTGTTTTGGTCCTTCATTAAGAGAACTACATCAGTGCTAATCATTAATTACTAACAAAGTCATAAGGATTTTTTTTCACTAATGACATTGTGTGTTTTATTAATATGTATTGGACTGTGTTGTCTTCAAATAAATAAATTATTATTATTATTAATTGTATATAATTTCACACTAGGGATGGAGCAGTCCCACGAATGTGACCGGCTGTGACAAGGACGGGGATGGGTCAAAAATCATGAAATTCTTGTGACGTAATTTGTGGTTGGCCTCTGAAGCTTGTTTTAACTTTTTTATTTCTATTTTCTTCCAGGCTCTGCGAAATGAATCAGATATGAGAGCCTTTTTGCAGTTATACTTCTTTTGGCGCGTTAGGGAAAAATGATGAGAGTACATTTTTACGATGCGTGCGCACACCGTCACGAAAAACCGACACCCTGAAGTTAGCTATAGTCAACATTTCAGTTTTTCTATTGTTAGTGTCCTATTTTCTACAAACATAGAATAAGGCGAAAGATAAAAAATTTGATAAGATTTTTATCTTGTTACGCCAAAGAAGTATAACTTCTAACGCGTGTACATAAGTGTACACACACTTTTTTTGTTCATAAGTGTACCACCGATGTAGTGCCGAAGTGCGTGCCACGTGATCGCACAAGAACTACGAACAACACCTGCCTCATTAAACTTTCTCGACGGTTCCTCAAGGAGCTCACTTTAAATATTTAACTACGCTTAAGTAATTACTTAAGTATGCACGGATGGTGTGACGTTGATGGCACTAGTGATTTATTGTCCGACTTTGCTAAGTGAGGGTTGTGTTTTCGGCTTATCTCGCATATGGAGGCTAAGTAGCTTACTTAAGTTATACGTAATGGAATTTTATTCCATAAGGCCCTGACTGGTGTACAATGAAATTATGTAGATCTGGTGTCATTTTCTTTAGGGGCTTCGCAAGTCGTTTGTAGCAATATCTGATACCGCTTCATACCGTCATATCCATTTTTTGTATTTGGTTGGAAGCTGCGAAATGAACTCGGGATCCCGCGGTATTCTCAGATCACTACATTGAGGTTTTTCAAAAAGCCCGAAACACATATTCAGTCTCAATAAGGTTAGAAACGCATCAGCACCTTTAGTGTTGCAGTTCTCTATGGGCGATGGTAACCGCTTGCCAGCAAGTGGACACATTTGCCTACATTCAAACGTATAACAGAAGGTTGCCTACACAATTGTGTTAGCGACGTTGAGACGTCGTAAATTATATGCATAAAGGCTTATGTCGTGACATCAGAACTAGGAGAATGAATAGATAATATTCGACAATTGTCATATATTGTTCTGATGACATAAAAATTGGGCCCAACTTGGCCTGACGACCTTCAACCACCACTTCAGTCATCCCATGCCTTACAATTGTTAAATGAACCACTGTTGGTGTTAAATGCATATCGCTTCTTTGCTTCAATAACGTGACATATCCCAATACTCACTTATTTCACTCACTCACTATATTTTGCTAAATTTATCATATTATCACAACTTTCTCATATATTTCAAAAAGGTCAGTAAATTGACACTAAATTTAATTGTAAAAAATATACAAAAAAAAGTGTAAAATATGTTTGGATGAAATCTTTTTTGAAATTAAAGTGGCGTACTGTAAATTTGGGTTTTTCAAGATACCACTGTAATGTATGTGTCATTTTTTATACCACATAATATAAGGTAGATACAAATATCGTTAGTCCGGCAATAAATACGTGTGCGAACAGTCTGTTTTATTTATCCGTGAACCTTATTAAATATCAGTACTTATATAGTAAGTTTAACGCCTAGATATTTATCAACTGGCGACGAGGATTCGAAGAACTACACAACTTTACGTGTTATTGTGAATTTCGAGTGAGATAAGACGCTATAATGTCAGTAGGAAAACTCGAACCGTTTGATCTCGAGAAGGATAGTTGGAACCTATATATTGACAGGTTAGAACAATATTTTATTGTAAATGAGGTGAAAGCCACATTACAAACGGCTACTTTAATCACAGTAATTGGGAGTGAAGCATATGAACTGATGGTTAATTTGTGTACACCTGACAAACCCGCCTCAAAAAGTTTCAATGAACTTGTAGAAATTATGAGAAAACATTTACAACCTAAACCAAGTTATTTAGCTGAAAGGTTTAAATTTAGACAACGTAAACAAAAACAGGGTGAAAGTATAGCCGAGTATGTGGCAGACTTGAAACGATTAACAAAACACTGTGGTTTCTGTTCAAAAAGTTTGAAGGAAAATTTAAGAGACCAGTTCGTATGTGGATTGCTAAATGATAACATTAGGCAAAGAATGTTTGCAGAAGAGGAGTTATCATTTGATTCAGCATTTAAAATGGCTATAACTATGGAGACGGCGGAAACAGACGCTGCCTTAATGGAAAACCGGACCAAAAAAGTAAGTGAAGATAACTTTGTGAACCAAATGAAAGAAGTTATATGGCGAAATCGCCAGCCTGGCAGCAACCGGGACCGAGGATACGCAACCGCTGGCGGGAGCAGCGGTCCGCGAGCGCAGTCGGCGCATGAGTCAGCGCGAACCGGTGGCGCAAAGTTCACAAGCGGAGCGATTATGACGGAGCGGAGCGGGCGGACACTTGCATCAAGGCAAGGAGAAACAACTCTGGCTGAGTTATTTAATTGCAAAGTTTGCGGGGGAAATCATAACCCTGGTAAATGTAAATTTAAAAAGTACGTTTGTCGAGTTTGCAACCGAGAGGGACATTTGAAAAAAATGTGTCCGCGAATTCGATCTGCTTCGTCAATGTATAACGTACAAGATGAAGAAATGGAAGGTACTATAAACGAAGACAGCAGTAGTGACGAGGTAAACAACTACTCTTTATGTGTTAAAAAACTAAATAAGTTTGGACCATACACCATAAGCATCAGCGTCGATAATACAATGTTGTCAATGGAGATAGATACGGGTAGTGCAATTTCGTGCATTAGTTATGTGTGTTATCAAAAATACTTTAGTAATCATGAAATGATGGAATGTCAATTAGTTTTAAGATACTACACGGGAGAAATTGTTAAGCCGATGGGTAAAATTAAACCTTTGGTAAAATATAAAGACAAGAGTAAATATTTAGACTTATACGTGATTAATTGTGGTAAAACTAGTTTGTTAGGAAGACAATGGATAAATGAATTAGAAATGGAAATACCTACAATAAATTATACTAATATTAATGATACAAAATTTAACTTGAATGATTTTAGTTCCAGATATTGTGAGGTGTTTTCGGACGGGCTTGGGAGGTTCACAGGCGGCACGGTGGGGTTTCGGTTGAAGGCTGGCGCGAGCCCGGTGTTCATGCGTGCCAGGCCGCTGGCGTACGCGCTGCGGGAGCCGGTCGAACGCGCGCTCGACCAGCTCATGAGCGATGGAGTGATCTCACCGGTGGCTACGTCTGACTGGGCCACTCCTATCGTCCCTGTCATGAAAAAGGACGGAACTATACGTATTTGTGGCGATTTTAAGGTGACTTTAAATAAATGCCTCGAAGTGGATCGTTTTCCTTTACCTAGGGTGGAAGATTTGCTTGCCAAATTACACGGTGGGGAAAAATATACAAAGTTAGACTTATCACAGGCGTATGCTCAATTTGAACTGGACGAATCGAAGAAATATACAGTAATTAACACGCATAAAGGCCTATTCATGTACAACAGGTTAATTTATGGTTTAGCGTCTAGCCCAGGTATTTTCCAAAGAAAATTGGAGCAAATTTTCTCAGGTTTACCAAGGGTGGGTGTTTTCCTGGACGACGTCATCATAACAGGGAAGGACGACCGGTCTCATTTGGAGACTCTTTATGAAGTATTTAATAGACTACAAAAATACGGCTTAAAAATAAAGAAAAATAAGTGTTGCTTTTTTGCGGATTCTGTGACATATCTTGGTTTCGTTATTAATAAACAGGGGGTTCATACCTGTCCGAGTAAAATTAATGCAATTAAAAAAGTCACAGTGCCATCTAACGTTTCTGAATTACGATCATTTTTAGGTTTAGTAATGTATTATGCCAAATTTGTGCCAAACATAAGTACAATTTTAGCACCGTTATATAGATTACTACAGAAGGACGTGAAATATGCATGGGGTCACCTGTGCGATGTTGCATTTAACCGTATAAAAGACTTGTTAATTTCTAGTGAGGTGTTGGCACACTATTCTCCTGAATTGCCACTGATTTTAACAACAGACGCTAGTAGCGTGGGGGTAGGAGCCGTAATATCGCACGTTACGTCTGAGGGTGAGCGACCCATAGCATATGCGTCACGGGTCCTAAACTCTGCAGAAAAGTCCTATTCACAAATAGAGAAAGAAGCTTTATCCATAATATATGGTGTTAAGAAATTTCACCAATATCTTTACGGCCGAAAATTTACATTGCGTACAGATCATAAACCACTTGTGACTATTTTTGGGGACAAATCCGGTATACCAGTAATGGCAGCGAGTAGAATGCAACGCTGGGCGGTTATACTAGCAGGATATGATTACAAGATAGAATATGTTTGTAGCAATAAAAATGCAGCAGATGCTTTATCACGCTTACCTGTAGATGTTAAAAAAAGGCAGGTAAAAGAAGTCACATATATTAATTTTATTCAAAATTTTTTGCCTATAACAAGAGAAACGGTAATTAAGTATCAACAAAAAGAAGTGTTACTACAAAAAGTGATCTGGTATATACAAAATGGTTGGCCAGCAAAATGTGATAACGAAAATTTAAAACCTTATTTTATCCGCCGCAATGAGTTATTTTTAGATTTCGGGTGTATTATGTGGGGTTATAGGATAGTGATACCAGAGTCTTTAGTAGAATATATATTAAAAGAACTTCATGCTGGTCATTTGGGAATTGTAAAAATGAAAAGTATGGCTCGTAGCTTAGTTTGGTGGCCAGGAATTGACACTGCAATCGAACATGCATGCGCCAAGTGTACTACTTGTGCAGTGGAAAATTCAGAGCCGGCACGCGCGAAACCCCAGCCTTGGCCTTATATCCCAGAACCGTGGTCTAGACTACACGTCGATTTTTTAGGTCCCTTTCACGGAAAAACCTTTTTGGTTATAATAGATGCAACTTCGAAATGGTTAGAAATATTTCAAATGCATAGTACCACTGCAAATGCTGTAATAAAAGTGTTAAGAGAAACATTTGCACGCTTTGGGTTACCCAGAGAGGTAGTCTCAGACAACGGACCGCCATTTTCTAGTAAAGAATATGCAGACTTCTTGATAAATAATGGTATTAAGCTATCATTTTCTCCTATCTATCACCCTGCATCGAACGGTGCGGCCGAAGGGGCGGTTAAACTTTGTAAGCGTGCTTTAAAAAAATCACTGCGAGAGGAGTGTGATTTAGACGCGGCTTTACAAACATACTTGATGGCGTATAGAAATGTTGAACACAGCACAACCGGGGTTTCCCCAGCAATGTTATTGCAGCATAGAAATTTAAGATCCCGACTTGATTTATTGCGAGGAACAAGATCAATTCAGGATAAAGTGCGAATAGCACAAAATAAGCAGTCAGGTTATGCAGGTGGCAGGACTAGGGATTTTAAAAAAGGAGAAGAGGTCTGGGTACGTAATTACGGTAGAGGCAATAAATGGGTTAGAGGCAACATAAGAGAGAAGATAGGTTCACGTAACTATTTAGTAGGTCAGGAAGACGGTCCACCAATTAAAAGGCATGTAGATCAAATTAAGAAAAGATGGCTGTACTTAAATCTACAGTCAGACAAGGCACCAGGTAATATCACTTCCCCAACGAGGCAACTTCCAGAGACTGGAGTATCAATAGATCCAGATTTGCCTAATGAAAACATACCGGTTTCTGGGGCTGTAGACAGTGGGCAAGGCTTGCCTGTTTCACCACCACAACCTCCCAAGCGGATTCGAAAGCCCGTTACGCGATTCGGCATTGATATTGATTAACTCTTAATTTTAAGTACTCAGTATATTTGTAAATATTTATTTTTTTGTTATTAAAAAAAATATTGTTAGTTAAGGGTGAGGGTGTAATGTATGTGTCATTTTTTATACCACATAATATAAGGTAGATACAAATATCGTTAGTCCGGCAATAAATACGTGTGCGAACAGTCTGTTTTATTTATCCGTGAACCTTATTAAATATCAGTACTTATATAGTAAGTTTAACGCCTAGATATTTATCAACCACGTTATTGAAGCAAAGAAGCGATATATATTAATCACTTTTTCATTGAAGAACGTAACATCGGGCGGTTGGTAAACGATATCTTGGACAGCAAGGAGTACTTGCTTACTATGCATTGTGCTAATTTATCTCTACATATTTTATTAAAGAACAAAACGAAGTTAATATTTATTTGTTCTTATTAAATGTGTACTTAAATCGGAAATAAATTGTATCCACCATTCATATAAGACTGAGGAATTAATAAGAATATTGTGTAGGCGCTGGTTTTCGGTAGATCCCAGATGAATCAGACGGATTTTCAAACCCATGACAATCTCTTCCATGTTTTTTATTGTAGGCAGTCGGTGGTAAGACATCCGTTTTCTGTTGTAAAGGTGAGACGAAAAAACAATTTACCTATAAGACTAAAAATAGTATACGAAGTATGAACAATTGTCAGCACTTTACAAACAAAAAAACTGCGGCCTAATGTTTAATACCTCATTTATATTCGTATGTTTTCGGTAATAAAACCAGTGTCATAACAAAGCGCGTTGGGTTTGGTATTTCTTACATTTTACCCTTTCCTCCTATAACTGTACACACACTACAGTTTTTTGGTCCTTCGAACCGGATTTGAACCAGCGACCTATGGATGCAGTCCACTTGACATTTTACCCTTCCCCCCTAAACTAAAACAGTACACACACCAGTTTTTTGGTCCTTCGAGCCGGATTTGAACCAGCGACCTATAGATGCAGTCCACTTCACATTTTACCCTTCCCTCCTAAACTAAAACAGTACACACACTAGTTTTTTGGTCCTTCGAGCCGGATTTGAACCAGCGACCTATGGATGCATTCCTTCACATTTTACCATTCCCCCCTAAACTAAAACAGTACAAACACTACAGTTTTTTGGTCCTTCGAGCCGGATTTGAACCAGCGACGCGACCTATGGATGCAGTCCACTTCATATTTTACCCCTCCCTCCTAAACTAAAACAGTACACACACTACAGTGTTTTGGTCCTTCGAGCCGGATTTGAATCTGCGACCTATGGATGCAGTCCACTTCACATTTTACCCTTTCCGCCTAAATTAAAACTGTACTACGATGACGAAATTATTTGTAGTGTACACACTACAAATAGTTTCGTCGAAAATTTGTTCCAACGAGATCCGTTTATTAGTTTTTGATGCTGATATAAATCATAATAAAAAACAAAAATTCAGCGTTTAAAAAGTTTATTGTAAAAAAATGTTAAATTACAATCCTTTGTACTGCTACAAATTAAGATTTCAATAAATACTAAAACTTAAGTTTGTTTAAATACAATACAAGTTTAATATTACATTATAATATGCATAATAGAGTTGCATTGCCCTTATAGAAATAATTTGCAATAATAAATATGTTATGATTAATTCTGATTTTTTAGTATTTCTTGAGTACAAGAATATTTTTATATAAAAAAAAACAATTTGGACATCACATTGCGACAAACATAAATATTTTGGTCCCACGCAAACATTATTAATACAATAAAATGTATACTAATTTATTAACTACAAATACTGTATAATAAATGTCTTAAGTATTTCAAAGTGAAAGTGTAATCTTATTACATAAATATGTTCGTGTGAAAAATCTTTGCTTAAGAGTAGGTAATTCTCGTAGAGTAGAAAAAATCAATCACCTTTTAACGGTTATAAACGTGATTTTAATAAGTTTTAATGGTACGCATTTTGACACTTCTTAGATGCTCCGATCCGATAATCACAACTGGACAGAATAACGCATTAAAAAAGAAAAATCTATAAAAAAATCTTATTACAGATAAAAATAGTTTTGATTGTGTGTAATAATCATGAAAACTAAATTATAGTATTTAGTTTAAGTAAGTAAATACAACATTTTTATTTTTGGAATCTTTGATTAGTGGTGATAGAAATAATTATAGACGTGAAAAAAACCGACTTCAAAACTGTCACAAAGTACCTAAATAAAAAGACAGACATTAATAAGACAATTTAATAAATATTTATTTGCTCAAGGACATTTAAATAAAGTAAATAAAAACATTCGATGATAATATGTTATTTTGTTTCATATGTTTTTGCCCTTTCAGGCATGGAAATAGTAATTAAAAACAGGTTAAAAATCGTATAGTTCACAAATTGAAATGAAAATTATTTTGGGAACAAAAAAAAAACCTTATGAATACAGTAAGGTACCATAATACCCATGGATAAGACTCAGTTCATGTTATTTGTTATATACTTTTTTGAAGTCGGTTAGAAATACATTAAATATTTAATGTGATGATTAAAATGCATTGGAATACAAGACAATAAATAATGTTTCACTTATAATGGAAAATTAAATAAATGCTGTATTGTGTGTTCCTATAGTTTGAAATATGTTAGCTAAATTAAGTAGATAACTTAAGTGTAAGAATACTTAATGTATGTCATTTAATTTATTCGAGTTAAGTAATTGTAACCTATAGTAATGATGATAATTGGCTAATATGACCAGGAATATTTTTTCAAACATTGTAACATAAGTGATCATTTTAAAATCGAAAATTAATAAAGTATATTTTAAGCAGTTATATATTTCTCATAATTGGTACTCAGCGGTATATTTCAATTAAACAAAATAAGGCTTCAAACTTAGACCCTTAATAAAGAGACGCAGTCTCGGACTCTCAAAGTGAACTGTCGCAGTGTTACGAACAGGGCTTGAAATACCGGTATAAATGTGGTATCGTAATTTATGTTAATTTCATATAGCGGTAAAAAATAAATATCGTTATAAAACTGCCGTTATTTCTAGACGTTTTACCGGTAAAAAATATAACGTTAATAATATTTTATCGATAATTTTACCGTACATCGTCGCTCTCTTTTACTCGCAACGATTGTCAAACAGTGCTGTGCTAAGAGCGCGCATAATATTGTCCATTGTTTCGGTAAATTGCACTCGTAATAAAGCCAATTTTTACAACGCTTGAAATAACGTAATCATTGACGATACGTATGACGACAACCATACGGTTTTTAACGTTATATTTTATACGTTAAAATCATAAAAGTTACCAAGTAACGGTAAAAAAATATTTTGGCATGGCAGAATCTTTTTCGAAAATACTTAAAATTACCTATATTTTTGAAGGTTGTGTTTATCGATTGTTTCGGTAATACTTAAAAATGACAACGTAATAATTACCGAATGGTGTAACGTTATACATACGTTTTTTAACGTTATTATAACATTAAAATCATAAAAATTATCAACTTACGGTAAAAAATATACCGGTATGGCAGTATCTTTTACGAAAATACCGGTAATTACCTATAATTTTAAAAGTAATTGATAACGTTTTCAAGCCCTGTGAAAACGAAAACTCTGTATTAAATGGAATTAAATTAATTTAATTACTAAGGATAAAGGTGGAATGGTATCCAGTGTGTGTGTACATGACTATCAACCACACATACTTAAACCATGTGCATATTACAAAAGTTTACGCACACAAGTTTACAAAAAATGCTTCAAATCATTTGACGCTTTTGTTTAAGTAGGCTTCGTTTATAGTTTTATTTCGCCTGAGGCGCCAAAACATAATTTACTTCAAACATATATGAGATATATCCCATTTCAAAAATCTTAGGTTTTTTTATTGACATAGTCAAATCCTTAAATTGCAGGTCCTATATCATACCGATCGTTCACTTGCCTTAATATCGGATAAAATTTGACATAACATATGTTAATATTCCACTAATGGTAAGGCAAGTGAACAAATTATATGATATAGGAACCGACTATAAATCGACATTAGGCACCATATGCTACAATAAGTGTGCATATTTATGTAGCAATATAGTCTTTACTATAAGCCTGTTGATCATCATGGATGCCGTTTGACCTCAGCCTTTGTTATTACTAAACAAATTCACACGATTTGTAACAATAGAGAATTTAAAACAACTGTACAGATCTTACAATAGATCGTAAATATGTAGAATTAGTTTTTTTTAATTAGAGATGCCATGAATAGTGGTTCCTATATCTATATACTATTCATTCACTTACCCTACCACCGGTTGAATTTTGATATCTATAGAGCTTGTGCCAAGTTCTTACCGATATTAAGGCAATTGAACGGTCGGTAAGATATAGGAACTGGGCCTTAATAAGCCCTAAGCGTGGTTACGATGCTAGATGCAAGTATTATATTTTTGGCTTGGACGGAGATGTTGGTTTTATATTCCCACCGGATGGGACGCTATCTCTTCCTTTTGCGAGCGCATTATGCTTGCTAAGGAGGAGAGAGAGCGAGAGCGCATGTCTTTACTCCGCTCCCGCCAAAGGAGCGGAGGGCCAGTTTGGACAGGCCATACGATCAACACCTAAACATGAGAATGCCTAGTTTACGACATAAATATCCATGGCCTATTCGGATTAGCTATAAATAAGGCTTCTCTATACTCGAATTTGTATAATAATCGGACTAGTGCACAGCCATTTAACAGTAACGAAGCAATACTAAGTATCCTCATGACGCGCGAACGATAGGTATTTACTAAGTATATAGGTAATAACTTTAATCCAAAATTATAAAAAATGGAGGGTAATTTCAAAACTTCCCGATTCAAATTCAAAGAACTGTTAATGTGCGTTTACAAAAATCAAATTAGAAACACCGTGACCTTTCGACCATGGCGAGTTTTCTGGAGAAAAGGGTTCTCACCCACGGTTATGCCGTCGAGATGGGGGTGCGACGTCTTCCACGCACAACCTCACACACACACAACCCCATTAGGGTTAAGAGTTTAAAGATACCGGGAGATGGTTGTAGTCCCCCGACAGTGGAAGCTGCTGGGTTATTGTCTGCCAGGGCCAGCGGAGAGGTTAGACCATTTTTTATTGAAGGAGTTCAGCAGACAGGCAGACGGCCCACTTGATAGAAAGCGGTTACCATCGCTTATGGACTTTTGCAACACCAAAGCTGCTACAAATGCGCTGCTGCTCTCTTGAGGAAGACTGGAACCTGGTCACTAATGCCGGAACACAACACTAGGTTGTTATGGCGGCATAATCTAGAGCAGGGTTGGTCGCCATCCAGTCGAGCAATTACCCTACCACCTGGCAATACCCAATTTACCCGTGGCCCTGGCATTAAAGGCGGAGGACGGAATACCCAGGGGTTTTAGTGGGTAACCCTAACTTTAGTTCTGTCTAGCTAGAGGTACTAGTGTCGCCCCGACCTGGCGAATCATGGGCAGCGACTTTTCTCCCCAAAATTTCTGCGCGTATCGTAGTCTCATGCTGGTGTGCACCGACATTTAACCGGCGGTTAAAATAAAATAATCACTGTTTATGCATATATTTTTAACGATTAATTTAATTTAACCATCGGTTTAAAGTCGGTGCACACCAGTCTTAGTCCTCAATCGGATTTCCCCTTATTAAAAAAATGATTTTATAATAAATAAAAAAATCATTAACCCACTGACTCACTTTTGACCTATCTATGGTTAATGTTTTGAAATTTACACGACTGATTCGGACTGACCTTTAAAGACTATGGTTAATTTACTAGTGTTGTGGATACACCACAACTGCTGATGGTAAGTGAATAAAGATTACATTATATGAGCAACCATTAATTTTCCTATGAATTCTTTTGCCTTTCTACCATTGGTAGAAAAATGACATTAGCATATATTGTTTCTAATATGATGACAATTTTGGCCTGTGGTTAATGGGTTGAGCTTTTGCCGACCTACCTCACTGCAACGCAGAGGCTCCAGGTTCGGTCCTGGCTGGTAAATTTCGGAAAAAAAATCTTCGTTATTTGCCATGGTCTAGGTGTCTCTTAAGTAAACGTATAAGGGAGAAAGTTCGTTTCCGAAATTAACTACCTTCAGGCTCAGTCGTAAAAATTGAATCTTCCTCTAATTTTTGAATTATGAAGTGGAAATTCTTTAACAAAATTTTTAAAAAACACTTTCAACGGAAATCGATTCGTACAATAACTGAAGACGTGAGTGGATGAAGGTGATATGTTGCATATTCGGTTTTTTGCTTTTTTTGCGTAGATGAATGTTATAAGTCGATACCAAATGACAGACCTTAGACCATAGATATAAGGCATATTTAAGAAATAAAACGTTACTAAAGGTGTTAAGTTCAGTTCAGTGTCAAATAAAAGTAAAACTTTTATCTCGATTTACTCAGAATTGGAACTATGCGACTTATCACCTTCATCCACTCATGTCTTCAACTGTTAACTAGTTTTTGAGATATGGTATACTTTAAATTTAATGTTTTTTAGGGTTTTGTAACTAAATGACCAAAACATACATGTTCCTTATAAATCTCTATGGTACGTTTCGTAGAACTGGCACTTTCACGCACTTGGCCGATTTTATAAATATATTCATTCTATGAGTACTTCATTTATCTGATTTTTATTATCTTATTATATATTTATTGTATTATTTAAATACATAAATAAAAACTTTGCCTTGATTTACACAGTTATCAACTTTGGAATATCCGCCTGTTCTTATTTTTTACTATGGCTTTATTTACTTTACTATTAATAAAATTTTACAAATTCCTTACATGCAATTTTTTTAATCAATGGTAAGTTAAAAGTGTATAACAAGGGTAATGAGTAGATAAGGCGAGTAGCTACTGTAAAAATCAGCGAAATAGCGGTTGTTCGCAAAATAGCCACGGTTAAGTTTTCCATCAGCTAGCTGGCTAATGGCTGTCGAATAAAACTGACAACTAACAAGTTTGCGGTTTAGCCGACAGCCGTCAACTATCAGTTTGCGAGTGATTCACCCATTTCTAATAGAATATCAAACAGCCATCAACTGGTTTTTATCCGGCTATTGAATCACCATTAGTCAGATGGCTATGTTTTTTTTATTTTGTTGATTATTAGTAGTAAGAACTAGAAACCTGGGCTTAAGGCTTAAAACAAACGGTCTTCATAGATCGGATGGGCTTGTCTTGCTTTTTAGCCTTGAAAGGTGTTCAGCTTCTTCGATCGTGTCTGGAAGCCTCATGTTCCTGGTCTCCGGCAGCATGAGGACCAGGCAGCTGGATATTAAACACATGCCTCCGAAGATGACAGTAGGCATCGACGTGTGGTATTGGGTCTGTGGATAAACCATACTCTATTAGCAAAGAAAGATTAAGATAATTAGTCTTATTCATATTGAGTTGAAGTAAGTTTGAAGGCTTTGGTTAAAGCTGGGGTGACACAAATAATAGGCAGGTTCCGGTGACTCGGTCTGGAGGCGGTTCTGCAGAGGCCGTGAGGCCGTTTTCGTGACCCTCGCAATCGACCATCTCCGGACACCAACATCGTTGTAGGAGGTGTCCGCATCACAGCATCTGGGAGACCATGAAGAACTTGGTACTGGTCCTCGATAGGCGCTGGGGTTTTGAGGCAATTGGCCCCCAAATTCAAGAAGGCAATGCTTTGATGCTAGACATTAGAGGGCCCCAAGCCACGTGCCGGTATTTCCTCGAAGGCATAGTGCGGTCTATGGCCCTATACGGGCCCCCCTGGCTACCTACTAGTGCCACCCCGACCTGGCGAATCTCAAAAAGCGGCCGCGATTTCCCCAGTTCACTGGGCGGTTGATGGCCCTCAATCGGGTTTCCCCTCGAAAAACAAAGTTAAACAATAACTAATAAGGTAACGGAGTATATCGACCATAAGTGGGTAAGGGGAATTCTCACTCATTATACGAAACCCCACCAATACCAGCCATAGCATAGCTATAGTAGTTAGGCATAGCAAAAATTAAACGATAATAAATAAGTAAAATCAAATATCCTCCAAACAATGTCATAATAAACTCAAAAAATGTCTCAATAACCAAAAAATAATAATCACTATACTAACTTTTGTCCAACCCTTATTATTATATTACACTAGCCCTTAAGACGGAACCAACACAGATTTGTTTCCCGAATTGTCACACACGGCTAATTGGAAAGCACCTCAAATTTGTGGTCAAATACAGATAATTTAAATGACCGTTGAACTGATGCTTTCTCCCTCTAACTACATAGAAATTGTATTAGAATAAAAGAGACGATATAATTCTCTTGGTTTTGTCGCGGCAATTTTGATGGCAGTTTTGGACAAAAATAATATTAACATTAGCTCCTAGTAGGGTACGTTCCATTAGGGACTCACAGCGACCACGGTTTATCCCGTTCCACTTGCTTGCCGGCATTACAATTGTAAACCCAAGTGGAACGGTTATTCGACATGGGTCGCTGTGATCGAAAATGATGACGTCATTAGTGACGTTTTCACTTCGAACACAACGACCGCGGTCACCAGGTGGAGCGACTAAGGGCGCGTTCCCACTTTGTCGTGACGACTGATAATCGTGTAGTTTTAAGTGTCGTGGCTTATATGTTTAAATGGAGTGTTCATTTATAGAACGACACGATTTTCTGTACGACATTTTTTGCAGTGGCGACAGATTGTCATGACAGTAGGAACGGCTAGCACGAAAGTCCTAAAACAACAAAAAATCGTTACGACTAAATGCACTAATCGCGTAGCCACGTTAAAATATCGTCTTGTCGTTTACATGTATTTTTAGTAGCTTGGTAATGATGTGTAAACGACAAAGCGACTGCCGTGAAGCGATAAAATGTCGTCGCGATCCAATGGGAACAGCTGGATACGATAGTCGTCCAACGATAAATTAATCGTTACGACATAGTGGGAACGCGCCATAACTAAGCGTTTTGGGCGTTGTGAGCTACTAATGGAACACCCTGAAAGAGGTTACAAAATTGACGATTTATAAAATTTTAAAAATCCTCACCAACAATGGCGTGACAGGCGCGATCAAGGAGCCTATCCTGCCCGCAGTTGAGCACACGCTGATCAGCGTCTGTCGCATATTAGTTGGAAACACTTCCGACACATATATATACACCGAACTGTACGCCAACGTCACGCTCCACTTCCCAATCAGGTAGAGAGGAATGGACCAGTAGTCAGCTGCAAACAAATATGATAATTATTTATTTATCTGAAAAGACTCCCCTGTATTTTTCATTGTATTGCTTTAAAGTAGTGTTTTTCAACCTGTGGGTCGCGACCCCTAAGGGGGTCGCAGAGCCTTGCTCGGGGGGTCGCCAAAAATATAAAATTTTAATAATGTCAGTCCATAAATGTTCCACTGCTGGGCTCGGGCCTCCCATTATACGGGGATCGGACAATATACCCGCCATGCTTGTCTAAGGCGGTTTGGCAGGTTTGACACATCGGTTATCTCGCTGTGCAGGTTGCATCACGGTGTTTTCCTTCACCACCGGCAAAAGGCTATTTAAATTTATACCTCGTACTTAGATACTTTCTACGCTCAGCAGCAGTTTGAAGAGTATTATAAGTCTTAATAATGAATATAGGTGACAAATTAGAGAAAATCATAAGCGTAGTTTTTTAATGTTGGCTCGTAAATTTGCTCGGTGTACAGAGACGGTTAAAATAACTTTATTTAAGGCTTACTGTACCTCTCTGTACTCGGCAAGTCTATGGCTCAAATATACCCAAAGAGCTTACAATGCCCTACGAGTCCAATACAATAATTCCCTCAGGGTGTTGTTGCGGCGACCGCGTTTCTGCAGTGCGTCGGCTATGTTCGCCGAAGCACACATAGATGGTTTTGATGCTTTGTGGCGTAAAAAAACTGCGTCGTTGCTAAGCAGATTGCGTGGTAGCAGCAACAGCATCCTGAAGGGAATAGCTAATAAATTTGACTGCCCACTGATTTGGTCTTTCGTTAAGAGGACTAAATCAGTGCTAGTCATTAATTATTAATTACTAACGTAGACATAAGGAAAAAAAACTAATTACTAACAACATTATAAATTGTATATTGGTGTAAATTCTTGGACGGTTTTTTCTTTGTGTTTGTGTATAAGTGGACTGTGTTGTCTTTTGAATAAATAAATTATTATTATTATTATTTAAATTACAACTTTTTATCTGTCTATTACCCAAGGAGGTCGCCAAAATTTTTCAACCTGTAGAGGGGTCGCGTATTCAAAAGGATTAAAAACCACTACTTTAAAGAAATGATTCTAATATCGGAAACTTATGACACCTGCATCCACTTTATCCTGTTATGATAATTCTTTTACGGTGCAGGATGTCAAACTTTGGATTATGCTGAGTTTTACTGTCAGAGAGGCCAAATCCTTACCAACGTTTAGGGTTGCTTGCATAACGATCGTCTTTTAATAAAATTATTGAATCATATTAAACTGCCTAAATACGTTTTTTTCAATTTAATTTTTTATTGAGACTTTTCGTCACCAGTGACGATATCAGCCTCATAGGTGATGGCAAATTTACATTTTTTAATATATTAAATAAACTTAAGTATAACATTAAACTTAACTCTATTTTTTAATATTTTAGTCATGAACTTAAATAATAATCCAGCCTCCTTGCTTTTGAGCAAGGGTTGCTTAGAATAATATTTATTCCTCCACTATGCAGTGACGAGTCTGGTAAGAATGTTCTTCTAATTGGTTGGGTTTGGCCACATTCCAGAACAATATGCATGAGAAATACGTTTTATAAAACACATATTGACAGTTCTCTAAATATATTTAGCGGCAAATTTTGCTTTATGCAAGACGCTAATTGTATTTAAGGGTGTTAAATACGTTTAGTGTTTCTTAAATTAACTTATGCAACTTTATGCAAGCGGCCCTTAGACATTTACCCAGGAAACACTATTTGTCCACAAATAGCTTTGTCTGATTAACACAATATAATCATGCTAATATATTATTTATTATAATGACATATATTTTGAAATCTAATATGACTATGTATATTTTATAATATTTCAAATTGCAAAATGCTTTTAGTCATTATTTAAGTGTACAATAAAGAGGTGATTTCAAGGCAGTAAAGCTAGTCCGAGATCGCTGTCACTGTCAAGGAGGCGTTGCCAAAAGTTTAAACGCGTTACCTGATAGAATGGCAACGCTAATAAATATTTTGTCCAGAATATATATAGCACACACTATTGATAGATTCTATTCAATACAAAGCCACATATGGAGGATATTAACAGTGCAGAATGAATATGTTCATATATTGTTATGATAAATAAGCTTTTAGCTACCTATATCTTTACGAAAATAACTACATAGAGATGAAGTCATACAAACCAGAAACAATTTATAGGAAAAGAGTTTTAATATAATTAAAGTATCTATACAATGCTTTGTTAAATGACCATGAAAACATGCTACCTAAATATATGTTCGACAATAAAAAAGACAAATAGTTCGAATTTTTAATATTGAAATGTGATTTAATTTTAAATAGCTCCGTGTACTCACCCTATCTAACCGTGTTTAGTTAAACAATCTAGTTTTTAAATTCATATAATATTCGTTCTGTTTGATTTCTCTGTTTATAAATATAGTCAATCTTAAAATTGATACCAGTTCATTAGTCAAAGATCGAAAGAATTGTTAAAAATTTGATATACGAGTAAGCTACATGGAAGTAGTGTAAAATTTTTACCAATAGCTAGGCGAGTGCATGATTAGTAAGGAACCGGGGAAAAGATGCCAGATCCAGAGTTCACGAACCAAATCTAGAAGAGCTTCGATTGACATATACAGATTGGCCAGATCAGTGTCGTTCAAAAGAATATTTTTGTTAGCTAAGTTTACGAATATATAGGGGGTATATAATTCGGTTACCCTACCCGAATTATACCCCATGTATGTTTTACCAAAGTTATTAATAGATAAGAAACTAAGACTGTTGTGCAGTTTTTAAAGACCCGGAACTATGAAGTTTCCTTTTTCAATTTTTAATTTAAGATTGAATTTTTTTTGTACAATTATTGTAACTTTTATTGATTTTAGAGCACTGATTATTTGGTATGGAACAGTAAAATTTATAAGGACTTGTTTACTTAAAAAAAACTCCATAATAATCATACGAAAAAAATTTTAAAGTCGTTGCGGTCGAATATCCCAAAAACCACTAAAAAATAATAAATTGTAAACTAAAATTTTGGTACCACGTGGTTCTGACTGAATGCAGAAACCACGCCTAGGCAAATTGAAGAAAAATTTTTTTGGTAGAACATACATGGGAGTAATTCGAAAACCCCTTCATGTTCCTTACTAAATTCTTCTTTTGAACATCACTGTTCTGGCCATCCTTTATAATGATATACTCTATACTAATATCATAAAGAGGAAAGATTTCATTTTCCATCATTATTTTTATATATTTGTAACGAATAAATGCAAAAACTACTGGTCCGAATTCCAAAATTTTTTCACCATTTGAATGTCGCGTTATCCCAGATTAATATAGGCTATATTTCTCACTACAAAAAATAGGGATCCTTACTAAAACTTCACTATCATCATCACTACTCACTACATAGTATAAAACAAAGTCGCCTTTTCTGTCCCTATATCCCTATGTGCGCTTAAATCTTTAAAACTACCCAACGAATTTTGATGTGGTTTTTTCCAATAGATAGAGTGATTCAAGAGGAAGGTTTATATGTATAATACTAAGGCAACATTGCAATTTTAGAGGTTTCTATGTAGTGATGCCCGTGCAAAGTCGGAGCGGGCCGCTATGTTTTTATATTGCACCCGTGCGAAGCCGGGGCGGGTCGCTAGTTAATAATGTAACTCAAGGTGTAAAAAAATAGTGTTCGAGTGGGTCCGGGGATGGCCTAGATTCAAAATTAGATCCGTTAGGTGGCGCTGGAATCAGATTCTAGATTTTTTTTCAGGGCAGGGCAACGTCTGCCAAAACCACTAGTAAAACATATAAACAATAACGCAATATTGTCTGGTTCCTGTTCGCATAATCACGACCAAACATAAATATGAATCAGCAAAAGCTTTTATTTACGTCATAGCGGACTAAAAATAGTATACTACCATTGTTTACTATAATAACATCTCAGCTCAGTTTAATTATGTAAATAGATATAATTACGGAAATAGAAAGAGGTCATGTCCGAGCGTTGAACGTGATTTTGAAATGAAAATGAAATATAGGAAATCAATGTGTATTGCATTGTTGCATAATTATACAATTTAATTGCACAGCTGGCTTAAATTTTAGCTGTCCCTCGTCTAAGTGTCTGGCGGTTTAAATACTACTAGGTACAGTCGCGGAATGAAAATGTTCGTCACCTCAAAGCCGACTTTTACTTGCACGAGTAAAAGAAACAAGAATGCCAACGTTTTAATAAATGATAGATAGATAACACTTGATTGTACACCATTACAGAAAACTTACGAACTAGCAATAATCTAATTGGGTACAAAGAGCGGTCTTATCGCTTATCAATATAACGTTTATAAAATATAGGAAGGTAAAAAAATGACAAGCTGAGATTAACTATAAGAAACAAAGACGAAATAACCACTACTCTTGACATAAATATTAAAACATATAGAAAGGTGTTCCATGTCTAAATAATCTACTTAGACAATATATAAAATAAAACAATTTTGGTCTAAGTCATTTTAAACTAGTCAAATAGTTAAACATTATTTTCCGTGGAAATCTGTTCTGTGACTTAGTTTGAAAAGGTAACATGTGCTCGTGGAAGGTTAAATGAATCAATTTGAAAACTGGCGAACATTTTCATATTACGACTGTACATTTTTTTTTCAATTTAATTTCTGTATTTGCAAAAACATAATAATTGTAAATGCAATGGTTATAGTGTGAAATTCATTCACACATACATTCTGTTCAAAGAGATTCAAGTATACACTTATCACCCGCTGACAGACGGCTCGGCAATTCACGAGTCTCGCGTCGTTCACTCGTTTACCACGCGAGGTTCAACGTTCAACAACGCGGCTTCCACTTTTGGAGGCCAGTGCTTGTTAAGTGCCGGGTGAATCTAACAATTGTTATTATCTCCACTAATTCTACTCCGCTTTAATTTTGTTTTGTGGTATTTATGGCAACATTGCTTGTAATGGATGGTCTTAAAAAATTAGCAAATTGTTTACGATCCTCCACAAACGCACATCCTTAATATATGTGGTCACAACAGTGACAACCGTGACGAGAAATATTATGGATAAAATGTTCTGAGGTCGCCTTATATATCGGTTAGATTCTTAATTATTTGAGTAGGAAATAGAAACTTTAATCATTATACTAACACGTCAAGCAAAAATTTTGTAACCAATTTTAAGAAAATTGCGCGAACGGAGGAGTATGAATTTTTGCACACTTATCTAATATATATAAATCTCGTGTCACGATGTTTGTCCACGATGGACTCCTAAACTACTCAACCGATTTCAATCAAATTTGCACACCGTGTGCAGTTTGATCCAACTTAAAAGATAGGATAGTTTTTATCTCACAATTGGATCCAGTAGGTGGCTCTGCAATCGGGTTCAAAATTTTATTTCTTCAGGGCAGGACAACGTCTGCCGGGACAGCTAGTAGTTTATATAGAGAAGGAGTGCAGCATGCTAATATTTTTTTTAATTGTACTTATATTATACTTAAAATTACTAATAGAAAAAAAAACATTACACACTACCATGTATTTGACTTAGTTAAAGTCAAATTAACAGTGCCTTGACGATATCTGTGATTGTAGAAATATAAGTCTTTGACAACAGAACCTTAATAATGTTGAAAATTATAATTTTTTATTTGTTGTCTATATTTTTTTTAATAAATTCTAAGTGTTTTTGGTTTAATCAATAATGAAGTATGTCTGTTAGTATTGATTATTCACTTCCATCCTGTATACCGTGGGAACTTTACATTGATCCGTTTTTGAATCATATATACGACGATAGAAAGCGTAATGTTCATACCGTAAGTGGTAACTTGTTCTATTTATGACACATTTTATTATTATTATTGCATGAGTTCAGCAGACGGCCCACTTCATGGAAAGCGGTTACCGTCGCTTATGGACATTTGCAACACCAAAAGTGCTACAAATGCGCTGCTGCTCTCTTAAAGGACACTGGAACCTGGTCACTAATGTCGGAACACAAGAAAAGGTTGTTATGGCCGCATACTCTAGACCAGGTAGCCATCCAGTCGGGAAAATACCCTACCATCTGGCATTGGATTGTTTTGTCGCCGCTTACGACAGGCCGTCCGGCCGCAGGAAATTGTATTCTTTCTCCGTTCCTGCACGGATAAAAGTGTCATTAACTAACTGTAAAAAGTGCTAGATATGTGAAAAGAAACAAAACATACTCACATCTTGGCAGGAACGCGAACAGCATACTCATACATGCACATGTTAGATAAGTACTGATCAATGTCTTTTTCCTACCATATTTGTCTAGTACAATCACAACCACTATATAAGCAGGTATTTCTACCACTGTCACTAACATAAAGCTCACGTATCTATTCGAACTTAATGACACAGAGTTAATCGACATCCCGTAATACACCAACGAGCATGTCATCCACAGAAACGAGCAAATTATAAGCCTCTTCCAAATAATACTCGACCGTATCGCCTTTGAAAGTTGAGATTTCTTATCTTCAGTTTGATTCTGAGGCTTCAGTAGAGGGTCTCCTAGTGAATCTAGTTCTAACTTTCTAGGATCTAAATTATTAATCTTTGCTGCCTTTTTCAAAACTGTAATAGCTTCGTCTCTCCTGCCTTTGCTGAGGAGCCATCTAGCGCTTTCGTTCATGAACCAGACGTATATGACAACGATGATAGCAGGGCAGTAGAGTATGAGGACATAGGTTCTCCAGTTGTCGACGCACCAAGCAAGTAGAGCAATAAGAACAACACCTATCACGAAGGTCATATTACACATGGCAGATACAATAACACGTTGTTTAAGGCCAACCAGCTCGACAACTGTAAACAAATTGATGAAGGTCAAATATTACATTAAAATGTTAATATAAAAGTTTAAGTTTGTTGAACTTCGTTTTTGTTTTTGTTATCAGGTTGTAATACGGACATTTCGAGAATTTCCGTAGCATAGAATCAGATTAAAGCTATGAATGTCGGTTAAGGAGTTGAATTAAATTATGCGGTAATATCTAACATTTGTGACGTATTGCATTCACCGTTATGTAAATTTGCAAAACTTGTTTTAAATTAAACAATCGAAAGCTTGTCTGCATATAGAGGTTTTTGTTGAATTTTTGAATTCATAAAGTGATATTACAATCTAATTACAAGTTCACTGGTATCTATTATTCAACATACTTATTATACAGGTTGATACATTCGATGAAGTTACCAGGCACTTTGTTGTTATAATAAAAGCAAACAAATGAAGTGGTGCTATATGTGGTGGTATACTAGTAGAACAGTAAGATTAAACGTATAATAGGAGGTTACGGAATAAAAGAGAGTCTGAAAGAGAGTCTCGGGGTGAAGGTAAGGAAAGGAATGCTCCGGTGGTTCGGGCATGTGGAAAGAATGATTGATGGAAGAATGACTAAACAGATATACAATGCAAAAGTGGATGGATGCAGAAGTCGCGGGAGGCCACGACACACCTTCCATGATCAAATTGACCGTGTGCAGAAGGTGATGTTAAGAGCCTTAAGAACAGACGAGCGTGCATGACAAGAGTTATGAATGTCAAAGAAGCAAGTGAAGTGTGTAAGAATAAGCCTAAATGGCGCTCTGCTTTTCGTGTTTACCCCGCAAGGGACCTGATGTGAAGTTATGTATGTATGTATATGTACGGAATGATTATCTCAGCTGTGACAAACTAAGAGCCAGTAAGAGGTCGGTAAGATATTTTGCAGCAGATTCAAGAACGTATGACTAACTTTAACTATTATATTCAAAACTTTATTTTAGAATTGGGAGTGATGCCACGTTTGATGAGCGCAATACATGAGAAAATTATAATAACCCAAGGAATGATGAAGCTTTTGGATAATGAATCTATTTAATGGAGAAATGTAATGCAATCTTTTCTTATGTGGCAGAGAGAGAAACCAGAATTTTTGACAATTCAATTTCAAAGTAGTAATTTAAAAAAAAACTAAAAAAGTTGCAGATAAAAGGAGTACGCAACAAAAGTATCAATACACTAAAGTTTATTGTTAAAAATGTCGGCAGCTAGTTTCTTAGTTGAATAACTTAATTTGAAAAGCTCTATTGCACTGTTATATGAGATTAAAATGATTGAATACTTACTAAATACATAGGCTGAAGGATACAGCCCTCCTCCAAATCCAGCTTCAAAGAAATGTAAAGCAACATATACCAAGTAGTCAGGGGCAAATGATCTCGAGAAACCGAATAGAAAACTGGCTAAAGACGACAAGCCCACTGCTACTTTTCTTCCAAATCTATCAGATATTGCTCCAGTGAATAACATCGCTACAAACATTCCAGTGTTATGAATTGTGCCAACTAATGCTCTTTTCCATTCTTGGCAGGCCAGGTTAAACTGCAAAAGTATTCAAGATCGTTAACAAATCAAAATTTACGAGTTTTATTGAAACGTTCATCTAGGCATAAACTATAAATATTTCTTATCTTATACTAAAATATTTCTTAAAGTTCCTTTTAACAGTGATATAATTATGGATATGTTTAGTTAGGTCATTATCTATATTGTCATCATTTTCTATACATTTGTCAATCTTATCATCAATCTGCTTTGTCTATTGATGCATGTGTACATATTTTAAGCTTATCTTATAATGTAAATGAGATTTTAATTCTTTAAACTATGTGCCTATGAATACATACATATAATTTCAAAATTTAAATCTCCTGAAATATGACTATTGTTATTTTGAAACAGAAATAAAATCCTATCGATGTGTTTTTCTCGTGCAGACCTGTGCTAGTGAAATGCGTATCATAGCCAAATTAAGCAGTAGACAGCACATACAGTAACGTAAAAGGGGCATTCTTTGATTGTGTGCAAAAAGTAATGCTGATATTAAATATATCAACCAAATTAAATTAATTTGGTTAAAAGGCACTGAACTGAAAGGACACGACTATGTAATGACAAATGATTTAAGTTTATGTTTACATGCATGACTTTGGTTATTTCATCAAATTTATAGACGGAATAAACTGTCCAATATTAGCTGAAGAGGCTGGTGTGAGTCCAAGCTGATATATAACTTGGCCATAAAATTTCTTATGCATAGTTTCTAAATCTAACTGTCCATTCATTTACCTTACCATTGGCAAAAGATTGACATTACTTGTATGGAGTTTATTACAATTTTAATCTGTAAGGTTAATAAATGATGGTAAGATATGCTCGAAAGGCAAAGTCTATATATTTCTCAAATAACGCTAACTCATAAGCTCACTAATAAAAGTCTATCCGTGCAAGAACGGAGAAAGAATACTGATTCCTGTGGGATGTCTTAAAACAGAACCACCTACAACCAGATTATAACGCCATAACAACCATTAGTTGTGTTCTGGACTTAGTGATTAGATTCTAGTCCCCCTTCCGAAGTCAGCAGTACATTCGCAGCACCTCTGATGTTGCAAATGTACATAAGTGCCGGTAATCACTTTCCATCATACGTGTCGATAGTGACGGCTGCTCATGAGCAATAAAAGAGAGGATTTTAAATATAGCTTAAATAAATCAGATGAAAATATCAATAGTACTTACCTCTTTAACTAAACTCTTATCAAGTTCATAAACATAATTTTCACAGGGCAGTGTTTGATTCAATTCGAATTCCTCAGGAAGACATTGTGAGATAGTGAAGTTGTTCACTGGCGCATATCTTTCACATGAAGCCGGTTTGTTTTTTTTAGCGTCCATTGGAATTGCATATTTTAGCCAGGAGGTGTCATTGAATCTTTGTTCACAACCTTGTACTTCACACCTAAAAACAAAAGAATACAAGTATTTTGACTCATATTAATATTGTTAAATAATAAACGATTGACAAACACATATCATATATTCCCAAGCTAAGCAAATAACGCTTGTGTTATGGGTAATATGCCAAACAAGATCTGTAAGTGTATGTTCTTTTACTAAATCTACCATGTCAAGAATCGAACGCAGGTATTGCGTTCCAGCGATCTAGGTCAGTAATGTCTTTACTGACCTAGATCGCTGGAACGCAATACCTGCAGAGATAATTAATTTCGGTTCTAGTATGTTAAATAATGTCAGTTTCTAAGCAAGCAAGGGAAAGATGTAAGTATAAGTATTATATTTGCTAAGCAGACCGACCCTGAATAAACGGAAAACAGTGAAAGGGAAGAGAGAATTCAGCCGACATTACTAAGTTAGATTGACAATTATCGGATTCTAAGTGTGCGCGAGATCATGCAACGCGATGATAATCTGCTGGATCAATCGGTACAGTAACACAAATAACACATACAAATATAATTAACAAAGTCAGTGCATGACAACTATTACTTATTTACGTAAAAATATTGAATGCATAAGACTCTTTAAGTAAAAACAGAATATATGCTAATCAAATTAACGTGTAGTTTAATTAGGTATCCTAGATTTCCGTAATAAATTCCAGAAATTTACGTTTATAAAAATGCGGGAAATTAAAAATCTTGCTAGCTTCTTAATTTTGAACAATTAATTATTGAGATTCTTATATTCTATTCTTATTGAGATCTCGTCATATTTAATAAATATCATAATAACAATGGACCAAAATCGCCGCCGCGTTGGTTGGGTACGTGTCCAAAGAGCGTTTTCTGCATTCTTATTGCATAGAATGTTAAATAAACACATTGAAATGTTAAAGTACTTAAAACGGTTACCTGTAGGCGATTTCCTGCGCTTCGAAAATAAATCCACATTCAAAGAAACTACTCAATAATATTGGATAGAGCAGAAGTACAAAGTAAAACAGGTTGTATCTTCCATATGGACCCAGACTTTCTAGGACCGACTCCAAGTTGATTTCTTTCTTGCTCTCTTCCATTTTCGAAGGCTTTTATTGGAGTGGTCGAAAGATTTTCCTCCGGTACAACTTTAAATGCTCTGCAAAAGAATGAAGCGATATAACTTTGTTACACAAACTTAACAGAGCTCTTAAAAGGTTGATGGTTTCTCGAAAACGCTTAGTATTTTTATTGCCAAGCTGGCAAACAGGCAGACGACCCACGTACTGGAAAATGGTTGTTCTTCAGCCAGTCTCTGTCCATTGCTAGGACGTAGGCCACCCCAAGATTGCGACACGTATCCCGATCCGACGTAGATGGTCAGTGCATCGGGTTGGAGGGCGTTTTACGCAGTATCCATTCCAAGACTCGTTTGCTCCATCGGCCGTCGGTTCTTAACAGACGTAAGCGGCTCACTATTCAACTTGCTAATCTTGCTACAGATCTCTTCATTTCTGATTCTATCCATAAGAGAAACACTTAATTCATTCAGTCTCACTGTCAGTGTTCATGATTCGGCACCGTATGTCATTATAGAAAATATTTACCGTCGCCTATAGATATTTGCAACACCAGGAGCGAAGCCAAAGTATTGCGGCCAGCCTTTAGAAAGAAATGTGATAAAGCAGTTTAAGATCGAGGGATGAGAGGACAGGAAAATACGATATAGACTAGATATGGTTATGAAATAAGAAGAAAGGGAAAATGGGCCATCGGACCTGTCACTCATCGCACGAGACAAGATTAGCTCTAGGCTAAGTTTCAAGGAGAGCTTCTATAAGAGCGTAGTATTACACCGATCAAGACGGCCCTAAGATCTGAAATCATGATGATGATTCCATTAGGCCCCTATCACGCCAAGTTTAAGGGTTCCGTTATGAATCCATAATATTATCTGTTTTTATATTTTGCAATCACTTGTTACGGAATATACCAGCAGTTTCCGTAACTAACACTAGAATATTATAGATTTTATCCTCAAAGACCCAGGTTTTTTATTTTGTTTGATAAACAGAATGGCGTTTGACCACGATCACGTGTAATGTCGAACGATGATGCGGTCGACGATGGAGCACGCTTGCCTAGATAGTACCTATTCACACGAGATTTGAAGTTACCCGGATTGTACTTTTCGGGGAACACGGACTGTGGTAGAGCATTCCACAACTCAACGGTACGTAGAAGGAACGAGGAGGCGACGCATTTCCTTCGCACTGGTGGCGTTTCCACTGTGAAACGGTGGAAACCAGAACGCCTTCTCCTCCGAAACTGGATGAATGACGGAAGGGGAATCAGACACTATCCGCATACTATCGAACTACGTAAACTACGAATCCTATAAAATCCAAGTCTATGGGGAATAGTGTAAAGTTTGGCAAAAGCATTGTACGTGCCACTGCACAATGCTTTTTTTAGTATAGAGGAGATTTTTTTGAGTGGGCTTGCCAGGCTAAATCATAAACGTGTGTGGGACTGCACACTCTTCGAAATTAAACCTATAAAATCCAAATCTATGGGGTAGGATGTAACTTTGGCAAAAACAGTGTGTGTGCCACTGCACAGTGCTGTTTTTTTAGTATAGAGGGGATTTTTTTAAAGTGGGTATCCAAGGCCAATTCATAAACTTCCGGGGTCAATTTTGATAAAAAAAAAACTAAAGCGATACAAATACAACGTGTGTTTATATCCCAATATAATTTGACTGTAGTTATTATTTGTTACCAACTTTAATTAAACGCTTCCTAGTCTTTAAAACCTTGATTGATTGTTTATCCACGTTGAAGGTGCTCGTAATAGCCACACGTCATAAATAATTTATTACTGTTTGGAATACAATTAACAATACGACATTTTCGTGTACATATTACATTTGTTTATTGATTAATCGTTCTAATGTGTGCAGAGCAATTATCTGAATAAGAAAAATTGGTCAAGGGCTTGCCAGTCCACGCACACGGTAGGGTACAGGGGTCCGATTCTGCTATTTCAATATAATGGCGTTGTGAAGATATTCAAAGTACGATTCCATTGCGAGTGTCAAAAATCGTATTCTACTAAATCTGCAATATGTTCTTGATATCGTCGCGGCAGAATAATAATAGAAAGAAACAGACGGTAAAAGTACGGTTAAAGTTCTCTTTTATTACAGAGAAAAAAAAGTTATATATGAGTGAAAGTTTTATTTATTAAACACGTACGAGTTAAAATTATCTATTTAAATAAGAAGTTGCATGAAATGAGCAAGCAATAGGAACATTAATTTAATTGTTCTATAGAACACGATCTTTTTTTTGAATAAAAACTTTTTTAAGAACAAAGCAACTCAATCAATAAAATTAAAAAAAATCTATGAGTTATTTTTTTTACTCACAGTTTGATTATGGGTGTCAGTCTGTGCCTAATTGCGGTGACCATAGAGCCACTTTATGAGCAAGTGTGTTGAAAAAAATATTTTTATTCTTAGTTACAATTCTTGAATATGTATTAGTATCATTATTTAATCTTGGAGTGACGCTCGCGAACTGCGTTCGTAATACCGAAGTAAAAGAGAGAGTTGGTCTGAAAGAGAGTGTCGGGGTGAAGGTAAGTAAAGGAATGCTCCGGTGATTCGGGCATGTGGAAAGAATGTATGATGAAAGAATGACTAAACAAATATACCATGCAAAAAAGGATGGATGCAGAAGTCGCGGAAGGCCACGACACAACTTCCACGATCAAATTGATCGTGTATTAGCAGAAGGTGATGTCAGGAGCCTTAAGAACAGATAAGCGTGCATGACAAGAGTTATGGATGTGAAAGAAGCAAGTGAGGTGTGTAAGAATAAGCCTAAATGGCGCCCTGTTGTTCGTGCCTACCCCGCAAGGGACCTGGCGTGAAGTTATGTATGTATCTATATAAAGATATAGATTAACCGATAAAAGTACTACTTAATGTGCAGTAGAGGAACCAATCCTCTTATTCGCTAATAGAATAAATTAAGTGGCCAATTGTCCATTCCAGCTGATTAGTGCCCAGTTAATTCGCTAATTGACCCCTTAATCTCATAAGCGGTCCTATTAATGTTTTAGTGACTCACAAATGTCGGAGATACTGGGAAATGGTTATTACGGAGCCGAAGATCTAACTTATTATATTAAGAATTAAAGGTTAAACGTTCGAAGAAATCGCAATTTATTTAAAAGCCAAATGAGAAACGCGTTTTCTCAAAATTTGAGTTATACTATTTTATCATGATGTCTTGATGGGGACGATATTATTCTTTTTTTGTTGTACTACTGTTTCTCTGTTAGGTTTTGTTTGGCTAATTTACATTGGTCCAACTACTGACTTGGGGTCAGTCCGCTACTCACTTTAAAATATTGCAGTCAACCATATTTGGTAGCGCTGTAATGAGCAATTTACACGATGCCAGTATAAGTCAGCACTGTCTTCCTTAGAATTTGACGTCAGTAGTTGGATTAATGTAAATTAGCTTTCATGTAAACTCATGTAGCGTAGTGTTGTGCAGTGAGGCGCGGTTCCCCGATACCACAAGCTACCAAGGTCGCATCGGATCGTATGACAGCCGGTATCGAATACGTAAATCTTTATTGTTCTCAAAGACATTATACCGTGGAAACAGTACCGATTGGAGTACGTTTCCTATTACGTGTTACATGCTTTTTTTAAATGCTAATTAATAATATACTGGACTGATTTTTTTTGTAGGCAACCCATATGCAATATATTTATTGACACCTTTAATTAAATATAAAATAGATTTCATCAAATAAACACTCGGTGAAGGTCGTTGTATAGCATGATCTTAGCCTATATATGGCACACGCTATTTTACGTTTTACAGCTTTACTATACATCATTAAGATTTGTTAAGAAGTTTAGTCTTGAATGGTTAACAAAAAACAAAGTTACTTTCGTATTATATTAGTATGAATTAAAAATATTTGCGATTTATTCTGGAATGAAACTGTAGGGATCCGCATGTTTATCACATGAAGTTCTGTAGCCCTTTTTCCCCTTGCTCCCTCTCCCGCTCTGCCGTCTCCATTGCGGACATGACGGCCCCGCAAAAGAGGCGACTGCAAGTCAGATCCGGCAGTAGCGCTGAGGACACGGTGCTCCTCGTCCCAGGCTGAACAGTCCTGGAGAGTATGTAGCGCCATGTTCTCGACGCTGGCACTGCAGCGATGGGAGCCTGACGATGATTAACGTGATATTCGACACAGGTACCGGTCAAAGCAGACGTGCCCGGTCAGTACCCATGAAAATTTTGCAGCTCATAACATCCGCCTACAGCTATGTAAGCCTATTAACTAAGTACTAGAGTTTTAGTGTGGTGCTAGTTGTAGCAACACTAGAATTTTGTGTGGATACTTTCAACAAAGTTTTTAAAATATATAACGTGAAGTGGCATTCGTAATAATTGTTGAATTATAAAGTAAAACTTCCAAATATCTAGTGACAGTGTTATCTAAACTTAATTAAAGTTAATAGCTAAAATACTGATGAATATTTACGTTACAATAACTTACACGTAAACGCAAAAACTTATAACATTACAGTGTCTAATAATCTATATTTAGTGATATCTTAAATAAAATAAACGAATTCTTTAACATTGAATTTAGTTTTGACTCAAATATTTAATTAAATTAAATAATGCAAATAAACTGAACAGTATGCAAGGTAAAAGTACCCTCAATATTAAACAAGAATAGTGCTTGTGGAATGTGAAGTTTCAACCAATGACAATAATAATAATATATAGCTATATGAACACAAGATTTGTCTATTCTGATATAATAGGTACATTATACAACTATTTCGACACGCCACGTACTGTCCGTGCTGGCTACATTGGTAGAGGCGTCATGTACGTAAGATAGAAACCGTTGGTTCGAGTTCACCGACGACCATCGCTTTTTATAAAAATAAATTTACACACTTCAAAAATTGACCAGCACCAATTTCAAATTTTCGCTTGTTAAAGGATTTTACACCTAGACACATGAGGTACAAAATTTACATCTAATAATAATACTCATACGTCAGACTAAGGAAATGGATCCATCTGAGAATATCACATTTCGTCGTACACGCTCCGTATCAGATACTACTGTACTCAGCGACAACGTCACTAATATTGAACAAACACTAGATGGCACCACGAGTAGTTTGCCTGACCTGTCGGATGAAGACGAAAATGACTTGGTTAAAAATCTTAAATCACAAATCGAAAGCTTAAAAGTGCAATTACAATGTGCACATAATGAAATAGATTCCCTTTCAATTAATAATCAAAATTTGATAAAATGTAATGAACAATTAATGCATAAGAATGAAATGTACAAAAAAATAACGACAAGCCCCGCCTCACTTAAAGCTACACCTAATAAAATACGAAAACATCAGATTACCCAGAAAGGCCGTATCCAGCATGAAAAATCTCAGAATACAAGCGACATCACCGTATCAGAAACCCAAATTGCTGATAAAACCTGCTTTGGTAAAACACTCCCAATAAAAAGAAACAAAATATGTATATTAAGCAATAACAAGCAGAATAACTTATTAAGCATTGCAGAGGATAGATTTTCAGCCGAATTCGATGTCTGTCATTATTTAACCACAAACGGAGGCATAAAACAGATACTAAACGGCATACAAAGAAAAATTCGATATTTTGACTTAAATGATTATTGTATTATATATATAGGGGAGGAAGATTTTAATGAGACTAATGACTACTTTGAAATTATTTTAAAATTAAGAGAGGTCTTGAAAACTATAAAAAACACAAATGTTATTATATGTGTACCAACGTATAAATATGGGAGTTATTACAATCTATTTAACTCAAGAGTAGAAACATTTAACAATTTACTATATTTGGAAACGATTACACACAACCATAACTATCTTTTAGATTCAAATCGTAATTTGGAATGCGGTAACTCTATGTTCCGCCGAAAAACAGGTGCCATAAATAACACAGGCCTAAAAACAATATTTAAAGATTTATATTACAAACTTAAGGAAATTCAGGAATATTATAACAAAGAAAGCACTAGATACTCCTCTACTGAAGAAGCAAACAATTTTTTTCGAGACTAATAATCTTCGCATACTACACCAAAACATAGCAGGATTGATATCGAAATCAGACGCCCTTTCAATATGTTTAAACGAGTTATCTGAGAAAAAATTACCAGTAGACATTGTATGTATAACAGAACATTTTATTATACATGGTCAGGAACATTTTGTTGATATTTTAAATTATCAACTAGCAACTTATTTTAGTAGAACAGATAGTAAGAGAGGTGGAACATGTATATTAATAAGACATGGACATCAATGGAAAGAAATTCCAGAAATATCTAGGTTATCATTGCCTTGTATTTTTGAATGTTGTGCAGTAGAATTAACCATGTATAGAATTGTAATTGTTTGTGTTTACAGGGTACCATATTCCAGTAATTATAATGCATTTATGGACAGACTGCAGTTGTTGCTACAACTGCTAATAAAAAAATCATTTAATAATATTGTAATTGCAGGCGACTTTAATATTGATATTTTAAATAGAACTAACCAGTCTTTAGAATTTGAATCTATGTTTTTAAGCCATAATCTAAAATTAGCTCTCCGACAACCTACTAGACTCCAAAGTCATACTTGTTTAGACAATTTTGCTCATAATTTTAAAAGAAATTGTAAGTCACAAGTTCTAGAATTCGCACTTTCAGATCATACAGCACAACTTCTGATATTTCCAGTTAAAAAGAGATGTGCTATTGAATACTGGCGTAAGCGAGTACGCGACTATAGCGATGAAAATGTAATAAAATTCAAAAATTGCTTGGCTAGTATATCGTTTTCCAATTTATATAATATTGACGACCCTAACGCAGCATACCACACTTTCATGGAAGATTTCATCTTAATCTATAAGTTGTGTTTCCCTTATAAACTAATAAAGATATATACAATTAGCAAGCCAAAATGGATTACACGTGGTTTAAAGCTATGTAGTAAAAAGAAGCGACAACTACTATGGCAATTTAGGAAAAAACCAACACATTTAAACAAATTGAATCTTATTAAATATACAAAGACATTTAAAAAAATTATAAAGTTAACGCAACGTGCACAAAATAATTATAAAATAAAAAACTCTAAAAACAAATCAAAAACTACTTGGCAAATTATAAATAAACGAACATATAATGTACCACGACAATTGATAACTAGTATTAAACATAATAATAAATTGATTACTATTCCGACTGACATTGCAGATTTGTTTAATAATTACTTTGTAGATAAAATTAAACCAGCTGCAATAATAGGCAATAAAATTACGTCATTAATAAAGAATCAACAGAATTCGATGTTTTTAGCACCTTGTGTTCCTCAAGAAGTAGTTAAAATTATAAAATCACTGAAAAATACAAAAACGGTGGGATATGACGGCATAAATACAAAAATATTGAAATCAATAGCTGAGGAAATATCTTTACAATTAAGTTACTTAATAAATTTGTGTATATGCAAAGGTGTATTCCCAGATGATCTGAAAATTTCAATAGTAAAACCTTTGTTCAAAAAAGAAAACAGGGAACAAATGGAAAATTATAGGCCAATCAGTATTTTAAGTCCCATTTCAAAAATCTTTGAAAAATTCATCTGTAGTCAGCTCAATGCATATTTTGAAAAGTGTAATATTTTATGTAATGAACAAAAAGGGTTCAGGAAGAATAAAACGATTAATATGGCAATTTATGATTTTTTAAATCAAGTAATAAAAAATATAGACAATAGAATACCAATATGCACTATTTTTTGCGACATGACGCAAGCATTTGATTACGTAGATCACGACATATTGATAAAGAAATTAGAAGCTTATGGAATTAGAGGCAATATACTTAATTTATTTAAATCATATTTAGAAAACCGTACACAAGTCACTGAAATTACCTCATTTGATTTCAATAATAAATATGAAAAATCACATTTATCAAAAGTACGCAAAATTAAATATGGGGTTCCTCAGGGCAGCGTCCTGGGACCACTTCTTTTTATCATATATATTAACGATCTACCAAGAGCAACAGATAAACATGTCACCCTATTTGCTGACGACAGCACGGTAACGATACCCTTCAAAAGTGACGAAACGTATAAAAATGATATAAATAGTGCTTTGACATCTATAATAAAATGGTTAGATAACAATAATTTGAAAATTAATTTGAATAAAACTGTAGCTATACATTTCAGACAACGTGTGATACGTAATAATCCACCTGTAAGCTATAATGATGAAATAATACAGGAAACAGAAACTACTAAGTTCTTGGGTTTAATTATAGATAAACAATTAAACTGGAAGGAACACACTAAAACTCTAAATAAAAAATTGTGTAGTTCTGCTTATGCCCTTTTTAAACTTGCACCAGTGCTTAGCGAGGAATCTTTGATAACAGCATATTATGGCCTTGTTGAATGTCATTTAAGGTATGGTGTTATATTCTGGGGAAACTCAACTAACAAACAATTAATTTTTAAAGCCCAAAAAAGATGCATAAGATCCATGTTTGGCTTAAAATCGACTGATAGTTGTAGTCCATATTTTAGCAAATATAAAATTTTGACACTTCCTTCTCTCTACATCATGGAGATCGCAATGTTCGTGAAAGATAACCCTAATTTATTCCAAAAACTAGCACAAGTAGTACCACGTAATCGAAGAGATCAGAACAAACTATGTCTACAAGTATCAAAAACAGCACTTATGAACAGGGGCATAATTTGTATGGCTCCAATCATTTTCAATAAATTACCTAAAGACTGGAGAGATTTAAAGCGTGACATATTTAAACAAAAATTAATGACATTCCTATTAAATAAATGCTATTATGAATTATTGGATTTTATAAATACATTTTAGTCTCTTTTATAATGTGATATTATTATAAGATATCAAGAAAATAATTATTGTAGACATTTCTTTGGTATTGTAATTATTATTATTTTCTTTTTTTTTAATGACATTTATTTAGTTTTTATAATGACATGTGATTTTATTTATTATTATAATTTTTCTATGCCTAACTGGCCAAACATGACGCACATTTATTTTGTTACCATCGTGCATACTCTTATATGTAAATACTCATGTTTAAGAAATAAATAAACTTTGACTTTGACTTTGACTTTACTTGCCCGGCAATGCTCACTTCAATTATGTATTTTATTTTTATCCAAAATATTTCTCATAAAGCCTACCCTTTTTATCTAATCATTCCCTTTTTAAATATCTCTTGAGTACTTGTTACAACTTTTGTTTATATATTACTAGAGTTTACCCCGCGGCTGCGCCGCGGGTTAACCTCTAGTGCGTGTCTCTTGTTTATAGAGCAAGTGCTAAAGGTTATATTATATTACATTTTTTATGTATTTGCCCATGGAAGATTCACTTCATTTTATATCGCTAATTATACCATCCCCCGTCTATCTGTCAACAAAATAAATTACAAAACTTGACCAAAAAGGCCAAAATGACCAAAAAGGACAAAATGACCAAATAGGTCAAAATGACCAAAAAGGCCAAAATGACCAAAAAGGCCAAAATGATCAAAAAGGCCAAAATGACCGAATAGGCCAAAATGACAGAATATGCAAAACGACCAAAAAGGCCAAAATGACCATAAAGGCCAAAATGACCGAATAGGCCAAAATGACAATATGCAAAATGACCAAAAAGGCCAAAAGGACCAAATAGGCCAAAATGACCAAATAGGCCAAACTGACCAAATAGGCTAAAATGACCAAATAGGCCAAAATGACCAAATAGGCCAAAATGCCCAAAAAGGCCAAAATGACCATAAAGGCCAAAATGACCGAATAGGCCAAAATGACCAAATAAGCCAAAATGACCAAATAGGCCAAAATGACCAAAAAGGTCAAAATGATCAAATAGGCCAAAATGACCAAAAAGATCAAAAAGGCCAAAATGACCAAATAGGCCAAAATGACCAAATAGGCCAAAATGACCAAATAAGCCAAAATGACCAAATAGCCCAAAATGGCCAAATAAGCCAAAATGACCAAATAGGCCAAAATGACCAAATAGGCCAAAATGACCAAATAGGCCAAAATGACCAAATAGGCCTAAATGACCAAAAAGGTCAAAATGATCAAAAAGGCCAAAATGACCAAAAAGGAAAAATTACCAAATAGGCCAAAATGACCAAAAAGGCCAAAATGATCAAAAAGGCCAAAATGACCAAATAGGCTAAAATTACCAAAAGAGCCAAAATGAAAATTATCCCTTGTCCATCCTCAGTATTTAATTTACATATGTACCGAATTTCAGCCAAATCGGTCCAGTAGTTTTTCCGTAAAAGCATAACAAACAAACTGACAAATATCATTTTATCCCGGAAACTATCCCATTTTTCGGGATAAAAAGTATCCTATGTTCATCCTCGGTATCGAAAATATATATATACTGAGTTTCAGCCAAATCGGTCCAGTAGTTTTTACGTGAAAACGAAACAGACAGACAGACAGACAGACAGACAGACAGACAGACAGACAGACAGACAGACAGACAGACAGACAGACAGACAGAGTTACTTTCGCATTTATAATATTAATAGGGATTATCTATAGTTCATTGTCTCACTAGGCTATGACAAACATGAAAAAAGTGAAATAAGTAAATCAATACTACGTTGATTTTGAGACCCTGTTCCTAAATCAGCGTGCGTGTAATAAGCAAACGAAAGTCGGAATGTATAGCTAGGTCATTTTCATCCTTTATACCAGATCCTTAAATTAGTGTAGTGTAATTAGAATTTAAGCAACGTTTTGCTCTCAGGCGCTATAAGTGTGTGAACATGGCGCCGCATTGCCTTGAATTAGATATAGCAGTGCGCATGTGCATGCGCATCGGTTTAGTCATCTGGTGATCACGATATGACTAAGCTCAAGTAAGCTCGCCTTATACGTATTAAACATTTATCCTACAACAGAATTTATGATATTAGAAACATATGTTATAATTGATTAGTTTATGCGATCATTCGAACAAGGTAAAAAGTAGATATATGACATTTTATTAAACCGATATTACACGGTTCACATCTCTCTTTCAATTTGAAACAATCAACCAATCTATCCGTGCAGGAACGGAGAAAGAATACAAATTCCTGCGGCCGGGCGGCCTGTCGTAAGAGGCGACAAAACAACCCACAGCCAGGTGGTAGGGCATTTGCCCGACTGGATGGCTACCACTCCTGGTCTAAAGTATGTCGCCATAACAACCCTTAGTTGTGTTCCGGCATTAGTGACCAGGCTCCAGTCTCCTTCAAGAGAGCAGCAGCGCATTAGTAGTACCTTTGGTGTTACAAATGTCCATAGGCGATGGTAACCGCTATCCATCAAGTGGGCCGTCTGCCTGTCTGCTGAACTCCTGCAATAAAAAAAAAAAACCAAAGGGATCCATATAAACATAAATTTGGATCGTTCAATGTCATTGAATATCGTCAGGACCTTTCAGTTCTGTGCCGTTCAAGCAAATTGATTTAATTTATTTAATCCATCTTATATCAGCATAACCCACTAAAATAAACAATTATAAAAGTAACTATTTACAATAGTTCTATCCGTGTAGGAACGTAGAAAGAATAGGTACAATTCTCTGGGCCCGGGCGGCCTGACGTTAGAGGGGACAAAACAACCCATAGCCAGATGGTAGAGTTTGCACGTCTGGGTGGCTACCTGGTCTAGAGTATGCCGCCATAACAACCTGGAGTTATATTCCGGCATTAGTGGCCTCGTTCCCGTCTCCCTTTAGATAGCATGTGTGGTGTTACTGGCGTCTATAGGCGATGGTAACTACTTTCCGTCAGGTAGGGTGTCTGTCTGTCTATTGAACTCACGGAATTAAGAAAAAATGTTTTATGGTAAAACAATACTCGGTCTTATCGCTAAAAGCGATCTCTTTCAGGTAGAAAATAATATTGACTAATCTGGCGACGTAGGAAGTGCTTTTGAGATAGGATCTAAAATTCTGTAGACCAGCTATGCCCGTGACATTGATCGCGAAGGATTAGGACTTTATATTCCTATATTGTGAACACCGCGAAAGATGAAAATAAAATATATACGTTTTAGAAAAATATGCTGTAGTCATCCCTAAAGTTTTCATTGAAATCCGTTAAAGTCATTTCGGAGCTTGTTGAACTGATTGACTTACTGAAAACAAAATTTCTATATAAAAACGGTTATTAAGATAAGGTGTCTAGCTAGTAGCTATTTCCTCTTAAATTTTAAGGTTCATTATGAAATCATATACAGACAAGTAGCAAGATAAACAAATCACAGATTTTTATTAACAAACACTCTTTGGAGTGTCCCAAAGCTATACTATATGAAGGAGAAGAATTGTAAATATTATAGATAGAATAATTTTGTTCACAGGTTTTATAAAATTTGTTGCCTCAACAACCTGTCTGTGTGCCTTTTGTGGTCTGAAGCCAAACAAATGTTAAGAACCCAGATGAGACAAATAACTTTTAAAAAATGATAGAACGAAGTTTTTCTCAATTTTAAACACAAAAGAATTTTCAACTGTGCAAAACATCCTATCTATAATTGTGGGGCACAGTAGCCCACGGATAATAAGTTAGTTCAATTTGTGATGAACTGTATGAGAGAGATTTGGCCTAGATCCTTGCACTAGAAAATATTTAAAGTACTCCTCATCCACGTGGTATAGCTTAAGGACACCCGGTATACCAAAGAGTCTAATAATTAAGGGAAAAGACACAGGTTCGTTTGAATAAATGAAAATCAATGGTAGAAAAAATATTTAGATGAAATGTCGAAAAGAGCCTTGACCGATCTTGCGTGCAGCTTTATGACACCATTCGTACACTCGTGATACGTTCATTTGATTCATTTAACATTTATATTAGTTACATTGATTTCACTACGGACCTGAGAACTTATATTTCAAATCTTGATCAAGGTTCGATGATTCTATTACATATTGCACGATACATATGCTTTGAATAAGTTTAATCGGTTCAACGAAATATAATTGACAAAAGATATCTAATAACGTAATGTATGTATAGTTATAATAACAGATTTAAAGAGATTCAGCTATACTAAAGTCATATTATCGAGCCATTACCCCCAATTTATCGTAAGCAACATTAGCACCTAAATATTTTTTGTTGCAAAAGGTATTTTAAATTATTATTTTGTTTTAAGAATTTCAAATTTAATTATTATATTATTAATTAGATTAAACCTAACTGAAAAAAAAAAAAACAAAAAAAAAAAATATCATATGTAGAAAAAAAATATGTACAAAAGTCGCTCAGGATACTGCTATAGGCTTGTTACAATCATGTTTCACCTTAGGATGCGGTTGGGTGTGTATATTTTATTAAAGACAAATATTTCTACTTGATTTGTGTTTAGATTAATAATACAATTATTTTATTATATATAACGATGAATAAATAAAAATACACAATGTTCTTTTATATTAAAGCGCTTATTCATAGAGTAGTAGCAGAATTCGCCACAACGACAGTCAAAGGGATCTCAGTGCATACAACTAATTCTGATGTATAAGTCGTCGTATAGTAGCGCAATTGAATTTAAGGCTACAACTAACGTCATTCAACGGAGTTCTTGTGAAAACTCAAAGAATATATTCGACTATACAGTTCACATTACTCACAAAAACACAAACTTTTTGAACTACAATTATTTTTAATTTAGAGGAATTTTACACATTTTTTGAAAATAAAACTGCACAGCATAACGCCCCGAGTTCTTACAGAAGCGTTCAAACGTACTCTAACTCTCTATGAATACGACTATAAATCTCTATCTTCACGTATAAAATAAAGTCACTTTTTGAGATTGTCTGTATATCCGCTAACTCCTCCCAATTTTTAAAGAGGTTTTCATAATCAGATCATTTTTCTTTATAGGTTTATATATATATAATTATATAAACTTAATTAAGGTTTTAACATAACATGTAAATAGAAAAAACTATATTTTGCAACCAAGTTTGTAAACAACCTAAACGGGTCTAGATAAAGAATCTGTTTTTTTATTGCAGGAGTTCAGTAGACAGGCAGACGGCCCACTTGATAGACAGCGGTTACCATCGCCTATGGACATTCGCAACACCAAAGGTGCTATAAATGCGGAGCTGCCATATTAAGGGAGACTGGAACCGGGTCGCTAATGCCGGAACACAACTCAAGGTTGTTATGCCAACATACCTTAGACCAGGGGTGGTAGCCATCCAGTCGAGCAGATGCCCTACCACCTGTGTGAATCTGCTGGTTAAATAAAAAAACGTGTGCGTCTCGGAACGCCCGACAGAAGTGATAACTTAAACTAATCTAAGTTGAACTATTTAATATTAAAATTGTTTAATTTGAGGAGCCTGACTACCGCTCCCGTATGCGTGCGAGAAAAGGAAGCCAGACAGACTGACGCCGTAACGCGTTACGTAACGAAGCGGTTTATACTCCCATAAGAAATTATCAGTTCAAAAAAAGTCACGCACTGGGATTTTAAAACCCTATTAAGTATAGTTTGGACTTTTCAAGTGGGCCTTCGGGGTCATGTCCTAAACTATACGAGAAAATGAAAAATAATCTCAAACTCAAGTGGTATTATTAGATTTTTGAAAAAAAAACAATTACTTTAGTCAGGAATCGAACCGGCTGATTTTGAAAAAAAAAATGGCATCGTGAATTATTACAATAGATAAGCGTATAAGATTAATTTCCTTCACGGAATGAGTCAAACCGAAATCGCACAATTTACTTTATCGGTCGGGATTTAGTTATAAGGTTCACACATTTTCGTGACACTTTTTGCTCGTACATAAAGTATAATTATCCGATATTTTTTATGGGGAGGTCTGAACCCAGCAGTGAGACGTTTATGGGCTGATATTATGGCCACCTCCATCATGACCCTTACCTGATCATTAATCTATAATAATATACCATTTTAAACATGCCGTACCTGTATTGACGTCATATAAAATAACCACAATATTCCAGTCGTGGTTTTTTTATATGACGTATGAATATATAAACGACGGAGAATATAATGTATTTTTTTAGATTTTCTTTCTGTTTGTCGGTTTGTCTGTTTGGTCGGGATTCACGTAAAAACAACTGGGCCGATTTTGATCCGGTTTTCACTATTCGACAGCTAATTCTTAGACATAATATCTGCGCTACTTTTTGTCCCGGAATCCCGCGGGATTTTTCCAAGGAGTGGTTTGTTGTTGTTCGGTTGCATAAAACCTAGCTTTGGCACAGTTTTCACTGAAACGATAGCTTACGTTGCGTCCCGGGAACTCCAAGTCAAGTGTGGCCGAGGTCATAGGCATATACTAGTAACACATATATTTGACATTGATATAAAAAATATTTCTATATTTAGAAGCAACTATAAAACAACTGGAAATACTCGCTATGGTATAAAAAAAACAGTAATTCAAACGCGACCTTCGTTGAGGACGTTTTTGACATTTGAAGGCCATCCTTATTATTGGGCCCGACAACAACAACTAAAAAATATGCGTGACTGTTTCCTGCCACATCATTAGCTAAGTTATAATTACAAGTAGGTACTCAAATACCATACAGATAATCACCGCGCTAAGAATTTTTAGTGGTATTAGTTCCTGGATTTTTTTAATATCTTTTATTGTCATGCTGGCCAATAGGCAGACGACCAACCCAATGGCAAATGGTCATCTGTAGACGTTTCCAACACCAGAGTGCAAAGACAACGCGTTGTCGACTGACAGCGCGTTGTTGAAATGATATCAATATCATTATTTTATACTTATAAATTGGTTTTCATTAAATTAATTTTCAAATTACATAAATTTGAGCTAAATATTTATTATCATCAGTGATAAAAAATACTGGCTGATAGATTGCCACAGACTAAAAAAATTACCTGACGTTTAATATGTGACGTATTAAATTAGTTCATCTGATTGAGATATGCAAAGAGTATATTGAATATATGGAGAGAGATATAGATTTAACATCTGATTTCTTTAGAGAAGTAGTTCTTTTTAAAATATTTAGGTTATATTTACGCTCCTCATATTCGAAATAAAAAGCAAGTGGTAACCTTGGATGAAAGGTCTATCACACGAACTATTAGCGTCCTCGCTACGCTCGTGGGGCAAATCATCTTAAGCGTAAATAGGTTTTTTTTTTTTTGAGGCGAGGGAAAATGACTAACCGATTTACGCACTCTCTGGGCCGTCACTAGGAAACGGCACGAATCCACGGGGGGCGGTAACGCTAGCAATTGTATGCTCTACTTGCGCTCCGTCCGCTATGGACTACACAGAGGAGTGTGGAGACTCCGAGCGATGCCGCACGGGCGAGCAACCTCAATACCCACTAAAAACCCCCTCCTCCCTTCGCGGCCCTGCGCTTTGATGTGAAGGAAAGACTGAGATGTAGAACATAGTTACGCAACAGTCGATCCAGCGCATAAAGTGCTTGAAGTGTGCCCTGGGAGAACACACTCCACTACGAAACGGGGGTAGTTGTTAAGTCCCTTGCTTTACCTAGTAGCTAAGGGCCCCCATCGTTCCGGATCCTAACTCAGGGAGGGAAGTAATGCGCGTACCTGCCTCTCCGGGTGCCGGCTGAAGGCCGGCGACCTCGAGAAGAGACCGTAGCACGCGCCCTAGGACTTCGCTCCCTATCCCTTTCTGCGGCCTCTTTCAGAGACATAACTGCCTCACAAAAAGAAACCGCAGCATCCCAGGCGTCGTCGCTCTGCAACATGGCCGTTACCAAGTCGCCGAGCGATCCGACGGCTCCTAACTTTGTCTCGAGCTCGAAACGCTGCGGCGCCCAGGCAGCGCACTCGACAAGCGTATGAAACGCCGTATCGGGTGCACCACACTGTCGGCAGTCCGGAGAAGGCAAGCAGCCCACAATGCGAAACAGATACTGGTCGAAACATCCGTGTCCGGTCAGTATCTGCGTCGTCCTGAAGGTGAGGGTTCCGAAGCGTAAATAGGTTACATTAACCCCTTGTATAACAACAATATATTATTATTACTAATTATTCCATTACTTATATCTACAGTTATATGTCTCCTATTACAAGGTTTTTATTACTACTATCGGCTTTTTATTAGATATTTATATTTTCCTACTAATTTTATTTATTAACTTTTTATACTTATTTTATGTATTACCAATCTGAATTTTATATCTTACTTAAAACACTACTTCATTATAGTTATTGTATATTTAATAGAACTTCTTGAAATATATGTATAATTGTATATGCCTAATATATATATCTCAACTCAAAGGGCGCGGTTTCAACCCTCCTTCAATGCATGCACCACTTAGTCAGTTTTCTGATCTAATGTGCATATTGTTACAATTACCACGTGCTAGTAACGGTGAAGGAAAACATCATGATGCAACCTGCACATGGAGATGACAGATGTATCAAACCTACCAAGCCGCCTTGGACAAGCGTGGCGGGTATGTCCGTTACCCCTATTGTCCCTATTGGAGGCCCGAGTCCAGCAGTGGGACATTTACGGGCTTATATTATTTTTATATTAGCTTATCATAGCTTTTTGTGTTCAGATTACCAGGTAGTATTAGTAGTATTTACTACTGTGGTAATCTGAACACAAAAACCTATTAATGCCTTGCTGATAATATCTTTTCGCCATCACTTCGACCGTATTCTCGTCTTTTACGGGTATCGTGGTCACATTCACAGATCAGAGGTCTGGGATAGAGGTGATGGAACAGGAGAAGGAGGAAAGGGGCTATCGGAATTCTCACTCATCGTAAGCAACACTATTAGCTCAAGGCTATGGGTTTCACGCCGATAATCTATGAGAGCGTGGTATTATGCCGATCGTGCTGGCACTAAGTACTGTAATCAAAGTAATGATATCAATACGGGTTTACCACATTTAAGTGTGGAGTTAGGTTAGTCGGAGTGGAGTTGATAACAAATTAATAATGCAAAGAATGTGCAGTATGACATAGGAAGCGGCTATAAAACGTGTTCTTAAGGCGTGTAAACAAAACACGTGTTATATCGAAATGACAATACATCAAAGTATATATAAATTATGAAGATAAATGAATATAATCTACAGTTAGGTTTACGTGCAATAATCATATTTTATGAATCTAAGCAGTAAAATATATGAACACCAAAAAATCTCAATTAATGTAACCATGAACGCCATCGTAAAGATGTTTTAATTTGTTAATTAGGCATATACATTATTATACATCTCGAGCTATACCGACACCAGCATGTAAAAGAGCTAGGCCCACCAAATTTTGACTTGATCATTCCCAAATACAAGAAATGATTAGAGACTAACATCGAAAGTACAAAATGTGGGCCTTAAAGTTTATCTAGTTAAAATTAAAGCCCTAACGAACGGTATGAAACTACCATTGATATTATATAATAATAATAAATCGGCAGACAAACATACACATTATATGTCCCCAAATTAAGCAAGTTACGCTTGTGTTATGGGTAATATACAACGGACACACTCTGGGGCCGAGTCTAGACACCTCGACCATAGTAAATAACGGAGAAAAATCATTTTCGAAATTTACCATTCCAGGAATCGAACCCGGAGCCTCTGCGTTGCAGTAAGGGAGGCTGGGGAAGGCTTAGCCGCCGTTAAAATGATCTAAGGAAACCTATACTTTTAGAAGGACAAAATATCGACAATGTGGCACATTACTTGTGTCTAGGACAAAACATAAGTTTCGAAGTCAGAACATCTAAGGAGGTAAAAAGAAGAATAACTTTGGCTCGGAAAAAGTATTGAACTCTGAAAGAGATTTTTAAATTCTCGGTATATGTCAAGAGAAAAGTTACGTATTCGGACATCCTGCCAACATTGACATATAAATGCCAAACACGGAAAGAAAGAAAATTATTTTATTCAGGCCAAATTACATTGATTTAGTGAAGGTGTAATCGTTAACAAATTTAAAACTAACAACATAATCTTGACTTGAAAGGTCAGGAGACTCAGCATAATGCTGGTCTTTTAAAACCAGCGCTGATCTTCCGCTGAGCCCTTAAGGTACTCTCACGGGCTCCTAAGATATATATTTAAATAGTGAGATGCAATTCTATGGCGTTTTCATATGATATAAAGGGTATGTGTCCTTAAAGTTCAGTGTTGTTTGTAAATATGTATGATCGAAAACATAATATTTAACAAAACCGGGATGAATTTTGGATAATTTTTATCACCGCTGTAAAAATTATCTGCCGCGGTTTATGAAAGCAAAGCTGTCTGTGAAGTCGTAACTAACTAACCAAGCAATCGTTGGCGACTAAGTTCGTATCATATTTGAGAAAAAATATTAAGATAAATGATAAATATATAGGTACTTACGTATACTATATAGTATTTGAAACATCAACTTGCATGTCTAGTATCTATGTGTGTAAGCGTCTCGTCAGTTTTGGACTGATAAAAATGTCGGTCAATGTCCTTTCGATATATCTCGTCGTAAACAAATATTCTCTTTTTTATGCTGCCTTGTGTTTGCAGGTTTGTTCTCATTCCCTCCGTAATGGTTTTGGATGTGAACTGAATTTCATTTTAGATAACACCCGCCCAAAAAATTTAATAAGTGGTCTGTACTTTTGACTAGACCCTTATTCTTGTCGATGCGTTGAATCCGAATCTGGGTGTTGGAACTTTTTAGAATGTTTTATTTTTCATAATTTAAATTTAGATGTGATATTATTTCTTTGTTTTTTTTGGTTGTCACTTGTAAGAGAAAATTTGTAAAGGCAAGTCAATATAAATGTTTCGAAGCGAATTATTATATTTGTAATTTAGATTTCGCTGTATATAATATTATAATCTGTAACACTGGGGTCAGTTTGGTCCATACACACTAAAATTTTGAGGGTTTTTTATGTTTGCTTATAGGCAAACTGGCAGACGGGTCCACTTGATAGCAAGTGGCTATCATTGCCCATGGACATCTGCAACACTAAGGGAGCCGATACATTGCCTACTTCGTTGAGACTTTAAATATCTGTGGACGCCCTTTTTGAAGAAGAGCCTCATATTGTAGCGGTCTTGGAAAACCGCGGGAGGGACCTCATTCCACAGCTTGCTCACGTATAGCATAAAGGAGCGAGCGCCAAGTACAGTGGATAGCTTCCAGGTGTCAAGGAAGCGTAGATGAACTCCCAGTCGCCGGCATGCGTGTATGAAATCGAAATAAAAATCAGAGTGTTTGCCTCGGGTGAAAGACCTATTAAAGCACTCATGTTATTGGCACTTTCGTTACGCTCGCGCGTGCGGCAGACCATCTTGTGCCTACATAAGTTTCTTACATCCCTTGTGTATCAATCTATTATTGAATAATAAAATGCTAATTGAAAGTTTTAATAGAGATTTTATTGCAGTGTGTTATGAGTTACTTTTTTCTTGGCCGATTGTAATTCTTTCATGCTACCGTCGGTCTTTGTTGGCTCTGTCTGTACGCGGGTAAAGACAGTCGCACACGCACATGTTCATGCGGCGGTCGAGTGACTCAACATCTGGATGTCGTATGTTGAGACAACAAAAAGAATGATAAGATAATATGTTTTGTTTTGTCGAATCCATTCTTTATTGTGTGTATGAGATTATCATCCCACGCATTATTTATGTGTCCAAGGTATATATTGAATTGATTATGTAAATATTAAAAATAATATAGCACCTGTAACTTTTGGTAACCTTTGTTCGGGGTCATATTCGCTCCTATTTGCACTGTGCCTGTGCGGTTGACAAGTCTTCTTTCAAAGTCAGCATTGTTATCCCTGGCGAGCATGATATGCCAGCGATACTAGAAGAGTCTATATAAAAAAATATACGTGTGTGTACAGTTCACACGCAGTAGTAGTGAAACAAAGGGGGACAAGGGGTAGGAGGTATTCTAAATTTCGTCACGTCACGTTTTATATATTGCATCGTAATAATATATTTAAGCTTTAAACACGAAATTTAAAGAATTAACGAAAATCTTCAAAACATTGCCAACTTTATTTCTATTCTATACTTAGCATTTAGTTAATTATCGATTTTTTTATTTGTTTAAAAATTCTGAGCTCGCGCGCCCCTTAGAACTACACGACCCTAGGCAGGTGCCTAGTTTGCCTTACGGATAATCCGCCTCTGAACTCACCATCAAATCGAATTATAATGATGAGTTGCTTCAAGCTTGCAACATAACAAAAAGTTCAATCGCAGCAGTCAGTTGTTCAGGTAATTAAAAATCAGAGTAAACGTAAGAAGTATATCGAAGACCATGTGAAGGAAGGTCATAGAATACTAAAACATACGACTCTAAACCTAAAGCAGATAATTAGCACGCAACCAGGATTTAAAGTTAGGGTAATAACTCAAAGAGTTTATAAACGCATAATCAGCATTTGAAGGAGTTAAAACTGCGGGATATAGTAAAGCAAACACAGCAATAACACTCAATTTCATACACGACATTGTTGCATGACTTATATTTAGCAGTTATGATACAAAATGATTTATTAGATTCATCGTCGTTTACACTCTGAATGGACTTATTCATCACTTCAATAAAACCACTGATCAAAGTCCGGAATGGCATTGATAAAGTATTTAAATGATTAGCAACCGGGACTTTATTGCTGACCCTTGGGTTACTTGTGATTAATTATAAAAGGAAGCACTGTTTAAAGTTATCTATCAACTAGTATACGATAATAAATCCGTAAATGGTTTAGTTTGTACATACAATGCGTTTGGAAGAATAATTTAAGAAAAATAGCTGAGATATAATTTTGTACATACTGTTACATGCGAGTACGCACTTAGGATTGGAAGAAAACATCCGTTTTTAACTAAACGCTTTTATTAACTTCACAGCCTTACGTGATTCTTCTCCGCAGGGTCGCCCCTATACGCACGATTAAAGACGTACTGTCCCGACGGCCGACGATAGGTTGTCTCACTCACAATACCGTCGCCGATATTGCGTACACCACCTCCTGCTACTGTAGTGGTCACCTCCGAATTTTCTCTCGAACTGCGCTACGCTCCTCCTTCACTAAGCTGTCCACTAAACTTTTTACTATGTTCACCACTAAACTCGTCACTGTCTTCTATTAAACTTCTTTTCGTCTCTTTCGTATCGCACTTGTCGCTTCGTTATCTTGAACTGAATTCAACTGCTCACTAGGCACGCCTTACGCTGCTTACATACCCGGAAAAATCTTTTGGAACCCATAATTTCGATCTTCTTTTATTTACTATCTATCCCTTTCTAAACATCTATCTATCTGTCTTTTTCTTGCCGACCATTCTATTCCAGAACTTTCATCCATCGTCTATCCCTTTGTAACATTTATCTCGTGTTTTTTCCTTCCCGAACCTTCTATTCTTTCGTTCATCGTTTAGTGCTTTCTAAATTGTCACTGTCCTTGTCTTTTTATTCCAGAATCTTCTACCTTTTTCTAAAACTTCTTAAACCAAATAGACTGTTCCACCATCACTCGCCACAATATATAGACAGCCCACAGACATTAGATAAGCACAAGGTTTTCATTTTTAATTAAAATGACTACGGAACCCCAAAAATGACAAGGTAGAAATGACCTCGAAATCAAATAACATCTATACGTTAAAAATGCTAACTGACGACGCAGAACTGTCAAAGATCCTAAATTAACAAAATGCTGTACTACACTTGCTAACGATTTAAGTATAGGAGTCATTCATATTGAATTAGCGCGGTGAAGAAGGCGGTGAGGCTAAATAACTGCAAAAATCATGAATTAGTTATAACTAGAAATCACAAGGATTTTTGATTATAAATACATACATAATTTCACGCCAGGTCCCTTGCGTGGTAGGCACTAACAACAGAGTGCCATTTATGCTTATTCTTACACATTTTTGATTATAATTTGACATAATAAAAATGGAGATATTTCTGTATACTTGACATAAAAGTATTATTTGTTTTGTTAACGTAGTAAAAAAAGGTAAGTTTTTTTAAAACAATTTTTAAGTAATATTTACATGCTTCATGGGCAAAATATATGTGAGCCTTATATCATCTTGTATTTATGAATCAAATAAATAAATATAAAATTGAAAAAAGCTATATATTTGAAATAAAATGTAACTTGATATATTATAACTATAATATTGTTATTAATACAACTTTCAAATTTTCACCATCATACAGGCTTCTGTTTCATATTTTTTTTATTTGTAGACATGACACTACATAATACAGATTTACAGACATGTGACTTCCACGTATGAGCTCAATTTTATATCTCTAGCCATTTTACTTGCTCAGATAATCAGCTGTGATAAATGTGATTACATTAGGTATCGGAAGTTCGGAACTCTTAAAATGGCGTAAATCTGATTAAAAATAATATAATGAATAGATTAATGCATTTAGATAAAGTGAAAGCAGTATGTCAAGATAAAGAAGTATAGCAACTGAAAATCCATCATCACTGCCTACCTCTACTAGAACAGACGTGATAATATTTTTGGGCAAGAATTGGGATTGTTCACTTTTTTTCAATCTAGCTATTTGAAAAACCATTTCGAAGAATAGTGTCCCCAATCATTTCTGTCTAGTTAAAATTCCAAAAAACGTATGATCTTCTTGTATTATGTAAAAAATGCGTTTGACCTTACTAAATCCAATCAGGTGGGCCGTCTGCCTGTTTGCCTGCTTCAGGTGTAAAAAAAATCTAGCTGTACATTATTTGATATAAGCTCTGTAACATGGTTTTCCCTAAAGACCACTTTAAAAAAATTAACGATAACTATAGAAAATAATAATGGTTGAACACGAAAAATTATAAGCCTAGCGACAAAAACCAATAAAATGATCACGATACGCGATGAGTAATGACAGTGACATTTAAATAGTAGCCAGATTACTATGATTTATATAGATAAAACTAACTTTTATTATTTTTGTTTACTAGGCAAAGAAATCAATGTAAGCTTGTGCCTTATGACGTCATCGGAGAAATAATTTTAATTTAAAGTTTTAAAAAAAATTAATTAATTTTTTTTAAAAAACTGACGCTGAAAATACAAAAATATTTAGATAAGTATCTTAAAATACCCTATTTTACGTAATAAAAATATAAAATCAGAGGATAATTTTTTGTGAACTATCCCCATTGTGCTTGTGTGAAATTCTCACAACTCGAAAAGTTACATTTCACTAAATGTTACATCTCGAGTTTTCATAAGTAATCTATTGTTTTTAATCAACCTGCGTGTGTGTTTGAATCTGTGTCAAACTGGCCAAGAGCGTAGTTGGTTTATAAAGGTTAGACATACGTCACACACGACCAGAAGTCTGGCGTCTATTTTGTTCAAAGATACCGCGCTGCTACATATCGTGGCATCGTCGCCAGACTTTTCGGAACGTTCCCGATAAGTGACAGTGGTTTGGGACCAATACTTTATCTTTAGCTATTTTGCCTTTTTTCATCAAACATTTTTTTAACCTTTAGTATAATATATTTTTTTTTATTGCAGGAGTTCAGTAGACAGGCAGACGGCCCATTGATGGAAAGCGGTTGTCATTGCCTATGGACATTTGCACACCAAAGGCGCTACAAATGCGCTGCTGCTCTCTTAAGAGAGACTGGTTCACTAATGCCGGAACACAACTCAAGGTTGTTATGGCGACATACTTTAGACCACGGGTGGTAGCCATCCAGGCGGGCAAATGCCCTACCACCTGGCTGTGGGTTGTTTTGTCGCTTCATACGACAGGCCACTCGGCCGCAGGAAATTGTATTCTTTCTCCGTCTTTGCACGGATAATAAATAAATAATATTAATAATAATATTTTTTATATTGTATTTTTCCTACTTTATTATATTATAGCTATAATAATTATGAAAAGTAATAACCTAAATCATTTAAGACGTTCTATTATTCTAAAATTTAAATATTCTTAAATTTTTCACACTGGCTAGAGATTCACAAACCACGTGACGCCATATTTAAAAGAAGAACAAATTTAATGTCATTTGAAAAAAGAACACGATAACAATGCATCCATTGTCAAAGAGCACTAAAATAGCACTGTTAAACGGTTAAAAATATTGGAGGTCATCCGGTGATTTCGTTACGGTAGGACGAAAACCAATTTTATTATGTATCCATCAAATGACTCGCAGAATCGTCGCACGTGAAAAACACAGTCATGGACAATGAGGTTTAATGTACTACGTACTAGAGAAGGCGGCCGTAACTAACTTATTTGACAGATAATAAAACTACGTTTTAACGGTTTTAAGCGCGGTAATTTGTTTTATTTAGGTTTATCCGACGTTTCGGCCGCTTTTCAGTTGCCGTGGTCACGGAAGACAAAGATGGATGACATTTGTCGAACGTGTATTGTCAAAGTTTTTATTCAGCCTACCGCCAACTTGTTCATTTTAATTATTTAGTTTTAATTTTGTTTATGGATATTATTTACTCTATGGGAGCTTAATCTAATTTACCACCGCTTCACAACATGTTGTGGCTTGAAGAGAAGAAGCGGCGCAAGAAACTCTTCAGCAAACATGCCTAGTTCTAAAATTTTTTTATATAATATTAAAATGAGTGGAAGGAAAAAATAAAAGAAATTATCAGTCAAGTTGGTTTGTTTCGTTGCACGCAGAAAGAGCTCACAGTGTCTTGAGGTCTGGCAGTTAGTTTTTGCTGGGTTTGGTTCTTAATAGTTTTGATGATTGGATCCCAAACAGGTGGTACCTGCCAACCATCTTCTCTATTGAAATTTGGGTGTTTTTTGATTTCAATAGCCTCACGCATCATTCTTGGTATGAAACGATTCTCTTTCGCGAGGATTTGTGGGTTATCGAATCTGATGTAATGGTTGGGTTTATCCAGCGTGTGTTCACTGATTGCAGACTTCGTAGACCTTGCGTGTTTCATGTCAGCAATGTGTTCTTTTACCCGTGTTTTTATGCTCCTCTTTGTTTGCCCAATGTATGATAAACCACATTCACAATCGAGCTTGTAAACACCTGCATCCTGGAGTGGGATATTGCATTTCACAGGTCTCAAAAATTGGGTTATCTTTTTATGCGGCTTGAAATATGTTTTGATTGAAGCTCGCCTAAGGATGTGACCAATTCTGTCTGTGACTCCCTTATTTGACAGATTAAAAAAATGCCATCATATGTGCTAAAGTACTGTTTGGAACCGCTCAAGTAACTCAAATAAAAGTTAAGGGGTGACTGAAAAGTCAAGTCACGGTAAGTTTGTTGTATTCTTGATAAACCATCTTTTTGTCTGTCTGTATGTTCCGGCTAAGCTCTGAAACTGTTGGCTCGATTTTGACGGAACTTTCACTGGTAGATAATATAGACAAGTGTCACTTGTATATACAATAATATATAGTAGTAGATAGTTACAAGGAATAACTAAGGCTACGTTTTTTTTCCTTTTAAGGTTCCGCGAAAAAAAATACCACGCGGACATAGTTGTGGGCACAGCTATAGTAGAATTATTTTCTCCGTGCAGTTTGGGTCATAAATAATCGGAGTGGTGAATCGAGTATTCAGCTCTCTCTTCCACTCACGGGCCTTATAGGCAGGCATAGTGATACGCATTATTGTTGTCGATAAGCGTTATCGATAGTGTATTTCGTTTTGTCATTTTGTGGGTTAGTGATATAAATGAAAGAAAAAACTAGATAAAACAACGTATTTATTAAATTAAGAATAATAATGATTTGAAATTAAAAGCAAAAATATATAATATATAAAGATAATAATGATTTTTATAAGAATGATAATCTTTCTTTGATAAGAATGAGTTTTTATCGATAATGGCGTTGCGCCCGCGCAACATGCTCACCGCCTTAGCCGGGCTGAGGCTGAGCTTTGATTTATGACCCAAACTGCACGGAGATAATTAAAATAAAAAATGTAATTGTAGACTAATTGCCGATTGCATAACGATCGCATTTAAATCAAATTAGTTAATCATATTAAACTGCCTAAATACGTTTTACATAAAACGTATTGATAGTTCTTTAAACATATTTAGCGGCAAATTTTGGGTTGTGCAAGACGCTCATTATATTTAAGAGTATTAAATACGTTTTGTGTTTCTTAAATAAATTTAAGCAACCTTATGCAAGCGGCCCTAAGTCAGTGGGAAATACCAATATGATACATTTTTCATTGGATTAAGGCTATACATATCAATTTATTCTATTAATCGTTTACTTCAATGATAAATATCGGGGTTAGTAGTACTTATATTGCACAAAGTGAATCGACAAACTCCATGGACTATTTATAATATATGTAGAACTTATAAGTTTTATGTAAAATCAATAGTTTTGGCTGACGAGCGATGCACTATGTATTTCAACATTTGATTTGGCTATAAATACTTATTTCCACACCACTTTAGGTTGAAATGCTTAATTATTGTCAAAAATCATCATTATAATTTATAAAAACCTTAATTATGTATTAATTGTTTTTACATAAATTGTAGGAAATTGTCTCTAATTACTTTTCTATTAGATATTTTTATTGTAAACTCATATGCGTTTACCAATGCTCTCAAAACGGTGGATGCTGAAGATCGCGCGAAGTGGAGTAGAAAACTAGGAAAGCGGACCCTGGGCGTCGGAGTGAACGCTCCGAACGCAACCGGGATTTAACGCTCGGATGATGATGATGATGATGTTTTTATTGTAAACTCAGTTTACTTTTTATTGTAAACTGAGATATTGACAAAAAACTGCAATTAGGTGCAATTTCTCAACTGTGATGGCGCCAGCGGCAACGATACGAGGTGTCAAAATTGACATTCAAGAAGACCATATAGAAATCTATAATATTCTACTTATTTTCTAAACTATCGGACAAGTTTCCAGGTAATACCATTCTTCGAACCAAATGACTGGGCTATTATAATTATTATGTACTAGAGAAGTTATTGAAAACAAAAAAGTTAGTGCTTGATGTAAGCGCGGGGCGAGCGTACTTACAACGCATCCCATATGTCTACCACATATTGCGGGCTTCAAGCCAGAGGGGCGTATAAGCCAACTTTTCTGGAGATACAAAAATTTTAATAAGTTCTTTTTCAATGTATCTCTATAACTGAAAATTTGCAAAAGTACTTCCTTGATTACTTGAAATGCTCTTTTTTTAAATTAACCTACTATTAAGAAAAAAACAGGTGGTGTATCGATAAAAATATAAATGATAGACGACATAAAAAAAACGCATTTTTTATACGCCCCTCTGGCTTGAAGCCCGCGCTATACATTTGGTAAATTGCAACGTGTTGAGAATCGGAACGTTATCTTTTCGTCATTGACAATGAATGTCATTGCACTTTATAGATAACTAGAGTTTATCCTAGATAACTATATTTATTATAGAGTTCCCCTTAGAGGGTGCCTTCTATGAACTGCTTGTCCGGTATTTAATAGTGCATACGGGTATGCAAGCCCGTGTCCTCTACCTGGCCATTGTCAGTTTCCCTTTGCTACGTAAAACTCGTCCCCCCCTTCTCCTCTTCTTAAACTACACACATACCACTATCCTTTCTTGGTTTCCTTATACGGGTCTTGGACAGATATATAAGACCGCTGGTAATGGCTAGGGTGTCACTACAAAATAACGCAGGCACGTCGCCCTAACCAGTGACAAGTGGGTAAGGGCTGGTGTTTCATGGGCGGGCATGGCTAACGACGCGATTTCACACCCAGACCAGGAAACTCCGCTTCTTGACGTAAAATATTGGTACCCTGACCGGACGTGCCAGGGCGCTGGCTAAAGTACACTCCAGGCGAATGGTGGCCGTGGCGTTTCTATTTCTTAAAAAAAAAATGTTACCGACAAAAGTAAATGCACACCTGCAGTTTATTGCCTTTCGGTATTTGGACTTCTTTTGTTTACTTAGTGTTTAAAATGTGTAATTAGAAAACCATCCTATTGTTATTGTACTCGTTAATGGCCGCAGGTGTGCGGATTACGGTTTCTGGGAAATTGCGTCGACGCTTGCCAAGTAGACATATGGCATCTGTGCATTATAAAGCAATAGCCCAAGGTAGAGATGGCAGTCAAGCGACGATTACGATACAAGCAAAACCTGTGTACATACGATAAGCTATATAGTGACGTACTTTGCGCGTGTTATTGAATCGTGCATCTCGTTTGTACTGATTGCGTCCAGTTATATTTGTACCTGTGTTATACGTGTTTGTATACTTTTAATTAATTCTATAGTAATTTCAATGGCATTTTAATTCGAGTCCTGTAACTCGTAACAATATTTTCTTTCTTTCGTTTGATTCCCGAAGTACTTTTACAGAAGCATTTACTTTCAAATTGGCATCAGATAGTGCCTTGAGTCACTCAAATAAACCAGTTCTGTGAGAAAATCACGACGTCTCTTACAATAGGCACGCGAAACTTAAATTTGAATTTCACATGCATTTTATCGCGATACCCGTTTAAAGGCCGTAAATATCGGTTGCATCAGAAGTTGTAGCTTTCTCTTACTATATAAGTAATTTCACCAAAATGGACAAATGTACTGCTCCCTAAAATATTGCGTCATACTTTCCCCATTTTTCAAGAACCCCTGGTTTCCAATTACGGTTAATCCATTAATACTGTATTAATTTCATTGAAGTGGGGGAAAGGGCACCCCACAAATGTATTTACAAGAAGCCATATTAAAATGTACTGTCCGAAGTATCCTTGAGTGTACTTGGTAGACAAAATTTACACACTTCGTTATAGTGAAAAATATTGTTACGAGTTACAGGACTCGAATTAAAATGCCGTTGGAATTACTATAGAATTTCTTAGAACTATACAAAACGTATAACACAGGTACAAATATAACTGGACGCAACCAGTACAAACTGCACAATTCAATAACTCGCGCAAAGTCCGTCATATAGCTTATCGAATGTACACACGTCTTGCTCGAATCGCAATCGTCGTTTGACTGACTCACTCCTCCGTTCGGGCATTGTTTTATACTAAACTATCAATATATCTCGACACAATGCCTAAAAATAGTTTCTAAGAATCACACCTGGTTAATCACTATCTTAAACGATTACAACACACAATAGAATGTTTTCTAATTACAAATTTTAAACACAAAGTAACCAAAAGAAGTCCAAGTGCCGAAAGGTAATAAACTGTAGGTGTGCATTTAATTCTATCCGCGTGTAACAATATTTTATGTATTTACACATTTTATTATTATTCTTTATGCCCTACTCTTAGACAAGTATAATAGGTATTATACCGAGTCTCAAGCTCGCTAAACAAAACTGAAGCTGCCTAAACGAAGCCAATTTTGTACTTGGTTTCCAGTATTAGCCATTCAACACTATTAATCACGCGGACAAAAACCAAATGAATAGTACATAAGTTTACGCACACAACTAAAAAAAATGCTTCACTTCATTGGACGCTTTTGTTCACATAGGCTTCGTCTATGCTTTTAATCGTGCGTCTGAAGCCTAGATTTTATTTATTTTTTGTGTATGACAATTATAATTAGTATTCAATATGTAATAATATCAGCCCATAAATGTCCCACTGCTGGGCACGTGCTTCCCATTATAGAGAGACGGATAGTATACCCCCGCCACGCTTGTCCAAGGCGGCTGAGCTGGTTTGACACATCGGTTATCTCGATGTGCAGCTTGCATTATGATGTTTTCCTTCACCGTTGTTGGCACGTGGTAATTGTAACAATATGAACATTAGATCAGAAAACTGACAAAGTGGTGCGTGCATACGTTCCGGCCAGGATCGAACCCGCGCCCTTTGAGTCCGCGACGCGTGCGCTAGCCATTACGTTACCACAACTTAGTAACTTTGTATGCGAATCGACTCAATAGTAGTGAAAAGTGGTTGCTTATGCTATGAAACCTGGCTACAACTAAGTCATTTTTTATCCTAGTCTTTTAGATTTTGAATAATTGAACTAACTTTGTTGTTTTAGGGACCCAACGGAGTCTTGGCCTCCAAACCGAGAGCACGCCACTTTCCTCTGTCTTGCGCAGTGCTTTGCCAGTTTTGCGCTTGTAGTGCGGTTAGGGCAACTTCCACTCCATCTTTTCAGCGATATTTGAGACCCGACTGGTCGCCTTAAGTATGCTTTCGTCACTCCCTGATCCAGCTCCATCCATTCTACATGATCGAGCCAGCGGAGACCGTGAAATTATTCTCCCCAATTATGTTGAACTCGGCCATGAGGTCTTCTATTTCGGAGTATTAATGCCGAAATATGATGAATTAATTTCTCGAAATAAGGCTTCAACTTTATCCAATGAATAATCAAATGCGAGTAAATTTTCAATCGATAACATAAAATATTATGTTAACAACACTAAATAATACAACAGGATGATCAAGTTTTAGGCGACGTATCGATTTTATTTATAGTATAGGATCTCGCTATACAACGACCTTCACCGAGATGCTTATTTAATGAGACGTATTTTTTATGTTATTAAATATGACAATAAATATATCCTATATGGGTTGCCTAACAAATTTCAGTCCAGAGTATTTTTAATTAATAATTTAAAAAAAAAAATTTTTAAAACATTGCACCGGTGTGATTATTAAATAAATTTGATACCAATCGAAAGTTTGAAGCCCATAGAATATGCAAACGTTAAGTTGCCTATTTTTTTCCGGTCACAACCACGGGTTGCCAGGTGTAAACAGGTAAATCTATAGTAGCATTTTGCAACGGTCTGATTATTGAATCAATTTTAGATAAAATGAAAGATTATTTCATAAGGAACACGGTGGTATAGGGTTGCCTGCGAAAAATCAGTCCCGAATTACGGTTGTCGAATTTTAAATAATAAAATATCGCTGCGAGTGAATGTGTGTGAGAGAGAGGTCCCAGACCAACCATCCCATGCGGTAGAAAAGGACGCAGCGTAGCAGCTGTTTAAAGTCCGCCCATTTAAAGAAGGAGAGTGCGCATGCATTTTTGCGTCATTAACAGATGCTGCTGATATTTTCATTGGTGAAAAAATGAAGACTGTTCAAGAATTTACGTCTAGTAAGTATGTATGGTATCAGGAACTGTACCAGTGTGAATGATGCGAGACATCGCATTTTTTTGAAGAATTACTCTGCAAAAGAAGACAGCGAGCACTTTTAAAAAAAAATAAAAGGCTTCGACTCCAACTCCATACCACCATGCTGGATATCATTAACTCAGAAAATTTTACGAACTATTTTCGTAAATTCCATGTGGCTTAATGCAACGGATCCAATATGCGTGAAACTTCAGCCTGAGAACTGCGGTTGGTTCTTAGATGAATATTTAAAACCAGTAGGATTCATTGGGGATCATGCACCTTTAAAAATAGAAGACATTGTCGAAAAAACAGAAACGGAGAGTGATGACGAAGAAGATTCAGAAGTTGGAGATCACAGTTATATGTCCGATGACTCGGAATCTGAATAATTTTAAATTTTTTTGTATTTTAAATTTTTTTCAATAAACAGAAGTATTCTTTTAATTGTTGTTTTTTATTTCGGCTCCTAATAATAAAGATAAAATTTGCCAGATTAGTAATATATATGTATTACTCTGTCTTTTTTACTAAAGATGTGTATATACTTTAGTGTCACATAAACAATAAACATAGATAAATAATTAATTGATTAAAAAATTAAAAATTAAATAACTATTTCTCTATATTAATAATTAACTACTCCAAAATAATGAACAGCATATACGAGTCTATCGCTATCCTTTTCATTTCCAAGCACAAATAGCATGCGAACTCTCCTTCTTTAAATGGGCGGACTTTAAACAGCTGCTACGCTGCGTCCTTTTCTACCGCATGGGATGGTTGGTCTGGGACCTCTCTCTCACACACATTCACTCGTAGCGATATTTTATTATTTAAAATTCGACAACCGTAATTCGGGACTGATTTTTCGCAGGCAACCCTATACCACCGTGTTCCTTATGAAATAATCTTTCATTTTATCTAAAATTGATTCAATAATCAGACCGTTGCAAAATGCTACTATAGATTTACCTGTTTACACCTGGCAACCCGTGGTTGTGACCGGAAAAAAATAGGCAACCTAACGTTTGCATATTCTATGGGCTTCAAACTTTCGATTGGTATCAAATTTATTTAATAATCACACCGGTGCAATGTTTTAAAAATTTTTTTTTTTAAATTATTAATTAAAAATACTCTGGACTGAAATTTGTTAGGCAACCCATATAGGATATATTTATTGTCATATTTAATAACATAAAAAATACGTCTCATTAAATAAGCATCTCGGTGAAGGTCGTTGTATAGCGGGATCTTAGACTATTAAGTACAAAAAATATTCCAGAACAATCCATTACAATTTTTGTTAACAATGTCACAGTGCATTTGTCAACGAACGGGGCCAGGTAGCCAATTGTGGGTTATTGTTATCAGTTTTTTCGATCGAATTCCAGAAGAATTTGACGTTTCGATGAATCGAAAAACCAAACTAATAATTTAACACTTAAAAACTTCCAAGTAATGAAATCACGGTGACACAAATTTTATATTAATTTGTATATTGCATAAGAAACATTGAATAAATTTTCTTATATACGCAGTTTCTTATGGAAAAAATATTCTCGGACGGCTCTATTCAGATGGACTAATGATCTGAGAAAAATCGGAGGTGGGTGCTGGATGAGGAAGATAGAGAACTAGGATGTGAATGGACGGTCAAAATCCAGCAGTTGACTGCGGTTTGCTAATGATGAAAGTAGATACGGTTTTTTATGAAATTCCATATCTCAGATAAGTTATCTTGCGATGAGAAACTTTTATTATACATGTATAGGAACGATTATTTACTAGAATTAATCATAACTCAAATAAAGTCCGTCTAACTGAAATGTTTAGATGAAATAATTCTTTTGAAAAATAAACATAATATTTATTAATCAAACATCCGTATGGAAGTGGTTGGCGGAAACTTGATGGTGTTTTGCTGTGCAGTTTAATTAATCTAAAAATGTAGTATAAAAATGAACAATAATAATTGCCCTTTTTTTAAACAAGCACTGTATGGAATATGGGAACTGTTTCGGTAGTTTTTTCTGTTTCTACAAGAACCCTGCTGTTTTACGTCGTTCTATAGGACATAATTTGGTTGAGATCAATTCAATACATCTAATAAAGGTGTATGGATTTTAGTACCTTTGTCTATCATTCTGGCGAACTGAACAACAGTATCGGTTTGCAAATAAGATTTCTTATAGAACGCATACTTACATTTCAAACTTTTGACTAAACTGACTAAGCCTTAGTACCTATGAAGGTTGCGGCTAATATCGAATTTTTTGTATCAAAAACTGAAGAATATAAAAAAGTATCAGTGACATGTATTTCCATGTCCATTATACGTATTTCCACAGAAATCAGAAAATTAATACTTTTCTGTTTATAATAGACAGCTGTCATAAAATTAATCCAGGAAGTAAAACTTCGTAACGCATTGACTCCGCATTTCTCTCGTTATCGTTATAATTATTTGAACAGTATGATATGTTTTCATGAAATTATTGATACATAAATATAATTTTAATTATTATTGAAATTCAGCAGAAATTGTCACGTATTTTCTCTCATGATCACGAATAAAAAAGACTTTAAACACGATTATGCAATTCGAAACAGTCTTAGAGGTATTTTAGTTATTAGGGATGTTTCATTTTTTTCGATGATATGTATCGATTTTTTTTTATCTAAAATATATAAAGTCTAATTAAAACTTAGTTTTAGGGATGTCTACTAGTAGCGGAAATTAAAAACCACTATATTTTGTCTCTGGTTCTGTTCAATTGTTTGAATATGTGGCAATATTGTTTACCGTTTCAAGGTTAATCAGAATCATTGAACACATTTAAGTGAAATTGTTTAGAGGTCTTATAAGGCAAAAAGAATTAAAACCCAAATAGGTATAAGTTTTAATAGTTAATTAGAAATCCTAATTTTATAAGAAGTATAAACTTATAAAGCGGTCGATTTAATGTAGGGTTAGCCCTTGTAATATTCCGTTTCGACAAGCTTTACGTCAATCTAAAAATACTGTCAAGTGTCGGTTAACGGTAACTGTGTCAACTAAACGACAATGCGCACACAACTGGATATTGCAATGCTGAATGTTTATCCCTTATCCATAATGCATCGGAATTTACGTAATGTAATTAAAAAGAAAGCTGATTTTCTTTTATTTCTCTCATCCCGTTCGCCTTTAACTGACACGATACCGGCTGGTTATAAATGATTACTTACATGCAATACAGCGTCAGAAACGGTTCTTTATTGACATCTTTGATGGTATAACCTCAAATATACACGTGGCACTCACTTCGGGTTTCTTCTCACAAGCTGGAAGATAATTGACACAAATATCTTTCGAAATAATAACTCGAAATGCCGGCCGGCATGTGGCTTTAACGTGCGACGCGGACCGTGTTTCACGACGTCTGGCGTTTGAAATTCGAACTCGTTCGGTTATTGGTTGCTGGCACCATAGTGAAGCCAGTTATCGCGCCACGCGCTTACGCTGCTGTCAGTTCGTCCGAGGTTATTGTACTAAACGTGCTCCATCACTACTTAACCTTAATCCGTTGAACATTTTGTTCTACACCAGACAGCAATGGAACTAAAACTGCTAATTGCTTAATGGTATAAATGTTATAGTGGCAGATGCACTAACTAATTTGTATGCTATGCAAACACAAATCGTGTAATTTTCGTTATGTGTGTTTGTAGGTATAGTGTAATTTAAAGTGCATTTGTATTGTAAATACTTATAGATAAACGTAATGAACTTTTGTAAGCAAACTTTTTGTGAATGAGATGTTGACCTCCTTTGTAGATATTTTTAGTAGATGCGTGTAGTGTGTGCGTGATTATTATTATCACGTGAATTTTGCTTCGTGTACCTACTAATTCGATTATTGTTTTAAGTAGCAACGGTAGTCCTTCAATTATGTTTGATCGTTTTCTAATTTGTCACGTTCAATTGTATAAGTGAGTGTAAAAGTAATATTTTGAAGGGCTCGAAATATGCAAATTGTACTGTGTGATAGAGAGGCTATTCTTTTCTACAAAAGATGGTTTTTAAAGCGATTCGAAAAGCGATCTGATGAAATCTACTAAAAAAAATGGAAATCCGAAAGATCGATTTCCCGAAATTCGATTTTTTCGACTTGTATTTTCAATATATAATATAAATTAATATTCTGGAGGAAAATTACACTAAACAGTAATTTTCACAGACACGCGTACCTCTAAAAACAAAAATTAATGTTTGTCTGTATGTCCTTTATAGAATCGTAAACTGTACATTTGATCATGTGATGATGTTTAGCAAAGTTGTTGTAAATGAGCGAAAGTAGGTTTCTGAGTTGGTTCACAATTGGATGCGGTAGATGGTGCTTCTGTCGGCATATCGATTGAAGTTTTTCCGGGCAGGACGTCTGGCGGGGCAGCAGTTTACAATAAAACTGTACAGCAAAACATCACCCATTCTCGCCAAAAAACCACAAACCATAGATAACAAACGGTAACTTTATTTCATTTGCACACACTCATCTCACGAGTTTTTGAACAGGTAAGTAACCGATTCCAAAAAAGGAGTGGAAGGGTTATTTTCGGAATTAATTACGTACCTATTGTATTTAAATTTGCCGTCTGAATTTATTCACACTAATTGGGCCCCGCGGTTTCACGCGCGTGGTGATGGAAAATTGTCATAATGATGAATTCATCAATTCACACTACATCTTTATAAATTATAGCCTATGTGGTATTCTGATGTGTAAGCTATATTATTGTAAAGTTTCATCAAAATCCATTCAGTAGTTTTTGCGTGAAAGAGTTACAAACCTACATCCATACATTATTACCAACTTTCGCGCTTATAATATTACTAGGATAGCACAGACAGGCTGGCGGCGACGCGGCGCCGGCGGCGGGACCATTTCAAGTTTTTTTACAAGTTACAGTGTTTAAATCTACTCCATCTATGCTTGCTTAAAAAATATTCACAAAACGCACTAAGACACGTAAGATAAATCGAGAATAAATAAGCAGGATTCAAATATGCAAACACAACCTTTGTTCTGCTCAGACTATCATCAGTTGGTTCTACTATATTTACTATTAATATGATGCTAACAATTTAACAAACGCTTTTAGAGGGCCAGTCCGAATGAAATGTTTTGCCTCCACGGTCCTTCTATGTACGTCTATGCTGAGCTGTGGAATGCCCTACCAGAGTCCATGTTTCCCGAAAAGTACAATTCGGGAGTCTTTAAGTCTCGTGTCAATATGTATTTTCTAGGTAAGTGTGCTGCGTCTTCGATCGCATTATTGTCTAATATTAGGTGCGATCGTAGTCTAAGGGTGCCATTCGAACCTCGGCTGCAGGCTGCGGATGCAGGCAGCACATGCGGCGGCTGCACGAAGCCGGCTGTGGTTGCACGACTGGTTTTCTATGTAGTAGTATAGATTTCTGTGAAAAACATTCCGAACGCGGCTGCGGCTGCACGTGCTGTCGAGCCTCGGGTGCAAGTGCTGCTGCGACTTGCAGCCGCAGCCGATCGCAGACCAGTAGTGCTGCGGCTGCAAGCCGATGCGCACCTAGTTACGACACTCCAACCTTATTAAATCGACAATAATTCCTAAACTGATCATCATCATACTTTAGGTGTTTCTGAATTAGTATTGAATAGCTTTCATCAATGGGTCTACATATTATATAAGGACGTGTGGCTACTCTTCTCTGGCTAGTTAACAATGACAACATGTCATCATCATCCTATTCCTCTTCTAATAAAATATATAACATCAAACTATTCTCACGACTATTCCTCACGTCCGACATTCTAAAATATTGGAAGCGACTGGCCGCCACCTGCTGTCTGCCGCAGCACGTGCAGCCAGCCTCGGAATCACTCCCGGCTGCGAATGCAGGCAGCGGCTACGTGTCATGCGTGTGCTACCGTTCCCGAGTAAAGTTCGTGCATTCTACTCTCTCTAAGCAATCAACTGGCTTATTATTTATTAAAAAGTACACAGGTAAATACTGAAATATTAACATTTTATATATTTGGTAATTTAATATGTAAGTATATTTATTATTATTTATACATATAGTAATTTCATTATCTATTTTATTCTACGGGTAACACCGCGCGGGCGTTCAAACAACGCATTCTGTCGCTAACACTAATATTTTCTTTCGTGGTATAGTATTATATATGAAATATTAATAGTCCCCGTAAAACTGTGGTTTTTATTATAAGACTATATATGTTTTTTGTTCAAAAATCTTGAAAGTGCATTTAGATTGGCTGAATTGAACACACCTAGGTATACATTCCATGCCTTACTCAGACGTTGATTTATTGCATAGGATACTAATGTTTGCACGCAAAATATTTCTACACTTCTGTTTATTTCATACTAGCGACCCGTCTCGGCTTCGCACGGGTTGTTTATAGCTATATTTTTTATACCTCGGGTTACATAACTGAATTTTTAGTGAGATTCCTATTATTTTTTTAGTAATAAATATATCCTATATTACTCAGGAATAATGTGTCATTTTAATGGTGAAAGAATTTTTGAAATCGGTCAAGTAGATAGATGGATATATAGACAATATAAAATATCACTGTACGTCATAGCATAGTTAAACAAAAATACAGGATAGTACAACGGACGACCTTATCGCTAAAAAGAGATCTCTTCCAGAGAACCCTTGGAAGGAATCGATAGATTTTTGTTGCTTACTAATATATAAATACATATTTTTATATTAGTATAAAATGATAAATAATAAGTATACACAATACCTACATCTAAGTAGATTTTGAGTTAATTCCGTATAAAAATACAACAATACAAAAATATAAATATTTCCCTTTTATAATATTAGCGCTTCTGCCCGCGAACGTGGAATAGTTAATAAAAAAGTAAGTTAATAAAATCCCCCGATTTTGAAACATTGGTGCTCCGCTCCTATTGGTCTTAGCGTGATGATGTATAGCCTATAAATCTTCCTCGATAAATGGGCTATCTAACGCTGAAATAAGTTTCCAAATCAAACGAGTAGATTCTGAGATGATCGCGTTCAAGCAAACAAACAACTCTTCAGCTTTATATATTAGTATAAGATTTAGACGGTACAGACAATTGATGTATTTGCCGTGAGAACTTCTGACACACATAAGGGTCATTTGTTTCGCGGTCAACCTGTTTAGATAATGGTTAACCATAAAAACAATTTTTATTCAATTCTGAGGTTTTTCCCTGTTGACAATATTTATGACATTTTTCTTATGCTAATATTAGACGGATCGACCGAATTGAATCGATTTAGTTGAAAGGCACACTACTGAAAGCAAAGAAAGAAGTAGGGTTATCTACCTGTCATCATCAGCCAATCGCAGTTCACTGCTGGCCGTTGGCTTCCCCAAGATTGCACCACATATCCTGGTCCTCCGCTTTCCTTACACAGTGTCCACCTTACTTTGGCGACCGTACTCTGATCGTCGATTCATTAGGCTAGAGAGCGTTCTAAGGTTTCCTCAAATACGGTCTTGACTACAGGATTCGTCTGCTCCATCGGCCATGGGTCCTACAACAGATATCTGCTATCTCTCTATCTTTTAGTTATTGGAATCGACTGGGTCTACATGGGTGAAATTTGACAGGAAAGTTTAGCTTGTATGGCACTACAAAGTTTTGACTTTCGCCTGCGTAAACTTCTGATTCTTCTCTTGGGAGATACATACAAGGCTGGGTTGAGAATATCAACTGATCCATCGCCCACATTAAAGCTGGTGACTCGTGTAGATGGTCCACCCGCGCCCCTCTTGCCTGGATAAGGCTCAAGGCATCGGGCTATGCCTCCTTACAACGTAAGGGGAGATTCACTCTCTGTTATGGATGGATGTACGTCAGCTGGAGTGACGGCGTTTACAATGCCCTTAGTCCCATGATCTTAGCTCATCGGGAAAAGTGAAAGTTCGGAGTGCTGCAGTGGGTATATGTATATACCACCCTATTTGGGGAGTTCTATATTATACTGAGCAGTGGAATAGCAGTAGTTTGCCAACCTACCTTAGGAGTTCCAAATTACCTGAGCAGTGAGATGTGCGTAAACTGTATTTCACCTCGTTAAAATAGTACTTGGAATTTGGATATAATTGTACAATTAAAATGTGTATTACATTTAACTACATATCCTGGTCATACTAAAATCATGGTAAACAAACAGTGTTTCTGGCCGATTATGCATATTCTTATAATTAAGTACAACCTGAATATTATGAAGGAAACTATCGTGATGAAACCAGAACATCGCAATTAATGATGGCTGAAACCCACCAAACGATCTTGAATGTCGTCAACGTGGTGAGTTTACCCCCTGTTCCTCTAACAAATCTCAGCTGTAAACTCCTAGCAACTAGGTTATGGCTTTAATTAAATATTAAGCGCCTACAAAACTTTGATAGGCGATGTTGCTCTACGTGGTCTTGATATATTAAAAATCAAAGTAAAATAATAAATCAGGATATCGAGTCTTTACCGCCATTTTATAGTGCAAAAAGGTATTTAAAATTTTTATTTTGTTTTAAGACTTTCATTAATTTAGTTACTACAATCCTATTGAATCAAAAATTGAAATTCTTCAAACCAATTAGTGGTTTAAAATAAATTTGCATCAAATAATATTCTTGGGTCCAAATGTTGCTTGCGATAAAATGGCAGTAATTGTTTGAAATTTGCAGCGGTATACGTACAATGCTACCTTAAAAATATAGCGTTATCAACTCAACTGTTTACTTTTTGTCATTTCCTTAGAGAGCCTTGTAGTCGCATGTAAATTAATACACCTTCCCGTTAAATTCAAATTTTAAACTTTACAGACCCAGGAATATCTGACAATAATTGTAAATACATATTATTATGAAGACAGACACCAATTTTATATCTAGCGCGACCCATTGCTTTCAGATCAACACGAGGAAGGGGTGTGCGTTCTTGGTGCGCTGGGTGCGGGACAGCGCCAACGCCGTTCTGAGGACTGTACCTACATTAGGTACTGCTGCGCAATGTATAGAGTTCCTTGTAACCTAAGTGATACATTGTATAAGTATCTGTGTATGTGAAAATGTATTTATAACTATTTATAATCGCAATTATTGTAAAGCAATTTTATTCATGTCGTGGTAGCGCACGCGTCCCTAACTCAAAGGGCGCGGGTTCGATCCCGGCCGGAACGCATGCACCACTTAGTTTATTTCTGGTCTAATGTGCATATTGTTACAATTACCACGTGCTAATGGTGAAGGAAAACATCGTGATGTAACCTGCACATCGAGATAACCAATGTGTCAACCTACCAAGCCGCCTTGGACAAGCGTGGCGGGTATACTGTCAGTTCCCTCTTAGATTGGGAAGCCCGAGCCCAACAGCCGTACATTTATGTGCTGATATTATTATATTTAATATAATAAATATTATTCATTGTAACTGTGGAACATGTTCTCCTGAAATAAAAATGTAAATAAAGAAATAGGGCTTCTGTTTTTGCCAAAATATTGTGAAACATTAAAAAAGAAAATTTAACAGTATCCAGTAGATATAAATAAACAAATAAATAAAATTCTCGCATATATTTATTATTATTTTAATTTGTGATAAAACATAAATCTTAAATACATAAAAAAGCTAATATAAAATACAGCGTAAACTCTACGTAACGACACTGATGGGACTATGCATTTTACGGGGTAATAGAGATTTGTCGTTAAATGGAGGAAAGCCTGACGTTTTTGTCTAACGTCTTTTGCTGCACCGGTAATTTTGTTGTATTTTTTACTTATTTTATTCATATCTTGCAATATTCAAGCTTCTTGGCGATAAAAGAAGGACTTAGCAATTACAATATTTCCGAATTTCTCACAAATTTCGGTATGCATGATGCCGATAGTCGAGTTTATAACGAGCTAGGATAGTAAAGCTATAAAAGAACGTACACACCTGCGCAAGTTTTACTAATTTTGTCAACTTAAGAGGTACTTTTATATTACTTAATTATTGTTGTTATTGAGAGTGGGTGTAAAGTGTATGGAAAACAAACTCAACCAACCAAAGCCAAGTGATTTCAACGCTTAAGGGAGTCGTTGAATGGAGTGACGTTACATGGAGTTTACACTGCATAAACTCATTACACAGTAAGTTTTTGTGCGTCACGTAAAAAGGATTTTATCACAAAAGTACAAGTTCATTCAAACCTGACTATTCACATAAAATATTGCTTTAGAAATCTTTCATGATTTAAGTTCATATTCTAGAACAATTTTCAGCCTTGAGTTCCACTTATGCTAGAATCGGAGGGCTTGTTCTTAAACGCCTTTCATCGAATCCACCCAAAAAATTACAAGAAATTTTACAAGAAAGAAATAAGATTTATATAGCACTACAACATAAAAGTTTATAAAACGAAACATACATTGCAAAATGCACATAATATATATATATTGGCAGACGTTGTCCTGCCCTGAAGAAATAAAATTTTGAACCCGATTGCAGAGCCACCTACTGGATCCAATTGTGAGATAAAAACTATCCTATCTTTTAAGTTGGATCAAACTGCACACGGCGTGCAAATTTGATTGAAATCGGTTGAGTAGTTTAGGAGTCCATCGCGGACAAACATCGTGACACGAGATTTATATATATTAGATATATATATTAGATATATATATTAGATATATTAGAAATCTGCAACGGACAAGTGGCAAAACGAATCGAAACGAAATTTTAACTTGAAGTTTTACGAGCAGATTGTTAATGGACTTGTCCTATTTGAAAACCTTTGAAAATATGACTTTCCACTTGCAGCGATACTGACAAACAACTTTTGCTTCATTTACTAATCCTAAAACGTATTTATATATATCTAAATAAAGTTATTATTTGACAGAAAACAATGTGCTGTCCAATCGAGTATCGAATACTAAAAGCATTCAAGAGCATTTTGTTTCTTAAAAATATCACATAAATTGTCAAAATCTCTCCATTATATGGAGTAATCGTAAAATAGAAGTAGAATTAAACTATGCGGACTCCTTGGCCGTTCTCCGCTTTGATATCATTTCGGCTTCCTCTATCGTATCAGGTAGAGGCACGTTGATAGTTTCGGGTAACGCGAAGACCAGGAGTCCAGCCATCACAGCCAGAGTTCCGAAGAATATTGCTGACAGATTATCGTAGTACATATCCTGTGAATTTTAATAAAATTTCTTTATTGTATACAAAATAATTGTATCTAAAATACATATGATGTACTATCCGCAAGAGTTAACTTGAGACCTGAGTGGAATGCGCGATCCCCTCTCGTCACCCGCCTTCTTACCGCTCTCGCCGTCGACGCATCAGTAGCTCGCGCTTACGTCATCCGAGCGAAGTATCAAGTTAACTCTTGCGGATAGTACAAGGGTGAGCTTAATCCTAAAAAAACAATTTCTTTCAGCAAACCTATGCGTCTAGCGAGAGAAGAAAACAAGAAGCAGATTTGTGTATATTACATATTTTTGTATGAGTATATATGGGCGTATAAAATATATTGGCTGCATGCATTTACGACAAACAAAATATATAGAATAGATAAACGCCTAATATTGGTCAGTTAATTTGAAGCTAGTTTAACTATCATACGATGGTGTTTTCAGAAACGCAATTTTATAAATTATTGAACCGATAGCGATAACGAACTGATTAAAAGTACCTCTGAAACCGGGCATAAATGTCGCCGTCCGAATTATTGAAATTTTAAAGAATCATCTAATCTAGCGGTATTTATTATTATTAACCTTATAAATATAATACATAGATAGAGAATACTTATTTTTAATGTCAGCTTTTAAATTTAAACGTTCAGTATGTTGCACAAATTCTGATAACGTTCAATATAGATAAAGTCATCAGACCTTATCATTATCGGTCAGCATGCATACATGAAGAGTTTTATCTGGTGACTTATGCTGTCAGTTCTTTCATATTTTCAAGAAGACATCTTGATAATCCAATATGTATTAAAGCATCATTTTTAATGTAGATAGTCTTTGTTAGTTTAACCCAATTTTTTTAAATATTTGTAAACAAACTAGCAAGCATTACACTTGATGGTAAGTGGTTGCCGTAGCCTATCTGTAACACCAAGGGAGCAGAGATGTCATCACCCCTGTCGTCGAAGTGGATAATTATGCTCTGATTCCCGGGGCATATTCAGGCACTTTTGCGCTAGGATCGGACTGGGCGTAACTACGTTCTAAGTCTCAGGCCTTCCCTACCATTAGCGCGGGGCATATGGGAGGAAGGTGGTTTTAGTAGGTATTAGTTGACATTGGCATTGAGACATTGGCCGTCCAATGATCTCGAGTTTCCACACAAGTTGATCAATTATGGACGGATTACCTATAAGGGAATCCCTCCATATGCGATATCGGTCTAACACCTTACAAAGAATCCAGTATTGTGCGTAAACAGCATTTCCCCGCCTTAAAACAAAAGCCCATCTGTAACAACAAGGGAGTATCCTGCTAGGACGCCAATAATCCGTTTACGCACTATTTGAGGAATACCATGTTACCATAAAAGCTGAATTACAATGATCCAGCTACTGACATCGAATTCGAAGGAAGCCTGGCTTCGTACTGGAATCGTGTAAATGGCTATTAGCTTCATGTAAACGATAGAAGTCAGCTCTCGGCCCCTGCATTGGCTTCGTATGCAGTCAGCAGCTGAATCAATGTAAATCAGCTCATATTATAGCGCTCCGGTAAGACGTGAAAGGGAGCAAAAAAGCACATAATTTTATATCTATTTCATTCACTTAAAGGCAACATATTGCTGTTACAAAACTCTCACCAAAGCAAAGAATGTGTACGAAGAAAACACACAGATAGTGTTGTTAGCATGAAATGCAAATTTAGTAATTAAAAAGTTAAATCTCGCAACCCTGTTTGTAAGCCGTATATAAAATCATTACTCACCAACATTGGTGTTAAAGGTGCTAATGTGGACCCTATCCTTCCCGTAGACGAACACACAGCCAGTAACGATTGTCTTACATTCGTTGGGAACACTTCTGATACATATATGTAGACAGAACTATACGCAACAGTGATAGAGAATTTTCCTGATAAATAAATACAGAGTGACCACCACTGGTGACCTATGAAAGAAAGGAATGCTTAGTTGAAAATAGATTCAATTTAGATTTAATTTTTTATTTATAAGTTTTTACTACTAATATTTTAAATTTTTTCACTCCACATTTCAAATATTAGAGGAAAGATATACTACATATATATGTACGCTTTACAAATTCAAAAGTGAATACTTTCCCATCCATTTTATTTATTCATTTAGATATATTAAAAATTCTTTATGAGTTTTCAAAATCTGACTTCAAACATATTCGTGTATATCGTTACTCAGATATTAATTATTGCTTACGGATTTTTAGCACACATTTTTTAAAATTCTTGATTGCATATTGGGTGTTAACCCCTGATTTTTATTGTTTCATTTTCACTAATCCTTTGTTTAGTATTAGAATACTACTCTCTGCAAACTTATGTGTATATACATGTCTATACAGCAGTTTCTGAACAAATAAATGTAATCTAAATAAATAGACGAACGGACAGAAAGTAAAATGGATAGGGGTTCCTTAAAACTGCTAGTTGCCAAGTTGAACTCTCTAGATTTGAAGTCATTGGAATAACTACTAAGAAACAATTGAAACAAAAATCTAATCAAAATGAAGAAAACAGTTTCATAGATCAAACTTTGTAACACAATCTAAATTATAATGCTTTATCTGCGCCGCGTCTTAAACCAGATGCAAACAACCGGCGAAGCTTCGAATAGGCTTAACTTGAATATTCCATTAATTCTGGTTGTTACACAAACACCGATTACTGAATAAACAATTGTTAATGTTGTTGAAAATTTTGTAACGGAATTTCACCAAGACACTGTTAAAAGTAAAGTTGTTTGGATAACCTTCAATTAGTATTGTCCCATAAAATATATGGGAAATACATAATTATGAAAAATTTCATAACTTTCTGCTACATGTCACTGCTCCTATACAAAAAGGTCCAAGTATCGAAAAAATAATACAGAGCAAAATTGTATTGCACAATTTTGTGTAAATGTGAAAGTGACTTCGTGTTTCTGTATTGCTTTGTCAGGTCATCGAGAATGAATTGGTTATCATGAATTATCATTTGCGATGTAAATATAAGTAAATGAAAATAAGATGCTTGGACGCCTAAAAGAGCTACAACCGGTTTTGTAGTAATTTGACATTTCACTGCGCTAAAATTGATTTTCAAAACATATATCTGTATAATTGTGCTAAATTTTCTGAAGTTCATATCCAATACTGATGAATAATTGGTACATTTTCACAACTTAAGGACTGACCAGTTCTTCAAATTGGCAAAGAATTAGAATGTATCCTGAGGAAGAACATAGGTAAGGTACCTTTTGTCTTAAGAAATAATCTTAAAAAGATTAATAAATATTTTGTTAAGAAATAAAGAAAATACACTTGCAACTTTACAGTAGCGTTCTTACTTAATTTAAATAGTTAAAAAACAATACCGTAGAAATCGCATTAAAAACTAAGGTTCCTATAGTGAGATCGGAATTTAAATGCAATAATCTTACCTGGTGGCAAAAACGACAATCCAATACAAAGACAGGCACTCAATATATAAGTTATGATCATAACTCTCTTCCGTCCGAACCTATCCAATACGAGCAGGCATATAATGTTCGCTGGAATCTCAATAAAAGCAACCAACATGAAGTTTATATACTTATTTCCCGCCAAAGATACCGAATTTATCGACAATCCGTAATATACAAAAGTACAAGTTATCCATAGAAAAGAACAAGCCAACACTCGCATAATTATAATATTAGATTTTATGACTTGAAAGAACACCGAAGGTTTCTCAGCTTCTTGGTTTAATTTTACTTCATCAACTTCTTTGCTTTTCTTAAACTCTTTTAGAGGTAAAAAGACTTCTTCAGAAAGCTGTACTTTGTTCATTTTTGCTGCTTTCTCTAATATTGTTATAGCTTCAGCATGTCTTCCTTTGCTTAACAACCATCTTACACTCTCATTGAGGAGCCATATATATGAGAAGACTAGACATGCTGGTGTGTATATTACTCTTAAGAGTGTTCTCCAATCTTGAATGATCCAGGATAGACCTGATAAGGTCATTAGACCGAACACAAATACAAAATTTATAAGGGTATTTCCAAAGACTCGACCTTTTGGTCCGACTAATTCCATAGCTGTAAAAGAAAGACTGATTTAAACATCGTCTATAATTACACAGAGTTCTGATTTTGAAATGAAATTCATTTTTTTAAAATAAATATTACAAGTATTAGTTGCTTTATAAAAGTTTACATCAATACCTATATAATGTATGGATTTTCATAGTTTAATATCTGATCTTTGAAATGGATATCGCCATTTATGAAATTGATATAAATATTACAAAACTATATACATTTTAGGTAAGTACTAGACTTCACTGATGCATCGAACCGGAGGACCTATGGAGGCATATCGATCGATGGATAACAAATATTATACTCCTGTTAGTAAATACTTAGAGTTTTATCGGCTAATATGTTTAATATAAATATTGTATTTCGCAAAAGCGACCTTGTTTGATTAAGCGTTACTAAATTCATTATTGAACAATTTTAAAACAGAGATATGGTTTTAGGGTTCTAGTAGGAGTAATTTAATCATAATGTTTCTTATCATCTTTTTAAGCAGTAATTTTAAAAACCTCGCTAAACAGAGAAAAATATTGTTTCAAGAATCCAAACTTGCCTACCAAATAATTAAACTTCGAAGCCTTGTTGTGTGATGTTTAAAAATTCGATATTTTAATTTAAAAAGTGCAGAATATAGTGACAATATCAATTATTAATAATTGTTACACCATCAAAATGTTGCAATAAATTTGTATAGTGACTCTGACTTTCAAAACAAAAGAAATAGTTGTTTAAAATTACTTTACCATATAATCCGTGTCAACTTACCTAATACAAAAGCAGTAGTATAGGCACCAGCCCCCAAAGCAGCTTCCAAAAATTCACACACCACCATCATTACATAGTTTGGCGAAAAAGACCTCAATAGACCAAAAATGCAGTTCATCAATGAAGTAACAGACAACGCCAGCTTTCTTCCAAATCTGTCTGACAGAATTCCAGTCAAAGGTAAAGCAAGGAAGAGGCCTGAATTATGAAATGTTCCTATTAATGTCCTCTTCCAGTTTTGACAACCAAGATTGAACTGAAACAATAAATTATTTGAAATTTTCACCTTTAATGTTCTTAGTATTCCTTATTCAATTTTTAGCTATCAATGTAGCAATGTGCAGTGCATTGAACACGGAATCATTGATTGTGGTTTGGATCTGATCAGATTACCACATCGCACTGCGGCTTCAAGATCTTTTCCTTCTATTTTATATTACCCTGCAATTCCTCTTAATTTTTCAGTCACAAGCGCAATATTGGAAAGTTATTTATATACTCGTTTCTTACCACAATCGTTCTAGACCACCATACATTTAACTCAAAATTCTCAAAGGTTCATTTTATTGTAGGAGTTCAGCAGATAGGCAGACGGCTCACTCGATGGAAAGCAGCTACCATCGCCTATGGACATTTTCCACAGCAAAGGTGCTATAAATACGCTGCTGCTGAGACTGGAACCCGTTCACTAATGCCGGAACACAACTCAAGGTGTTATGGCGACATAATTTATACCAGGGGTGGTAGCCATCCGGTCGGGCAATTGCCCTACCACCTGGCTGTGGGTTGTTTTGTTGCCTCTTACGACAGCCCGCTCGACCGCAGGAAATTGTATTCTTTCTCCGTTTCTGCACGGATAAATTTCATCTCGTCTAACTGGAGAAGCATTACAATCATGCACATATCAAGTAGCTGGCTAGATTTTATAATGTAGAAAATAAATGTAAACTTTCATAATATAAAGCAAGGGTCAATATTTGTGAACTGTTTAATCGATATCCCTCGTCGCTATTTTCGGTCATTAGGTCAAACACAATCCGGGTTATTGACCATTCAATGAATGAGTGACTTTTAAATATCATTATCTACTTGTATTACACAATTTAGTATCCCTTACGACATAGAACTAATGAGGACCAATACGCTTGGCTTACGATTCAGATAATCGTCATTGCGGTATCAGTTTTTATAGCGTAATTTTAAAATAGAATGTTGGCTATGTTTTAATGAAACTAACCACGACCTACAAAAAGGAAGCCTCAGAGGGAAATAATGCCACGGTGTTGATAAAAACAGGGCACTTTAACCTTACAGAAGAATACTAACAGATTTTTTTTCTAATTTGGGCTTTTGGCTTTCCGCCCATTATTAAAATAATTAATTAATTAAAATATTTTTTTAGACCAAATCGATAATAGAAAATCTTAAAAAATTTATGTAAACATTTGGATTAATTTCGTTTCATTATAATCGCCCAATTCCATACTTGATTTTTGTTGTTACACGTCAAATTGATCTTTACTTGAACTGAAATATATTTTTAAGCGACTTCGAAAAAAGGAGGAGGTTCTCAATTCGTCGGGATCTTTTTTTTGTTATTTTTTATGTATGTTCACCGATTACTCCGTGATTTATGATCCAATTTACGTGATTCTTTTTGCTCGACGCGGAATAGCTTCCAATTGATCCCTTAAAAATTTGACATAGTTTGGCCCAGTAGTTTTCATTTTACGAACATTTTTTTGTTCCCGTTTCTTGGGGTCTATATTTTTTAAGAAGCGCAAAGGTAAACAAAAATTACTATATTTTGAAAATTACTAAGCATCGACTTTGAGATGTTTTAGATAATATATATTAATAATAATAGCTTTAGAAATAAGTTATTTTATACATTTTAGTTTTTTAGTTTTGAAGTCGGTTTTTTAAACGAAGTTGTTATTTTTTATAAAGGGTATTTTTTTCGTGTCGTCCTGCTCTAGGCAACCTCGTTGCGAAAACAATTCCGTGGTATGATGATGATGATTGAACTCTTCAAGTCACGAGTGAATAGGTATCTTCTAGGTAAGCGTGCTCCATCCTATACTGCGTCATCACTCAACATCAGGTGAGACAGTAGTCAAACGCAAACTTATACTTCCATAACAAAAACAAAAAAAGAAAAGACACAAAGAAGTTGAATAGTCTATAGCCATAACGCTTAAAAAGCAATCTGTTTCAAGCAAATACTTTTTTAGCAAGAAGGAATCCGATTGAGGACGAAACGCGGTAGAGGCGTGTGAGATTCGCCACGGTGGGGTAGCACTAGCACCCTCGAAGGGGAATTATTGTCACCCGAGTTGGAAATATCCACTAAATTCTCTCGCTGTTGCTTTCATTCGCTGTATGCTAGGGTTACGGGAAAAGCTTAATTTCTACCAACTTCGTGTGCCCTGGCAGATGAGGCTCCAAGGGCCACATGCACTGCCGAGGGGGAAGCATAGCCACTTGCTGAGTTAAATGATTCGCCCACAGGTGGAGAGATGAGCGCCCGAGGTACATGACGCATCAATACCTTAGGCGAAGTTTGACAGATGTTTTATATTGTAATCTAAAATATAACAAGAGTCTGCCCATGTTAAGTAGTACACTAGTTAAGTAAGGGAAGATATTTCAATCATCAGATAAAAGTTATTCTTATTCTATAAATATACAATACCGGAAAATACAAGAATGACAACAGCATGAATAAAACAGTTGAGTTGTTTCAGTTTTACATTCTGTCAGCTTACAATTAATTCGACTGATAGATAACTTTTATCTGACCATTTAAAAATCGGCCCTGAATAAAAGTTGCTCCTTACATCCTTGACGGCTGAATCTTCGTCGCTATAAACGTAAGAACTACATTTCAAAGAGGTGGATGTGTTGAAAAAGTCCACTGTACACGTCCCATTATTGATTAGAGTAATATTTTCGTACGTGTCGTATCTATTGCACTTTGACCATCCGTCTTTGTCTTTCGGTATCGCGTACTGCAGCCACGTACTGTTATAAACATTTCCCGACTCGCATTCTTCAATTTCGCATCTGAAACAAATGTTACACTATTAATTTGACCCAGTTATATCATAATTTCAACTGGTTTCAATCCTGGCTAACAAGCATGTGTTAACTAAGCAGTTTTCCGACCTAATGTGCGTATTTGTTATCACCTGTTTATAACGGCTGCGACTTTCTATAAGATTATAAAAAGTTTTGACTACCCGCTGCCCTATTGGATCCCCCATTCTAAATTTTTAACTACGAATATCAAATGTGTATAAAATGCTGAACAAAAGGGCAATTAACTCCATTAACTAAGCGACCCAAAGTGTTTCTTTGCCTCCAAAACAAGAATATTTCGTTTGCATATATGTTTTATATTATTCAAATAATCGAGTGTCACGGCTCTAGCGTTCCAATTTTTTGGTTGTCTAACACGTTCTTATCCATCCAAGTCGAGGGCTGCCAGTCAGTCGTTGGATACTACAAATCATACTACACGCATGTGAAACTAAAGAATAATTCCCGCCAAATCTAATAAAGTAATGTTATGATGTTAGCAGCATCCGGTAGTAAGTACTTGCTTATATCTTTACTGCTAAGCCTAGAACATCGGTCGAGTCTGAAAATCAGCATCGAAGTATTTATATAGATACCGTCCTTTGGGATGTGTATGCTACAAAGAGCACACCCATTCCTTGTATCCTGCATAGTTGAAAAAAGGGTCGTAGAACCTAAAAATACTTTAAACCAAAATTAGTTTGAACAAAATGTTGACCAATTTTTGAGTTCTGGGTTATTTAAAAAAAATAATTAAATTCTTCATTAAGGATTTCGTAGTCAAATCAAAGAACTTTCTGTTACATCCCTAAAATGCTCACGAAATGTTTCCTCAGCATCCCGTACTTTCCATCCGACTGCACCCCAAAATTCTAGTCAGTTCGGATTGCGCCACCTCCAGAGATAGACATATTTTTATATTCTACATAATTAATTATAAATCGTATTTCTTCCTATAAAATAAATGATCCGTTCGAAATAAACAGTTCGTAGCACCTTTGAGAACCTTTCAATTTGCGAGGTAAGACTTGCACCGGGCCAATTTACTTATTAAGTCCCTATTACTTTAACGTTTCAAAGGAGGATTTCTATAGTTAGTTATTAGAAATATACCTGAAATATTATATTTTATTTTGCAATCCAAGAATAGAATATAGTATTAAAGGTATCCTTCGGTCTGTTTGTAGGTGGTATAATAGAAATGCGATATAATTAATATCAGTCGGTTGATGGCTACCCATGATTGATTGCATGGGGTTCAGCCGGGTGCGGCTGATAGCATCTTGATAGAATGGTCCAAGTTACAAGTCAGTTTCCCAAGTGTTATATACAAGTTTATTGAATTGTGTTACGGTAAATCGTGTAGTTTTAAGTGTCGTGGCTTATATATTTAAATGGAGGTGTTCACATATAGAACGGCACGACTTACTGTCGTCTACGACATATTTTGCAGTGACGACAGATTGTCATGACAGTGAGAACGGCTAGCACGACAGTCGTAAAATGATAAAAGGTCGTTACGACTAAATCGTGACGGCAAATCTATCGTAGCCACGTCGTCGCGATCCAATGGGAACAGCTAGATACGATAGTCCTCCAACGATAAATTAATCTTTACGACACAGTGGGAACGCGCCCTAAGACCAGTGACACCATAAGAATTTTATGAGTAATTTATTTAGTAATAAGTAGGTTGTCTTTACATTTGACATAAAGCGGAGAAGGGAAGGGGCGAATGCAGTGCCATACGCAGATAGAGTAGCATTTTACTTCTTTATTAAAACAGGCTAGGGTGTGAATTCATAATATCAAAAATATTATGTTCCTGTATGATCTTGAAGAATATTAGCGTTAGTAACCGTTTCACGTAGATGAAGCGTTATTAATGTGTTATTTTGATGCGTCACTCTTATTAATTGTCAATGACGTTAAACATTAACAGATAATGTATGTATGTACACTAATGTGAGCCAATCGGTAAGAGAGACGAATTTTTCTACGATGGTGAATATGATGGAGATACTCCTCTGGTAATTGAATTTAAATAAAAAATAAAAAAAGGCTAATATCGTGTATTATCTCGCCACTCAGTTAAGCTAAGACAGGGACGGCCCCCCTAACGGCGAACACTGTCAATATTTGAACCGCGCGTTCCGTGTTCTTTCGCATTTCTCTTGGCGTTTGGCGTAAGATCGCGAACAGATGATTTACTTATGATAACTCCGGAACTATATATCTTAAATATTATTCATTGTTGGATCCGAAAACTGGATACTGATACGGCCATTTTCCTTTGAGTTAAGGCTTGTTGAAAATTACCCAAAAACATTTATAACTTATTTTTCCCAGGAGCTGTTGGGCTGCTTCTTCTCCGTTAATAGTAACAAAGATTGCTCTAGAAACGGTGGTAGACTCATGACTTTCAATATGTAATCTATAAGATTCTGTTTTTAAATAAATACTGTTACGACCGGAAAAATAAAAATTCATATTCAAAAGACAAATTCACACCTGCATACCTATTAACAGTTTATTACATTTTTCGGCATTTGGACTTCTTTTGTTTACTTTGTCTTTAAAATTTGTAATTAGAAAATAGCCCATTGTGTATTTTAATCTTTATGGTAGTCATTAGCCAAGTGTGATTCTTAGAAATTCAGTCTACATATATATTGTAATTGTACAGTAAAAAGCAATGCCCCAAGGGAGGGGTGAAGCAGTCAAGCGATAACCACTATCAGAGCAAGACGTGTGTACTACATTCGGTAATTTTTAGTGACGGACTTTGCGCGTGATATTATATTTGTACCTGTGTTATACGTCTTTGTATAGTTCTAATAAATTCTTTAGTAATTCCAACGGCATTTTAATTCGAATCCCGTAACTCATAACAATAAGTTAATTTCATTTTTATTAATTTTTTATTCCATTTTCAGACGGACAGAGGTTGCTATAAATGCTTGAATGGTTACTATATATAGAAGTCCAATACATGTGAATAGACACTGTACATAACAACACTAGAGGCAACTGCTGATAATAAAATCGAGCTTTTAATTAAATAAAGTAACTCAAATGACCTCTGTAATATTCTAATAAAACTGATATGTTTGTTGCCCGTATAGCCAATTAGTGGGACGAAATAAATTGGATCCATAACATTACAAGGTGGACCACAGCACATGTGCAAAGTGCCGATAGCATATTAAGTTTATTGAAAGAGAAAATTAAACTATGAAAATTATTTTATTTGGACCTAAAACCTATTGAGACGTCTTTGCCCTTTTCTATTTTTAGACTGAGATCCCAGTCACCCCAGACATAAGTGATTTTGAGAAAAATGTTTTTTTAGGATGGGTAGTTTAACATAAACATAGAAAGGAATGAATACTCGCTAAGCTGAAAACGGGGCCGTTTTTTAGGTAGCAGGTATCAAAGATGAAAAAAAAAACCATGCTTACTTACGTCAAATTATCAAGGATAGTTTTAACCTATGTCTTATATGTATGATATTGTTATAAACAAAGATATACAGTGTCCAGACACTTCCTGTGGGCCATAAATTTGTCAAACACTTAAAAAAAACTTATGTCATTTTAGGAAGGCTGAATTTTATACATATTATCAAGTATAATATATTTAAAACAGTTTCCAATGAGCCAGACAAATCTGAGGGGCCAAACATCTTCCCAGACTCATTAAGAGTTCCGCTGTCTGAGGAAGTGAGCCGAGGTTTTCCGACAGTGCTCCGATATGGAGTTTTTCAAAAAGGGTCTTATAAAATTTCTTCGAGGCCGGCAGCGCTTTGGTAACAGCTCTGGTGTTGCAAACGCCCATAGGCGATGGTAACCGCTTTCCACCAGGGGGCCGTCAGCCTGTCTGCTGTACCCCATCTATAAAAAAAGTCAAAATTATTGACTTAACGCAAAATAATTTACTGAGTTGTACAGTTTTGAACTGGTTATTTACCTGGGAGTGTCATCCTCAGGCATATAGGACGCGATCATCGCTGACTCCCATGACTTCCTCCATCATTATTGAGGATATGAAGTGTGAATAATTCTCAAGTGGTACGTAATTAATTATTATCGTGATAGGTTGGTGTCATTACTCAAACCACTTGTATGGATTTGATAGGGCACTGATAAATGCCGCTGACCTCTTTCTTTATGACCTGACCTTGTGTTTTATTTTTTGTTATCATTGTTACATGCTATTCGAATGTTTGACACGTGCTGAGATAATGATTTCATGTTGCTTTTGGAGCAATATATGGTTGAATAATCTGTTGACTTGGTGCTTTCACTGGGTGAATAAATTTATTCATCTCCTTTTTTTATAGACTGAAGTAGTCAATTTGCTAGACAATCAATCTGGCGGCAAATGTTTATTGTCTTCTAGAGACGTTTACAAGATCAGGGAAAACGAAGGAAGTAAAAAATTCTTTATTAAATCTTTTATTTAAATTGCAATGGATCTTGCAAGTTAAATTTGACCAACTTCCCGGTTTCCGAGTGAGCTGAAATTTTGCACACATATGTATATCGCGTGACAATGCAATAATTTAGTACCATGGAGCTGATCTGATGATGGAGTCGGATGGTGGCCATAGGAACTCTTGTACTAAACAAGATAGACCCGTCATTTTTGGGCTAGTTTTACTTGTCTTGGTTAGCACTCTGCTGCTACAATAAACTATAAGCTTTTGAGATCCTGGATATCAATCCAGGATCTCAAAAGCTTATATTTGAAAACTTTTTTAAAAAGAGCTTATATTATTTGAAGAAATAGCGACACACTTACATTACTTACATGAAAGCATTGAAACAATATCATTTTTATATTTTTTACAATTCCATTAATTCTTTGAAAAGCAATTATAATAAAATTGTACAGAAAAGAGCCTAATGTAAATAATTAATAACGACGACATTTTTTAGCTAGATGTGTTGCTTGGGGTTTTCTTGGCGCTCTCGTTGCGAACCTTTCTATTGTTATGATGTCAAAAACTACCGGAATAAATTTATTAACATAAATTTACAAATATAGAAAAGAATGAGACATGCCTGGAATGATAGGGGAGATTTTTATCTCTATTTATTAAAATATGGCATTGTAATTTTTTTATCTACCTAGTAACAGGTTTTCATCAAAAATTAAATTTCAGAACTTCGGCCAATGCTGGATCTAATATACATTACCCGACGCCAAATAAAGATTTTCTTATGGGAAGTGAGATCGTAAAAATAAATATTAAATTTTAATTTACAGAACTCCCAGGCACTTGACCCTTTTTTAATTTTACTCCTTGTGAGAATATAAAATTCTCCAAATAGATATTGCCAGTCAAAAGCCAACTGCAATAGACTGACATGTAACCGTATGCAAATGAGAGTTGCATTCGGAAACGTAAGAGCGTAGAGTGGCCTACATGTACACTGCGCTTTACGGCTTACGTGCATTCATGACTCTGTTTTGAGATTAGGACGTGAGCAAGAGAACGTCTTATCTGAAACTGCACAACATTACATATATATCTCGAAAGAGGAGGATTAACATGTTACTTCCATATTTTCATGTATTCTTTATGGAAATTCGCTGCAAGTGCATTGAAATGTTTACTCAACTATAGGTTGATGATAATTGAAATGTAATAACTCAATTATAGATTAAGGATAATGTGCTTATATTTGTTAAAATGAGGTCGTGTAACTTGGCACTGGCACCTCAGAATTTCATGTTATATTTGAATTTTTTGACACCATGTGTTTTGATATATTCTTCTGTCCTCTTATGTCACTATTTTTTCATTCGTGTTTTTCCCAATACATTATAGTACATAAATATCCTTGTTTGCTTTTTTTTCAATAAGGAAAACAGACTACTGCCGATCCTAATTTATCTACAATATTGTCGCTTTTTTACATAGTACAGTAGAACCTCTTCAAGTCGAACCTCGATGAGTCGAGAACTTTCCAAAGTCGAAAAAAAATCTGTGTTCCCTTCCCTCCAAATCCCAAAATCTCCATTGCTAGAAATCTGAACCCGAAATAATTAGTGAGTATAATCAAATTCAGTAGTTACTTTCCTTGGTTAACTCGAAAAAATAAATTGCACCTCTGTATCTCGAACATGGTAATATTTGATTTTACAACGTCTATAAATATAATATAAATCCTAACCTTTACCAGTCAAATGCTCCCTTCAAAATTTGTATAAGTAGAAATTCTACCTAAGTTGATAACTCTACAACTCGAATTTTTTGGCTTCTCTCTTCAAATGCAAGTTACAGGGGTTTTACTGAATAAAACAAAGGCTCTTACAACGCCTATCTGTCCGTCAGTAAATCCGCTAATTCCTCCTAACCCACGCAACAGATTTTTAAGCGGCTTACACCATCACTTAGATATTTTTTTACTGAAGGTTTCTTTATAAAAAAATACCTATTTAAATTTTTATGTAGTTAAAAAAAAGCTGCCCACGATTTCACTCGTGGCTCAGCTACGGTGAAAAATAGTTAGTTATAATAACTGCCATGACCGTATATTGGAACGGAGTAAGTAAATTTATAGAAGAAAATATTTGGAATATAGTAAGTAAATAATTGCACTTATAAGTTCTATATAGTTGAAAAAGGAGGAGGAAGATAGAAAGAGTAAAGAGGAATAGCTGGCTTGGTTCGTCAGCCAGAATTTAACGCTAGGATGACGGCGATGATGATGAAACAAAGAAGGAGAAAGTAGTTTGAATATGTAGAGAGAATGCATGAAAGGAAATGAGGAGAGTTGGCGGTGTTCTGTGTTGTACTTAAGATTACCAAATCACAGGTATATTTAAGAAGAGCCAGGTAAAAGGCATCTCAGGAAAGTCGAGGACTAGGATATGTGGCGTAAACTTGAGGAGACCTATGTCTAGCAACGGTCTATGATTGTTTGACGACTGATACGATTTTATGACTCTGTGAAGAGATATTTTATGAAAGTAGATGAAGCGAAATAGTTTTGACAAGATAATAGGAAATCGAGATCCATCGTTTTTGCTTACCACTATGGGGATTAGGCGTAATAATAATTATCTAAACCCGCCATATTCCATAGTAGTAAGTTACATTATAAGATTATCCACGGAAGTTTTTAATTAAGTGCCTGTCTAAATGTTGATATTGGAGATACAAGGGTATCATTCATTATCAATAAATAATAAACAATGTGAGATGTAAACAAACCGCTGTTGCAATGACTGAGGTCATTGCAAACAGCGTTATTATTATTATTAGTGTTTTAGATGACGATGACGACTCTACTGATAAATTTATTTATAGAACTTATCTGCTAATGTAAATAAAATAAATACTTGACTGAACTTGGTTTGGACTTTGTGGTCAATGTTTGGACATTAGAAGGTCTCTGTGTTATAGTTGTCTGAATGTCTGCGGCCTAGATATATCACTGGAACACAATGGTCCCGGGTTCAATTTTTTTACATGGCAAATTTCGTGAATGAACTTTATGTTAGAAAGGTCTACATAACTCTTCCCCACTTAATGTAATCCGTAAAACGTAACCGTGCCAGCGTTGAAGACTTGCATCGGATTCCATCGCATTGTACTTCTCCAAATATAAACGCGATTTATGAGATAAGATCCCTTGAATAACCTAATTAAAAACGTGTTAAAATCATGAAGGCTGACTATTATAATTAAGCGATCCATTGTAATTCCCCGCACGAATAATAAAATTGTGGGTTAATTATATGCGAGACAGCTATAATTAGCAATTCTTGAGGAAATGATTTTGCATTATTTTACTAGCAATTATATATCTAATTATATTTATTCTATTTCTTAATCAGAATCTATTATTGTTAACAGAAAACTACATAAATCGGCGTGTCAGATCTCATCTGTATGTCTGTCCGTGTCTTTGTTTGTCACAGCCATTTTTGACAGAAACTCCGAGATCGACACGGATGTTTCACTGGGTGTTTATTCTATTATTATGCCGTTATATAATTAGTCTTTCATTTTTTAGCTCTGCACGGTTTGTGAATCTAGTGCCAGGTGTCCATGAATATTCTCGTTTAATTAAGTTCTATAGCAGAATCATCTAACAAAAGTAAAATCTAAATTATTAGCGGTCTTATTCATATCGAGTTAGAGTAAGTTTGAACGCTTCTTTAAAGGTTAAACGTTGGTGGAACAGAGATTTTAAATGAAAGGGACTCGTAAAGGAGTTTTCGCGTGTTTAATTTTATTTGATTTAAATAAAAGAATAAGTAAAATAATATCGGTATTAATACGATTATATTGTTTCGCAATAGTATATGAATCCATATTAATATTGACTATGCTCGATATAGATGTTGATAATAATACTTTTTAAGTAGCATCCCTATTATGAATTAAATTTTACAAAATAGGCAAAATTAGTGCGCCCTGTGCGACCCCTTCGACAAAAGTTCGCGCATGCGTATTGATGCAAAGCGTCGCGTGATATTTGGAACCAATAACAATTGGCAACGTGACCGAAAAATTGGTAAACATTAGAAACGTAAATATTGATTTAGAATTGAGATTTAGACATATTTTTAGTATGCAAAATATTTGATGATAATAGCGAAATGGCCTTGACGAAAGCTTGTTGTTTTTCCTTTCGATAAAACCTGTTGAGTCAAATCAAGTTTTGGCTAACTTCGTAATACAAGAACAAGAAAAATATAGAGAACTAAGCACTGTATTACATGACTACTATTATTATAAAAGGATTGATTACGTTTTGGTACTTTGCCAAAAATAGATCGAAATTATATCAAAACGTATTGCGAGTTATGAATGAAAATTGCAATTTCTGTATTACCACATACCTGTAATTGATATCTGAAGCTTCAAATACGAAGACTTGACCATACATTCCAGCCAAAAAGCAGGGGAACAGTAATAACACATAATTCACTATATTATATTTACCGAACGGACCCAACTCTTTTAATATCACGTCTAGACCAACTAATGTATCTTCTTTAGACATTTTCACAATATCACAACCAGTTTTAACTATAAAAACCTACTAATTTATAATATTTAGTTGTAAAATAAAAATAACCAAAAATTTTTGCACTAAACAATTCTCGAAATGGCACGAACTTGACGGCGAATTTTTGTCAGAAACGCGCATGCGCTCTTAAATCCTTTATATAGGAGTACATTACTTTTAAAATTATTTGTTGATAAATGAGTTTGGTAAAGAGAAGTGAGGTCGGCACATTGTCGTGTGTTGAATGCGAAAATTAAAAACAATAAACCGACTAAACTTGATACGACAATACCAGAATCGCAACTGTTATCATCACTTGTAAAAGAGGACGATACTCTTGTATAAACACTGAAGAGCGAGCGAGACAGATATATCTTATTAGTTTGGCTTTCTAAGCTGTTTTCCTGTATCACACCACAGATGACGTAAAACCGAATGCTGTGGAATACGGATAAACTTTAATTGAAATATCAATTAGCGTTAGTAAATAGGATTTTTTGAGATATCTCCTCAATAATACTTTTAGGTTTAGTAATGTCTGTCCATATGCTTTTGTCTGCCAGAGTATTTGGTCTCAAAATTAAAAAAAAAGTACATATTCCATTGTATATTTCATTTATATTTATGTTACATAGACTATATTATTGTATGTGAAAAGAAATGTTTGTTCTTTCTTTCTTCTATCTAAAACTTTGTTGACTCTTTATGACGTAGCCCAACATTGGTCATATTCCCGCCAATGTAGTATATTGCGAACAATACGGCAATTCTTGGATCAGTCTTTGGATACAATTTGAATATTGCGTCCAATCACCGTCTAATGTCCAATACTGACGAGCACCGAGTTGGTTTTTGAAATAAATTTAAAGTTGAGGGGAGTGAAAAGGGTGTGCATGAGGGCACTTGGAGAGAATACCAAGCGGCGCCAAACATTGACGCAACTAATAAACATATGTACGTACATCATATGCGTAAGCCGCTTGTGCAAATAAGTTATCATCCATTATAATTTGCTATGGGCGCGCATTGGGTGAGGACCAATGCGCTCGTCTATTTCCAGTCTTTGGGTACAAATTTGGTTTTGAAGCCAATGTGTGGTGCAGTACTTTGGTTCAAACTGGCCATTTCAAATTAGAGCCATGTTTGGACGCAAAGTAGAAATCAATGTGTGGCTGCGCCTTTAGGGTTGATGAAAGGCCTCAGTTCCTTTTATATTACAAGTGAACATTAGTTTCTTTAATTCGATTTAATTCTGAGTTCTCGTAACGTACTGTGGAGCGATCGGTATCTTTTAGCCCGCTTCACTTTGAGAAACTGTCTCTTTATTAATGGTCTAAGAAATCGGCATATGCCTAGTAAGACAATAAATTCATAGGAATTCATTTAAAAAACAATATCAGTAGCTGCGTTCTAAATTCGCGGATATGTTTCAAAAAGTTAGTCAAAAATTTTAAAAAATTATGAATAATATCCATTTGCAAGTACCATCGTTAGTAAATGAATGTCTATATAGGTGTGTTACGCAGTGTTATCATTTATCAACTATACATACCGATAAGTGTAAAGCACAATATACACCAAAACCGCCATCCCGCTGACCTATGTCGGCAACTTTTGGTTGGCGGGCTAGTTGGCAGCTTCACTCATAGTAAGTCGGACAATATTCTCGGCAGCTCGACCTGAAGAACAAAAAACAGAGCATGTCACTACAGATCGAGTATCGCCGGAATTGAGCACTTGCATACACAATTTGCCGACATGCCGCTATCATGTCAGCGGGCAGAACGTGCGGGCGCTGTTGCCGACATTTTTTTTACATAGGCCGCCGGGTTGTGGCAGCGGGTCGGTGGATTTGGTATGTACTGCGCTTTATAACACACATGACCTTATCAAGTAGCAATTTGTTCTGTTACATTTTGTTATCATTAATCTTAAATGCAGTGTTTTGTCGGTTTTTTCTCTAAAGTCAGCATTTAAGATAAGTCTATGTTTATAAGTCTATGTTTATAAGTATAACAGGCAGGTTTTAAATTTTCCGATGCTGGGCTCGAGTTGTTTCATCGTAGGAAACAGTAGGTATTCCTGCCATATTTCTTTGAGTGTGTTTAACTCATCAATAATGTGGCTGGTTTCAAGATGATGATCCTCAGTACATGCAAGTAGGCTTTTGCAATGCGTGCATTGCATGCAATTGCAATATTATACTTGTTATACATGTAATTTTTCTAATGGACCGATTATGTTAAATTTTTTAATAACTGAATATTTTCCGTTTTATCGTAAGGAACTTCATTCCTGACAGGGGTTCTCCAAATTTTAGTATTTTATGTCTCGCCATCTTCCACCTTCTTTTCTTTATTATAATATTTTAAAAAATAAGTTAAGTGGGAAAATAAGGGGTGTTTATTTTGTTTTTCTCAACAAGAGTAACGGGACAAAAATAAAAATATATAAATAGTGTATGTACTTCAAGTTTAATACGTAACATAAATATTAGTTTAAGAGCCAGTGATCGGCTACCTGTATGTATTTGACCAGACCTGAGGTTTTGTATATTGAAGCACCTACACCTACCATGCATGAGGTGAAGACTCACTAAGCTCTAAGTGGTGGACACGACGAGCGCTGAAGTAAGACGGTATCGATTTTTGACGAATTTTAAATCCATTTGACCACGGCTGCCGTTTTAATATTTGAAAATATAGGCTTCTTATTATAGGAAAATAAGAATGGCAGACCATTATCGCGCGGATTTACTTTATGGCAGATAATTTTGAATATACTAAATTTTTTTAAAAGTAATTGACCAGATCTGCCATTGATATATTTTGTTTATTATAGTCTTAAAAACGTATATTGATCGCGGCAGACGTCTACTTTGCGTGTACACATCAATAAATAATAAAATCTTTGCTACTACCCAGTCAGATGTATAAGTTTTCCGTTCGCTGTTTTACATCAATATAATTGAAGACGTGAGTGGATGAAGGTGATATGTCGCATATTCGGTTTTTGCTTTTTTTTTTGCGTAGATGAAGGTTATAAGTCGATACCGAAGGAATACAGACCTTAGACCATAGATATAAGGCATATTTAAAAAAATAAAAAGTTGAAAAAGGTGTTAAGTTCAGTTCAGTTTAAAACAAAAGTAAAACTTTTATCTCGATTTACTCAGAATTGGAATTATGCGACTTATCACCTTCATCCACTCATGTCTTCAATTTACTTGCGACTTAAATATAACCTGGCTTCTCGTTATCCTACAGTCTGTCTATTGAACACCAGCTAAAAAAAGTTTTACCTATATACATACATAACTTCACGCCAGGTCCCTTGCGGGGTAGGCACGAATAATAGAGCGCCATTCAGGCTTATTCTTACACATCTCACTTGCTTCTTTGACATTCATAGCTCTTGTCAGGTTTACCCATATGCATTAAATAGTTCACAGATGGTTATGTTCCTTATTATAGCGGTATTACGGAAATATTTTAAATTGGATGATTACTGTATTCCTACTCGCTTTACTATTTGGTGCGTAAACTCATACTTGAGGTAAAATGATTTACCCTTGTATAAATTTTTTGACTTTTCTTATGTTTCTTTTTTTATTGCGAAATTGGCAAATAAGCAGAAGGTCTATCTGATAGAAGATGGCCACTATCGCACATTTGACGCCTTAGGGCGCGTTCCCACTTTGTCGTGATGACAGATAATCGTGTAGTTTTAAGTGTCGTGGCTTATATGTTTAAATGGAGGTGTTCACATATAGAACGAACGACTTACTGTCGTCTACGTCATTTTTTGCAGTGACGACAGATTGTCATGACAGTGGAAACGGCTAGCACGACAGTCGTAAAACGATAATAAATCGTTACGACTAAATCGTGACGGCAAATCTATCATATCCACGAGAAAGCGACTGCCTTGAAACGTTAAACTGTCGTCGCGATCCAATGGGTTCAGCTAGATACGATAGTCGCTAAACGATAAAAAATTTTGACATAATGATGGGGGTGCGACGTACTCCGCGCGTGCTCACCTCACCTCCCGTGGGATGCGTTACAGACCGCCCCACGCATAAGAGAGCACGATATCACCCGGGGACAAGAGTCGTTCCCCGGCAGTGGATTAGGCTGATGGGCCACAGCCTGCCAGGGCCAGTGGAGAGGCTATGCCATAAACTCGTGGCGCGGGCATTAAGAGCGCAGGATGGAATATCGAGGGGTTTGAGTGGGTATAGCTGACCGTGACGTGGTAATAGCATGTTTAGTTTTATTTAGAGATGCTAGTGCCACCCCAACCTGGTGAATTCCACACACCGGCCGCGATTTTCCCAGTCTCCCTTAAGAGAGCAGCAGCGCATTTTGTAGCACCTTTGCAAATGCAAATGTTAACCGCTTTACATCAAGTGGGCCGTTTGTCTCTCTGCTTTACTCCTGCTATAAAAAACAAAATCTATCCTACTTTCTGGGTTAACCTTTATATAAATCTATCCCAATATCTATACCAAGATTTAGGATGAAAATTATTCCTTGTCCACCTTCGATATTAAAATTACATATAATACGGAATTTCAGCCAAATCGTTTCAATGGTTTTCGTCAGACAGACAGACAGAGGCACTTTCGCATTTATATTATGAATAGGGATTTACCTACCTCTACCAAAATTTATCAAAACGACTCATTGACTCTTCAGGTGATCAGAGGACTGGTGCTCACCTCGGGCAACCGTTCAGTATGGCGAACCAGCGAGGAAACATAGCTAGCCTTCTGGGCACTTCTGGGTCCCATAGAAGACGGTGATTTGGGCTCAATATTCTACTTTTAGTATTGAGGGACTGTGGATAGTATAAAATACAAATAAGTTTTCTTCCATTGTATTCGATTATATTTCATTTTATAATTATTTTGTGAATTAAATATATATACTATAATAATATAATCGGCAGACAAACACACACATTGTATATCCCCAAATTAAGCAAGTTACGCTTGTGTTATGGGTAATATACAACGGACCACTCTGGGGCCGATCCCAGACACCCAGACCATGGTAAATAACGGAGAAAATACGTTTCCGAAATTTACTATACCGGGAATCGAACCCGGAGCCTCCGCGTTGCAGCGAGGTAGGCCGGCAAAGGCTTAGCCCGCTCAACCACAGAGGCCGTCAAAATATAACTAACTATGTAACATAATAAAACTTATGATAGGGGGGGGGGGGGGGTAATAGAAGGTTATTTCTATAAATATTTTATTGTATTTTTTGTTTCTCCTTCTCCTGACGCACACGCTTGTCAGGTAACTATTTACTTACTCTATACCTTATACAATACTATATACTTCCATCCAGGGTCTTCTTCCTCGGTTTGTGATGAGGAGGTTGGGGCCTCGAGGTATACCTCTTTACCCCGGCTGCAACTCAGTGGGCAACTACCCACCGGTAACTGGGTTTGGAGTTGCTGGAGTCTTCTCCGCATGGCGATGACTTCACAGCAGCTCTCGTTGGCCAATCTGCGGCGTTCGGTGGCCTTCGCGGGCTTTCCGCTGGCTACTTCCGCGGCTTAGTTGGCCATTCATTGGCGTTCGGTGGCCATCTCGGGCTTAACTATATACTTATGCTACGCTCTATTCTATTTAATATTTCTACACTCTTATCTCATTTTTTATACTATAATATATTTTCTATTTCTCTTTCATAATAAAAGACAGTAGTACTTTTGGCAATAATGCCTCTTGTGTCTATAAATAGATTTAAATCAGTTGCCGAATATCAAAGCTATAATTTAATCAACTTTCCACATCGCTTCATTGTCTACCGAGTAAACTGAAACAGAGGACTTTAGAGAGACAATATTAATTTGCACAATGGATTCCCAGCGTGAGATTATCAATGGACACAATGTCTGATATTCTTACTCTATTAGTATCTTCGGGTTTAAGAACTTTATTTCTCATAAAACAATTTCTACAATTCACTTAAACTATGAGAACATTTATAAGTTGATGAAAAATAAGTTGTAATTTGTAACGAGATAGAAAGCATAAATACTAGAAATTGCAGGTAGTTTTGATTTATTTTTTTGTACATGCGAGTTACATGTTCCTTCGAAGGATATAGATTTCGCGGTAGTGTCATTGTGTATGAACTGCTATCCCAACTTTGTTGTTTCAACATTAATTATTGGAAAAATAATTCTGTAACATACTTCTGCATAAACCTTAAAAAAAGAACTTGAGATATAAATAGAATAAGAAATATAAAGCATACAATTTTTAGCTAAATGTGTTGTTGGGGAGTTTCTTGCCTCTTCTTCTCCTTAACAGCAATAAGCAGTCACCCCTCGATGTATACTATATTGAAGGGTGACTGGTTAGAAATATTAGAAACATCTATCTATATATTATTACATGAAGCAAAAACACAGCAAATTTTGTAACCTTTTTTACGAAAATTGTACGGACGGAGGAGTATAAAATTTCGCACATTTATAGTTTATATAGAGGAGTCAGAATGCTAATATTTAAAAAATATGCATAAAAAATACATTTGAAAGAGAAACAACCAGAACGAATGCAAGGATAATGGTCGATAATGTTATGCTGGAACAAGTGATTGAGTTTGTATATCTTGGATGTGCTTTTAGCAGGGATGGAAGGTACACCGCTGACATAGAAAGAAGAGTAAATTTGGGGAATAGTGTGAATGGAGCGTTAGGTAAACTTCTAGGCGCTAAGAACCTCAGCCAGAAGGCCCAGCTTGCCATACACAACGCGGTGCTGGTACCTACGCTCACGTATGGAAGCGAGAGTTGGGTATGGAATAGAGAGCACGAAAGTAGAGTAAACGCAGTCGAGATGCGAGCACTGCGCAAAATCTGCGGAGTGACGCTCGCGGACTGCGTTCGTAATACCGAAGTAAGAAAGAGAGTTGGTCTGAAAGAGAGTGTCGGGGTAAAGGTAAGGAAAGGAATGCTCCGGTGGTTCGGGCATGTGGAAAGAATGTATGATGAAAGAATGACTACACAGATATACAATGCAAAAGTGGATGAATGCAGAAGTCGCGGAAGGCCACGACACACCTTCCATGATCAAATTGATCGTGTATTAGCAGAAGGTGATGTCAGGAGCCTTAAGAATAGACGAGCGTGCATGACAAGAGCTATGAATGTCAAAGAAGCAAGTGAGGTGTGTAAGAATAAGCCTGTATGGCACTCTGTTGTTCGTGCCTACCCCGCAAGGGACCTGGCGTGAAGTTATGTATGTATGTAAAAATACATAAAATCAATAAAAAAAAACATTGCACACTACTACATATTTGACACACACTCGCATATATATTCTTTTGTTTATTGTTAAAGTCGACAGTGTAGCCTTGGCGAAATCTGTGATTATAGAAGTACAGTCTTTGACATTAATTATCATGTTCGAATTTCGACCACAGGCGACCGCTAGTAATAATAATTCAACTTTAATAAGCCTTCGATATATTCCATCGTTCCATGCCTGAATGGAGCCTATCGACATGGAGATAGTGCTATAAGCCGACTGACTGAATGATGGTATCGGCTTCACAGAATACTAAGGAAGATCCACTCAGTATAAATCATTACAGCAAGCACACTTAAATATACTTCGCGCTCAAATATCTCAGTCAACTACAATTAGGTAAAAGTGGAGTAAAAACTATAGAGAAAATTAAATAAGCTAGTTACGGAACTAGCTTATTTGAACACTCGTTATGGTCCATGGACAAGAAGTCGTTTAGTCTGCGTTGTTGACATTCCACGTGTTTGAGTGAAAAGTAATTATTAAAAAATACCTTCATGTGTAATATACTGTTCAACATATTCAAGAAACTCAAATAAAAGTCAAGGGGTAATTTTTCACTGATTAATTTGTTGTCTTTTTTAATTACATTCTATCCATTTTAACTGGCCTCGACGCGTCATCGTTGCGGCCATGCTCAGGCAAATTTAAACTATACCCTCTATTAAAATTTTTGGTTTGTCTTTAACACTACTTTAAAATTTTAATTTTGCTATTTAGGAATAAAGATGGAAAGTAAATTATTTTATAATTGATGAACTTAATTTCTCTTTATTAAGTTATCATGAGATTAAATAAAAAAAATACTGACAAAAGAATGGAAATTATTGTATAATTGAAACTGTAATAGCGATGAGCCCTAGCATAACAGGATTAAGTAGGTAAATTTTTCAAATATAATCAGAGTGGCCTTCTGTATTTGATTATTTTGTGTAGACTGTCAATTCATTCCACACAAAGGACAGGCTGTTTCATTGTTGCAAGATATCGTGAGCCTTGAAATGGACGAGAGATGGAATTTGATTTTGAGTTAATTGTTCTGAAAACTTGGATTTGTATTCAAATCTAAGCTCAGAAGATACGTTTATTTAGCATATGTAGGACTAAAATAGGTTTTTATTGTGTACAGATATATAGATTCACATCGCGATTTTATACTCATATAGAAGTCACGACGGCATTGCTGACATAATAATGACGGTAGTTTACATGCTTCGACGTGGATGTGGGTTCAAGGTTCAAGCTCTACCCACAATTATTTTTTTTAGTATACGTATCGGCATGTATTATTATTGATTACTATGATATGCTATCGTGTTTGTGAAAACTATGTCGTAATAAGCTAACTTTGCACCCGAACAACTTCAAACCACCCCGGGAAAATTCCCGCGGGTTTCCCGGAATAAAAAGTAGCGCAGAATGTAAGTCCAAGAATTTGCTGTTGATCAGCGAAAATCTATATATAACATCAATCAACCCGGTCCTTGATGCCTTTAAACAGCCACTACACTATTATTTGAAAAATGGCTAGAATATTAAAAAATAAAAACAAGTTAAGTAGAGCATAACAATGACATAAGTAAACGAAAATTAGTTTCACAAAGATTATTCTTTTTGATAATAGCTTTTCTTTTCTTAGTAGAGATGAGTTATAACAGGTCAATTTAAATATTTGTTACTCCTATTACTGTTATCCAAAAATAACAGTATTGATTATCTGTTATTAAATAACATATTGTTATTTGCTTGTTATTGGAACGAAGTTCCTTTACGCGGTTCTGCGCTAAGCCCCTTATTTCATGCTTTTTTAAATTATGTAACTCTTCACTGAAATATCAACGTGTATTGCAATATAATCGTCAAAAGATCAAGTGTTTATAATAGAGTAAATTAAGAAAATATCCAGTCTTATTACTTTATTTTCAGCGATTTTTCGAAATCCTTGCCAATCTAGCGCTTACTAAGAGTTCACATAGCATGTTTCTCTAAGGAAAGTTTGCAACACAAAAGCCGCATGCGATTCTGGACGTGCACAATGTTTCCAAACGCGTCCCGTAATGTGTGCGCATCTTAAATACTTTACATTCTGTTAATTCTGTAACCCTATAAATATTAGGTGGGTCTTTATAGCTCATATATATCCTTGAAGTGTAAATGAGACACTGATATGAATAATAGGTGCATCTTTTTTTAGCTTATGATTTGCTTAGATAGAACGAAAGAAAAATAATAATTAACAGAACGGTTAGTTAGCTAATCTTTATGTTTGATTTTTTATGTAACAGGCACATCGGGATAACGGGTATTTTGTTCTAGAAATAACAATTGTTATCAGTTGTCGGTGAATATCTGTTACTAGTAACTGGTAGCATAAATCCGCCTCACGCCTATTTCTTAGTAACCAATTCTAATTATCTGCGCGAAATGGCTTAATACCTTGGCCACCTATATTCGTAATTAATATTGTTCAGGTTTATTCAAGCATTTATCCCGTAACCGGAAACTTGATTACAATTAGCTTTATACGATAATAATTAACAATAACAGTGCATGGTCTTGGAGATGCGTTTCAATACACATACGTAATATGATTGATTTGCCTACTCTATATACTCATGTATAATATCTAGTGTAATCCTGAATCTTGAGATGGCTGTCGTGAACTGTAAATGGCGATATTTTGCGAAAAATGTCTTGCCCAGTCACAGCAAAATGTACGAGTACAATCATGTCACCTCAAAGAGGGTGTAAAAGTACAGTGGTCAAGAAATTTCAATTTAATTTCTTGACCACTGTACTTTGACACCCTCTTTTACCCAGTCTAATGTCATAATGCTAGCCAACAAGTTTTCCGTCTGGGACCATAAAGTGAAGTCACGGGGGACAAGACAACACATACAACTGATACCACCGCTGATAGTCTCACATATCTCTTGGCGAGCCTTCCCCCCAAGTCCGAGGATATATCCAAGGACATTCCCCCAGATTGACCAAAAAAAGGCGCTCAGAGGCAGCGTATCGGCCGGTCTTATACATCACACACGACACTTGTTATCAAGACTCGATCAGTCCTCACGCGTCCAAGCGCGCGCACAATATTAATTTGTCATGTACCACTCATGTTATAAACATATAGTTTTATATTTTATTATAACAAAAGAAATGATTACAACTTGTTGAATTATAAATAGCATAGAAACCTTTTGGGATTTATATAATACATATCTACATAAACCGTTCATCACTCATCTTCAAGCCTTAACTTACAGTCCACCAATGCGTAGTGCATTGCATGCATGCATGCGAAATCTCAACCGGGTACAGGTCTTTCCACTTTTACAATGTTCTGATATTATAGATAAGCAATATACTTTCTTTGTTGAGGTAGTTAGACTAATAAGGACTTTCCAATTACCATGAATCTTCTATTTCAGTATATTGGAACATGTTATATTATTATAATTTTATCATATATCAGCATTTCCCATATTACTCACGACCAAACTATAAAATATATTACAAACAGCTCATGAATTTCAGTTTATGATCGTCTACGTTATACAACGGGGTTGTATAAAATAATGAATGTGAGAAAATAAAAAATAACGAAGGAGTACTGATAGAGTCTTGAGGTGCAATAAGGTTGTATATCGTATGGTATTATTATCTTATATCGAACTGGCATAGTAAGGGACCTAGGGTGGTATTTATTTGCGGTCACAATAGTGTTTAGTCGATTGTCTCTGGGTTATGCAATTACTTAGTAAGGTTAGGCTAAAACACTAATTCTTTAAATCTTAAATCCCTCTCTCGCTTTTCAATAAGGCTCGAATAGACAATTATACGTCACTTCCTTTCGTGATACAGTTGCCTATTAGCGACGGTAGACACTTGATATCGGGTGGATCCCTGCTTCCCTGCCCTTCCCTGCCAAACCCTGCTTGCCTCGCAGTTTAAATATACTCACCAGAACTTAGCAGTAAGCAATTTCGTAATTACCAAAAAAATCTAGCAACAAAGAAACTGACTTAGAGAGTAACCTTTTCTTTTCTACAACATCTTTAAGTTGCTGCCAAGTAAACAATATTTGTTTTTTGCAAAATATAGTGAGTAATATTTTTATGTTTTATTTCGCATTGATTCGCATTTAATTTTTGCTTTTTAGGTTCTCTTCAAGCGATTTTCTTTGTTGCTAGATTTTTTCACTTTTAACGCAAAAAGAATGACTATAATCGGTTCGGAAACAAACCTGACCAAGAACCTCCTCCTTTTTAAAGTTAGTTAAAAATTCGTATTTGTTTTACCCGAATACCTTCTTCCTTGTAATTAAAAGTAATGAGCAATATATTATACTGTGGTATGCGCTCACGACGTTGTAAAACAATGTTTTTCAATTAACTGTATTAGTTTGTTGCTCAGTTTAGTAGAGTATTCCTTAGTTATAGAACCACATCACTCGTCCCATTCGTAATATTCATTTGCGATACAATCATACAAGTTTATGCGCTTGTTAGCAGCGCTTGTTGCCCGCAGGCAGGAATGAAATATCACCGTTGCTATTTTGTTATAATAATTTCTTTTGTTCAAATATATTTTATGCGTTTTCACATAGAACGTCATTGGGTAGTAAATTATATCCGAAAAAAAATAATATCAATATCTAAGTATTCATGGCAATAGGGAAGCGACAATCTAATGAAATGATTTTTACCCGTGCAGGAATGGATCTATCAGGTGGTAGGGCATTTGCCAGACTGGATGGCTACCGCCCCTGGTCTAGAGTATGCCGCCATAACAACCTTCAACTGTGCTCCGACATTGGTGACCAGTTTTCAGTCTCCCTTTAGAGACCGGCAAAACACTGGTAACACTTTTGGTGCTACAAAATCTTCTTAGGCGATGGTAACTGCTTTCTATCAGGTGGGCCGTCTGCCTGTTTGTTGAAAACATGCAATAAATTTTTTATTTTTCATTTATAAAAAAAATACTGTTCAAGTGGAAATTTGTGGGAAAATATTTGATTTCATCCATGACCAGGCTGGCAATTCCCTCTGCCAGGGATGTAGGAAATAGTCTTTAAATTAACCTACAGTTTTATTTTATGTTTTTCTTGAAGACATTTTAATTAAAAAATAAGTTAATACAAAGTTTTTAACGAACTTCAAAAAAAAAGAGAAATTTCTTAATTCGTCGTGTAAATATTTTTTAATGCCTCTTAGATTTTATTGTAAGACATGTCCACACCCCTATTATTTTTAATTCTTTAAGTCAATACTAATTTGTTTTTTTCGAAATAATATACGTAAGTAGAGAGCTTTGTTCCCAGAAAGGAAATACTTTAGCGACATAAACTGGAAGTATATAAAGTATGCGAGCGAAGCCGCATGTAAGCCCTAGTAGTATTAGTATCCTCTAACTGAGGCAACTCGGTTTGGGAAATCGAATCAACCTGGTTTTAGTGTAACTAAATCTAGTCCCAATCTGTTAAACTCGGTTTGTCTTATAACCGCAAACTTGTCTAATCGATGTTGGTCGAGTGAGTTAATCATGATACGATAAGAGCGGTATTGACAATCATAGAGCAGTCTTAGCGGCTTACAAGTGCTAAATTTACTGGTGTAAGGCCGGACTAATGTCTTACTATTCATTCGCTTACTGTACTATTGGCATGCTTTAAATTTGACGTAAACCATGTAAGCTTTGTAAATTTTCTACTATTGAATAAAATGACTATAATACAGTAAAATACATTGTAATCAAACGATAATATTTAGTTTATCTAATATATAAAATTCTCGTGTCACAGTTTTCCATGCCATACTCCTCCGAAACGGCTTGACCGATTTTGCTGAAATTTTTTGTACTTATCCGGTATCTATGAGAATCGGCCAAAATCTATTTTTCATCCCCCTAAATGTTAGGGGTAGTCCACCCCTAATTTTTTTTTTTTATTGCAGGAGATCAGCACACAGGCAGACGGCCCACTTGATGGACAGCGGTTACCATCGCCTATGGACATTTGCAACACCAAAGGTGCTACGAATGCGCTGCTGCTCTCTTTAGGGAGCCTGGAACCTGGTCACTAATGCCGGAACACAACACAAGGTTGTTATGGCGACATACTCTAGACCAGGGGTGGTAGCCATCCAGTCGGGCAAATGCCCTACCACCTGGCTGTGGGTTGTTTTGTCACCTCTTACGACAGCCCGCGGGGCCGCAGGAAATTGTATTCTTTCTCCGTTCCTGCACGGATAAATTATTTATTTTTTAGACAAAATTTTTAATTTCTATTTTTTTATGATACAACATACAAAAATACATACAACCCTAGATTTTCAACCCTCTACGATCAACCCCTATTTTTTACCGGGCAGGACGACGTCTGCCGGGACAGCTAGTAGATAGTATAAAATTGCATTTTTAATTTAGCCTATTTTTTACTTACTAAAGGGAGAGGAGATTCTGAACTTGATTGGTATTTTTTTATATATGTATACCGATTAGGCTGAGATTTATAATCTAATTTACGTGATTCTTTTTTAGTTTAGTGCGAAATAGTTGCCATTGGTCCCCTCAAAATTTAACATAGTTTGGCTCAGTAGTTTTTGTCATCACTCTTTTCTTGCATCTCCCAATTCTTTAGTATCGGCACAATATGTCCTTTCCTTCCACACTGGTCTACTCTGACATACGTTCTCAGTCACACCACAATTGGTCATATCATCCTTCACACAATCCATTAATCTCTTTTTTGGTCTATATATATTTATATCCATAAATCTTGCAGTTTAAAATCCTTTCACACGTGATTTTCATACCTCCTCATTACATGCACATACCACCTCAGTCTTCTTTCGCGGAACAACACTATTCGTGCGCTCCTGTCAATGAAGTACTAGATTGTCGTACGTATATTTTTACCATCTCGTAATACGGAAGTTGATAGGCGTGATAGGCTGTCATTCTAATCAAGTTAAATTTTATGGTTATTTTTTATTTTTAATTTTTATAATGTTAAATGTATTAAAATATACATCAGGGCAAAGAAAACCTACTCACGGCCTTAAAAAATTTCATTCGTTAATTGCAAGTAGGTGCAGCGAATATATTCACACACGAGTGGACCCAAGTGCAAAAGCTAGCAGTCCAAGACATAGCAAATCCTAATAACATGTCAACGTTATCGCAAATTCGCTGCGTGTTAGGAGCAGATTGTGGCCGAATTAATTTATAGCTCATGTTTCAGAATTAATACCAATAAATATCCTTGATACTACACAGAATCACAGATTTTGACAGTATTAAGTATCTTGACATGAATTTTGACATCGGCAATAATTTGTAGGGGTCCATGTTTATTTTGGCAAAAACAATTTTTTTATGCAAGCGACCAAAAACCATACAGACGGGTCCACATATTCGCTTGAAATCATTCCTACAACTTTAGAATGATAGGATTAAAGAATTTTAAAGAATTAAAGAATGTATTCAAAAATCCATTAACAGCGTTATAAGAGACAGAATGCGTTTTTAGATCGATTTCTCAACAGTGTTTACAGTAGTTATACACACTTTATTGCGGTGAAAAAAATATATGTCAATCTTGATCATATTTCTGACGTAAACTTTGTACTCGGAACGCATTTGCGATAAATTTTCTCGATAGAAAATAATTGCAAAGTAACCTCTAAACGAGTTATTCAATCTTCGTTATTGTTATTACTGTTAATCGTACATCGCTAAATTAAATAACAGTAACATATCATATTATAACAAATACAATTATAGAGTTTTATTCGGCTACTTAACTTAATTTGGAAGTAATTAATTATTTTATTAAAAATGACTGCAAAAATCCCGCCTGCCGGTCCCAATGTATGGAATTTATCATTCCGCAGGACGGCTTCGTGCTTAACGGTCATGTCGCTTTTTGTAGCTCCGCTGCTAAAAAGTAATTTTAAATAAATGAAGGAGCAATAATAACCAGAATTTTGACGCGGTCGCGCTGTACTTATTTGGCGTATACGATAGAATTCTGTTCTAAATCACAGGATGTGTGGGTTCGAACCCTATTAGTTTCACTTCATCTAGAAGATTTTTTTATTTTTATATGAAAGTTGATAAAATGCTCTGTTTCTCTTCCTAAATAATTTTATAAAATGCAAGAAAATACTTTTCTAAATTTTTATATTTCATTTCATCTCTACTTTTATACTATTGACAATAAAACGTATTTAAATCAATCTTACAGGTATAATAAAAATTCGAAAGTGCCATCTATGTTTCTCAATAGAAAATTACGTTGACACGTGGATAGTTAGAAATAATAATATGAAGATTCAAATTCAAGTTGAGTGCTCGCTCCATTTTTCTTTTCTAACTATTTTTTTTATTTAGCCCTATTATGTTTTTAACACGCTTTTATTAGCTTCACCTGTATGTATGTTTGTAACCGACCCCTTTGAGCTCGATTTTGTCCTACTTTGAACGATCAGATTTAATTCAAACTTTGCACACCTGTCAAAGGTCGATGACAATGCAATAATATGGTACCATAGAGCTGATCTGATGATGGAGTCGGAAGGTGGCCATAGGAGCTCCTGTACTAAACAAGATAAACCCTTCGTGTTTGGGCTCATATGTTTATATCGCGTAACAATGCAATAATATGGTACTATGAAGCTGATCTTATCATGGAGTCGGAAGGTGGCTATAGGAACTCATGTACTAAACAAGATAGACCCGTCGTGTGTGAGCTCGTTTTACTTATCTTGGCTAGCCCTCTGCTGCTACATGATATGCAGGATCTCAAAAGATTGTTTTAAAAACATTAAAAAAACAACTAAAAAAGAAAAATAAATAATAGTTAAAAAAAAGCGCTTTGAATACACCCCTCGCTTTTTTTTAAGACTCCATTCATCAGAAACCAAATGTATTAAATTTTATTATCTGTTTTTTAGTTGGATTTTTTATGAAAGCGTGTTTTTTTTAGTTTTTTTGAAACTATTATTATTTACTTTATAGTTCTTATCTATACAGATAAATAAAAGTGAAGTGCCTGTTTGAAATCCCAAAATAAAATCTAAAAAAATCGGACTAGGCGATTCCGAAAATGCTATTTATAGAATTTTTGCCTGTCCGTCTGTGTGTCTGGATGTTCCGGCTAATCTCTGACACAGCTGGATCGATTATGACGTAATTTTCATTGGCAGATAGCTGATGTTATAAGAAGTAACTTAGGCTACGTTTTTAGGGTTCCACGAAAAAAAATCCACAAGTATATTTGTCTCACTGTTTGTTATCCTTTTATGGAAAGACTATTGAACCGATTTGGCTGAAACTGGGTACATATGTTATGTTAATACCGAGGGTGGCCAAGAACTACTTTTTATCCCGAAAAATGAGATAGTTTCCGAGATGAAAATATATTTGGCCGAACGGGTCTAAATGATCAAACGGCTGAATAGCCCAAATGGTCGAATTGATCGAAATGACTGAAATGGCTGAAATGACTGAAATGGCTGGAATGGCCCAAATCACCGAAATGGCTGAAATGCCCCAAATTTCTGAAATGATTGAAATGGTCGAAATGGCTGAAATAACCCAAATGGCCAATAGGTCGAAACGACCGAAATGGCTCAAATGGTCGAAATGGCTGAAACGACGGCTGAAAAAAAAATGATATGGCTGAAATGGCTGATATGGCCAAAATGACTAAAATGAGTGTAATGGCCGCAATGACCGACATGGCTGAAATGACTGAAATGGTTGATATGGCCCAGATGGCCGAAATAACCGAAATGGCTGAAATGACTGAAATGGCCGAACGGGTCTAAATGATCAAACGGCTGAATGGCCCAAATGGTTGACTTGACCGAAATGGCTGAAATGACCGAAATGGCTGAAATGCCCCAAATCACCGAAATGCCTGAAACGACTGAAATCGCTGAAATGGCCGAAATGGCTGAAATGAATGCAATGGCTGATATGGCCCAAATGGCCGTAATGACTGAAATGGGTGAAATGGGTAAAATGACTGAAATGGCCCAAATGTCCGAAATGGCTGAAATGGCCCAAATGGCCGAAATAGCTGAATTGAGTGAATTCGCCCAAATGACTGTAATGGCCAAAAACACTAAAATGGTTGAATTGACTAAAATGACTGACATGGCCCAAATGGCTGAAATGATTGAAATGGCCCACATGGCCGAAATGACCGAAATGGCCAAAAACACTAAAATGGTTGAAATGACTGAAATGGCTGAAATGGCTGAAATGACTGAAAAGGCCCTAATGGCCGAAATGGTCGAAATGACTGAAATGGCTGAAATAACTGAAATAGCCCAAATAGCCGAAATGGCTGAAATGGCCGAAATGGTCGAAATAGTTGAAATTACTGATATAGCCCAAATGACCCTATTGGCCGAAATGGTCGAAATGGTTGAAATGACTGATATAGCCCAAATGGCCCTAATGGCCGAAATGGCCGAAATGACTGAAATGACTGAAATGGCCCAAATGACTGAAATAGCCGAAATGCCAAAAACACTAAAATGGTTGAAATGACTGAAATGACTGAAATGGCTGAAATGGCCGAAATGGCTGAAATGGCTGAAATGGCCCTAATGGCCGAAATGACTGAAATGGCTGAAATTACTGAAATAGCCCAAATGGCCGAAATGGCTGAAATGGCCGAAATGGTAGAAATAGTTGAAATGACTGATATAGCCCAAATGGCCCTAATGGCCGAAATGGTCGAAATGACTGAAATGGCTGAAATGGCCCAAATGGTCCTAATGGCCGAAATGACTGAAATGGCTGAAATGGCTGAAATGACTGAAATGGTCGAAATGGTTGAAATGACTGATATAGCCCAAATGGCCCTCCTAATGGCCGAAATGGTCGAAATGGTTGAAATGACTGATATAGCCAAAATGGCTCTAATGGCCGAAATGGTCGAAAGGTTGAAATGGCTGAAATGGCTGAAATGACTGAAATGGTCGAAATGGTTGAAAGGTTGAAATGACTGATATAGCCCTAATGGCCGAAATGGCCGAAATGACTGAAATGGCTGAAATGGCCGAGAAATGACTGAAATGGCTGAAATGACTGAAATGGCTGAAATGGCCCAAATGACTGAAATGGCCGAAATGGCTGAAATGGCCGAAATGGTCGAAATGGTTAAAATGACTGATATAGCCCAAATGGCCCTAATGGCCGAAATGGTCGAAATGGTTGAAATGACTGATATAGCCCAAATGGCCCTAATGGCCGAAGTGGCCGAAATGGTCGAAATGGTTGAAATGTCTGATATAGCCCAAATGGCCCTAATGGCCGAAATGACTGAAATGGCTGAAATGGCCAAAATGACTGAAATGGCTGAAATGGTCGAAATGACTGAAATGGCTGAAATTACTGAAATAGCCCAAATGGCCGATATGGCTGAAATGGCGGAAATGGTCGAAATGGTTGAAATGACTGATATAGCCCAAATGGCCCTAATGGCCGAAATGTCCGAAATGGCTGAAATGGCCCAAATGGTCCTAATGGCCGAAACGACTGTAATGGCTGAAATGGCCGAAATAACTGAAATGACTGAAATAGCCCAAATGACTGAAATGGCCCAAATGGCCCAAATGGCTTAAATGGCCCAAATGTCCGAAATGGCCCAAATGGCTGAAATGACTAAAATGGTTGAAATGGCCAAAATGGCCGAAATGGCTGAAATGGCTTTAATGGTCCAAATGGCTGAAATGGCTAAAATGATTGAAATGGCCTAAATTTCAGCAAATCGTTCCAGTAGTTGTTCCGTGAAAACGGAACAAACAGACAGACAGTTTCTTTCGCATTTATAATATTAATAGGGAAGAGCTAATATGAATTCATTGTTATTCCATAATACAATGAAATAATTTCAATAAAATTTACCTACCTAAAAACTAATATCATTAAAATATTTTATACTGCATCAAATTTAGTTAGAAAAAGTGAAAAAAATAACAAATTTTTTGGGGATCGAGTCCTATACCTCCTCACCACCAGAGTATTAGAATACCATTAGACTAAATATGTTTAATATTAAACGTCGAATTTTCAATATGTATTATCCATGTGATCTCTCACTTTAGGATTTAGGAAATTTAGGATGTTTTGTCTCGCTTCCTCTTGTTCTCAGCCGCATGAATAGTGTGATATCGGTGCCGTGGACGTTAGCTACGTACCTACTTATCAGAGAGTACTTTATATACTGCTTATGTTATGTAGCGCATGTTCGGTGATATACAATATTTTACAACACGCACGTACGCCTTAAACTGGCGCTGTTCCATCGAAGTAAACATTGGTTGCGCGGGGGTAAACTATGTGAAACACCGATTTGAATTAGGAATATACAGGCTCAACTCATTGTTGTTCCATAATACAATTAAATAATTTTAATAAAATTTACCTATCTAAAAAGTTTTTGGAAAAAAAACGTAAAGCCTGAGGGGAGGGTTCGAACCCTGTACCTCCTAGTTACTATTGAGCATGGTAAGCCGTTGGGCTAAAGACGCTTAGGAAGATACGTCAAAATTTCAATAAGAATACGCATACAAACGGTCTATCTCACTTTAGGACAGTTTGTCTCGCTCTCGTGGGCCTTAGAATCAAATAAATTGAATCAAGTCGTCATGATCGCCGTGCGCGTCGGTATGATCAATTGCAATATTTCGCCACGGTCGAAGTTTTATTTGGCGCTGTTCCATCGAAGTAAATATCGGACGTGCGGGGTTGATTTTATGAAATGCCGATTTGAATTAGGCGTACATAGCCTCTTAAGTGTACAGAAACCATTTGGTATCGCAAACAACTGCTGTGGTATACTACTGTGTTGCAGTTGTTAGCACCCACTTCCAGGCAACTTGTTTGTTACACAATATAAAAAAATAAACTTATTTAAAAAAATCTGGAAATCTAATTGTTTTAAGTCAAAAAATGCTATTACGACATTTTTTTTTCTAAATGACCAATTATAAGTTAAATTTGACTATATACATACTTTACTATGTTCATATTTTATTTTTTTCATTTATGACATTATATTTATATGGAATAACTCTGCACTTGACTTGTTATTTATGATTACTGTATACTTCTAGGAAAAAAAAGTAAAACTAATGTCTGTGGATTGAGTGGATTACACTATGTTTTTTGTTAGTTAGTTGATTTTCAACATTTTCAACAGCTGAATAGTTTTCATAAATTAAGAAAATTAAATACATTTCGCAACTTGGAGATATGGGGTATTTTCGAAAGGTTTCTTATGATTCTCGAAACGGTGGAAATTTATCAACTCTACAGAACCATTAACAATGCGTGGACTGGCAAGTACTTTACCGTTGTTTTCGTATGTAACCAATAATATTTCCGTTTCTATATTGCACGGGTGCGCTTTGTTTTTGCCAAGAAGCCCATATCTCAAGAGTGGCTTAATTTTACGGACAATTTGCTTTATTGCCTCGCACAAATATCCCGTCGGCCGGTTGATAAATTGATCAATCAAATAAATGCCCTTTTTCGCTGTCACGCATTTTTGACAATTATCCGATGTCTCTTTCCTTTATTCGCCTATTCTCTCCCCGATTCTGTATGTTGTCTATGGCCTTACTTATAATTGTTTGTAAAATTTAACAAACGATTAAAATAACTAAGAAACTAACTATTTTAACTAACTAAAATAAGAAAATGCCCAGCCAGTATTAACGAAAATCTTACCCATAAACACCTCTTAAGGATAAGAGGTGGTGGTAAAGTAACTCATAAACAACTGTCACATATAACCAACATCGGGAGGTAGTTTAAGTGACTGCTAAGAGGCAAGATGGTAAGTTTTACTTGAAACAGCCATTCATTAGGGGCTGAAGAGTCTTTTATTTAAGAGATGGTTAACCCTTTTTTAACGAAATTATTATAAGGAAGGCCCCTAATATTCAGTTTATATTTCGATTTTATTTACACACACTGGATTTAGTTAAGTCTTCTTAGATCCTCGTTTGCATTATATCTAGCCCCACAGCAGCAAGCAGGAAAGTGGTGAAGGAAGTGAACATATTGAAATAAGTTGCATTTAAGCGGAGCGACACAAGGAAGATCTGTGTCACGGAGGTGAATATGCTACAGTGGATATAGTCATGCGCAAGGACCGCGTTAGGAACCATTGCATTCGCGACAACATTCATATCTGTGATATAGTGGACAAACAGCAGTTATGGCCATGTTTCACGGAAAGAGACTAGTTACGTAGGGAACAAATGAATATAACAATAAATAATAAATTCCTTATTTTATAGTCATTACAACATAATCGTGTTACAAATAAAAGGTACAAACAAGACACAATTGTCCAGAGAAACACCAGCTGTGAAATCAAATGTTTACAAAGACCCCGTACTACGATCAAACTTGTGTTAAAGATAGCATAAGCAGCCATTCGACTGCAAGAAATGACTTGTAGTTAAAAGCGAATTTGTTACATACAGACAAAATTTGAATTCTAAACTAGTAAAACTGTAAAATATTAGGATTCAGATAGCATTGTATTTATATGTAAGTATTTGTATAGTGTGCTGTGGGTATGCATGAGTGTGAGGTGTGTGCGCGGGTTTGAGTGTGTGATGATAATTACAGAGTGTATGATACCAAGAATAGAAACAGCCAATTTAATCAAAAATGTCTAGCCATGCCGGCTCCGTCAAGTCCCGATCAATGGGTAGGCCCAAGAAATGCTGGAACGACGTCGTAAACGATAGCATGCGCAGCAATGTTCTTACAATTAAGGATGCCAGAGACCTCGAGAAGTGGAGAAGGAAAGTAGAAAACTGAGGCCGGGTTCGACTGACTCGCGCTCACAAATACTATCCTGATGCTGCCTTGGTTATGACATAAACGAGGCAAAAGACACGTTGATACATTTAATGTTTCTAAAAATGTACATTTTTAGATCCGTTAAATAGGAACACTAGATGGAGAAATTCCAGTTTGCGGCATGCAAGGACATTTTTTACAAATCCCGGTGCGGGTAACGAGTCGGAATGGTCAGCAAAGCCCAAAATAATGCCCGCTCAGCGTTGCAGGTAGCCACAAAACTAAAAAGTTTTGGACGTGCCTTCTTTAGGACATTCGTAAAGATTGCGTAAGCGGGGATTTATTATCTTTGAATCAGGTATATAAATGGATACTTGACGCTTTTTATGGATAAGCTTGTGGCCAATTCAGTGACAAATATTCATTTTAAACTTTCAATATCGTTTGTTGTGTCCGTACTAACTTCATCGTACGCTTAATGTATTCATTTAAAATGCGCACCTTTTTATGTCTCGATCAGATATCTGCCAGTGAACGTCTCATCAAAATTGTCCAGCCATTTTAGAGATTAGGCGGAACATCACAGACAGATAAAAAAATCGAAATGTGTGCTGGGACACATATTAGAAGTGAACCTTCAACGGACAAGTGGAAAAACGAATCACAGATTGTTAATGTACTTGTCCAATTTGAACTATCGTTTATAGACATATTCACAAACAAACTAGACACACAAAGACCTAAAAATTAACCACCCAGACACAGAAAGCAAAAAACAAAACACATGGCACTAGTTAGGATATATAGGTATAAGCATAAGGTACTGCACATTCACTCCCTCTCAACACCAGCATGAAATAGATACACTCTACATCAGTATAAGTTTAATATTAAAATTAGAATAAATTAATATAATAATTATTCTTAAGCTACACCACAACACAAATATCATTGAATAAATGTCACACACAAAAACAAAAAATACCAAGAAGCGTGCATAAATAGATAACTTTCTTCGAAATTAATAGTCTTACTTATAATCGTTTGTTAGTTAAATTTTAAGAAACTGCTCAGCAACTGATTAACGAAAATCTTACCCATAAACTCCTCTTCAGGATAAGAGGTGGTGGTAAAGTAACTCATAAATAACTGTCAAAAATAACCAACATCGAGAGGTAGTTTAAGTGACTGCTAAGAGGCAAGATGGCAAGTTTTATTTGAAACACCCATTGATTAGGGGTTAAGAGTATCTTATTTAAGAGATGTCTAATCCTTTCTTAAGGAGATTATTATAAGTAAGGCCCAATGTTGTGAAAAAAGGATACGGAATTCGAGTCCGTAGATTAGCTAAAAAAAACCGATAGACATATATATATTCGTCCTGTCCCCTATATTTGTGCCTTTCAATCAAATCGATACATGTTTTAATAAGAGGACGGTAGTGCGTCTGTACCACGTGAAGAATGTTCTTAGGTGCATGGTCCAGCAGGTGTAACAAAGGGCTTCGTTAGTAGAGCGCGGCAACTTGCCACCATTTTGGGCCATGTTGGATACGGCGTGTGAAACGTTTTTTGGGCTGACGTCTGCATTTTCCTCGTGTTAGTTTAATTGTTATGTCAAAAAAATGTTTTGCTGACATACTATGCCATCTTTTTTGTTCAAGCAAAATATATTATTTTTTACAGTGTTAGTCAGTATTTTTCTAAAATGGAAGTGTGATTTAAGACAATATTAGATATTTCAATTCTGCCTTTTAATTTATTTGAATCAACTAAAGTGCTTCATGTTAAAACAAACATGCATCATTGTCATTACGAGTATCTCCGTCGAGTCCTTTTAATTTTGTGCCTTTCCAAATTGATTCAATTAGCTTGACCTTCAACCTCCGACCCGTCAACAACCGACTTCAACTTCCCATTATAGGGGGAATGGACAGTATATCCGCCACGCTTGTCCAAGGCAGCTTGGCAGATTTCACACATCGGTTATCTCGATGTGCAGGTTGCATCACAGTGTTTTCCTTCATTGTTGACGTTTATGGGCTGCTGTTATTTTTTATTATAAATTACTAGCTGTCCCGGCAGAGGTCGTCCTGCCGGTAAAAATAGGGGTTTGTCGCAGAGGGTTAATAATTTAGGGTTGTATGTATTTTGTATGTTGTATCATTAAAATAGAATTAAATTTTGTCTAAAAATAAATAAAAATTTAGGGTGGACTACCCTAACATTTAGGGGATGAAAATAGATGTTGGCCGATCTTATAGATACGGATAAGCACAAAATTCATCAAATGGTCAGCGTTTCGGAGGAGTATGGCAACGAAACTTACAGAATTTTATATTAGATTGAAAGTTCTTAAGACTGACACAAAATATGTCCCTAGCGTAAATTACTAAAGATGTGAACGCTAAAGTTTATTTCCTTAAACTGCAGAGATAAATTGTCGGCCATCTAGCCAATCGATTTAAGGATTTAAATACGTCACGTATCTCCTAGGGGCAGATCGGTTCGTCCCACAGCGACGACTCTTAACTTCTTGATGAATACCCCTACCATTTGCGCGAATCGATTCCTAAAGAATACTTTCTATACTTTCCGTGACCGCATGTACTGATTGTCTAATTCAAAACAGGGTCATGACTGGACGTAAACCGTAAAGCGCAGTGTACATGTAGGGCACTCTATGCTTTTACGTTTCCGAATGCAGCTTGCATTTGCATACGGTTACATGTCATTCTAGTCACCGAAATATTCCGGATATACCGGATAGAAGACGTTCATTGAATTGGCTATGTGTTTAAGCAGGGTAATAAGTCTTAGCCAGCCAAACTCGCTGGAATGCAGAAGTTTCGGGTTCGATTCTTGGCAATGTTAAATTTCGGAAACGAACATTCTTTAATAAAACTACGTTTTAACGGTTTGAAGCGCGGTTATTTATATTTTAGTTCTGTTGTTTATTATGGTCAGGGATGGACCCCAGAGTGGTCTATTGTACATTACCCATAACACACGCGTAACTTGCTTAGCTTGGTGATATACAATATGTGTGTTTGTCTTCAGATTATTATTAAAAAAAAAATTCTTAATAAAATACGTTTTAACGGTTTTAAGCGCGGTAATTTATTTGATTTTGGTTTATCCGACGTTTCGGCCGCTTTTCAAGTTGGCGGTAGGCTAAATAAAACTTTAACAATACATTAACATAACAACTTTAACATACTTTAGACAAATGTCATCTCTGTCGTACGTGACCACGGCCACTAAAGCGGCCGAAACGTCGGATAAACCAAAATCAAATAAATTACCGCGCTTGAAACCGTTAAAACGTAGTTTTATTATGTATACAAGTCGCGAAAACTTAAGAAAATATTAAAAGATTTTCTGAACAAGAACGGACTGATAATACCAACTGTAATTGCAATGTGTTGCGAGTTACTACTACTCCTTGGTAGGGGTATATAACAAACTTCTAAAACTCACTCAGAACCCAACTTCCTTGAATAAATGTACCAGAAAGCATTTATCGAACTGGTCGAGCTAGATAAAGGAAAATTTTAAACAGAATAACGTTCAACTAAGTAAGAGATTAACTAAGTTGAATTGGCGAATTTTTGGTGACTATGCGTTGAATATGTCAAATTCATCTTTATGCTTACTCATATTATAAATGCGACAGTTTGTAAGATTGTATGGAGTTATGGATGTATGTTTGTCACTCTTTCATGCAAAAGCTACTGATGAAACTTTACAATAATATAGCTTACATACATACATAAAATCACGCCTGTTTCCCATGGGGGTAGGCAGAGACTATGGATCTCCACTTGCGACGATCCTGACAAACAACTTTCGCTTCACCTACTTTCATTAACCTCTTCATACATGCACGTTTATTTGAAATGCTTTTTACCTGACCTTTTTTTAACAGTTCTGATATTTGTTAATGGTATTATTCTACTATTATTCTACCATTGACAATACTGTCATATACCTGTTTTGTAATTCTATTTTCATCCATCCTCTCTACATACCCAAACCACCTTAACATTCCTTTTTCAACTCTTGTTATTACATCTTCTTTCAAACCACATCGTTCCCTTAGCACACTGTTTCTTATCCTATCATTCAAGCTAACCGCACATATACTTCTCAAAGCTCTCATTTCAACTGCGTTTATCCTACTTTCATGCTTCTTCTGCCATACCCAACTTTCACTACCATACATCAGGGTCGGCACCAACACTCCTTTATGGACAGCCAAGCGTGCCTTTACAGACACTTTCTGGCTATTCAAAAAAGAATTTAGCGCTCCATTCACCCTATTACCTGCCATAACTCTCCTTTCAATATCCCTTTCATGCTTTCCGTCTCTGGTAAACATGCAGTCTAAGTAAACAAATTCAATAACTTTTGATTTCCTACCTGTATATTACAACTTGTCATTCTTTCATCTCTTTCAAACACCAGAACTTTCGTCTTGTTCACATTAATTTTCATACCCTTTCTCTCAAAAGACTCATTCATAATTGTTACCATCTCCTGTAACTCCGTTTCCGATGACGCAAGTATAACTTGATCATCAGACTTTGGAGGAGCTTACTGAAATGCTGGGCAGCTTAAATGAATCTTCCCGACGGGTCGGTCTCGGCATGAATTTGGACAAGACGAAAGTCATGTTCAATGAACACGTCATGCCGAGACCGGTAAACGTCGATGGTGTCCCTCTGGAATTTGTGCAGGAATATGTCTACCTTGGACAGAAAATACAGGTAGGCAGGCACAACTTCGAGGGGGAAGCCAATAGGAGGATTCAGTTGGGCTGGGCGGCATTCGGTAAGCTCCGTCAAGTATTCTCGTCGACCATTCCGCAATGCTTGAAGACAAAAGTCTTCGAGCAGTGCGTCCTCCTCGTCCTGACCTACGGGGCCGAGACGTGGACACTGACGGCAGGATTGGTCCACAAGTTCCAAGTCACTCAACGGGTATGGAGCGAGCTATGTTGGGTGTGTCTCTTATGGATAAAATTAGAAATGAGGATATCTGTAAGAGAACCAAAGTAACCGACATAGCTCGCAAAATTAGCAAGTTGAAGTGGCAGTGGGCCGGTTACGTCTGCCGCAGGACCGATGGCCATTGGAGCAGACGAGTCCTGGAGTGGAGACCGCGTCCCGGTAAACGTAGTGTCGGACGCCCTCCAGCCCGATGGACAGACGACCTACGTCAGGTCGGCGGGAGGCGCTGGATGAGAAAGGCAGCGAATAGGTATGAGTGGCGCCGTCTTGGGGAGGCCTACGTCCAGCAGTGGACTGTGAATGGCTGACGACGACGATATTGTTTCAGTATGATAATTTTATAGACTATTTTTGTAATACATACGTACTGATAAATGGGAAAGGCAATCTCTCTGTCTGTTACCATTTGACAACTAAGTAAATGCCTTATTGGATTGTAATTGAATTTAAAAAGTAATTGCATTATAGTATTATTAAATATTATAATATATTAGTAGACGTGGTAGGGCATTTGCTCGACTGGATGGCTACCACCCCTGGTCTAAAATATGTCCCCATAACAACCTTGAGTTGTGTTCCGGCATTACTGACCAGGTTCCAGTCTCCCTTAAGAAAGCAGCAGCGTATTTGTAGCGTCTTTGGTTTTGCAAATGTCCATAGGCGATGGTAACCGCTTTCCATCAAGTGGGCCGTCTGCCTGTCTGCTGAACACCTGCAATTAAAAAAATAATTTGAGGAAGGACTTAAGCTATTTTTTTAATAATAATCTTTAACAGAATTAGTTGATGTAAATTTGTATTGGCTAGTGATAACTCCTCATGTTGGAGACATGAAAATTCAATTAAACACTTTTGGTGAGAAGTAAAGAAATATTTGAAAAGAAGGAGAATATTTAAAAATGGAAATCATCTAATCAAAAGTGACTATAATCAAATATTTGGATGCAAGGTTGTTTAACGATACCTACATTTGCATTGCCTTTTATGTCGAGTTTCTTATTTCCGCTGCTCCAAGCTGTGGTACAAGTTATAGGCTGCAATATTAGATTATTGAGTGAGTGAAAAGAGCGTAGCGAGGGCGCTAATAGTTCGAGTGCCTAAATAGGCCTTTCACCTGGAGTGAACACTTTTTTCATTAAGAATATGAGTAAAGTCAATTCAAACTGATTAATTACACAAACTAATACTTCTCTAACGAAATCAGGCGTTAAATCTATATTTGAATTTCACGAACTCGTGAAACGTCAAGGCAATTTCTTTTTCTCTGCCATTCTACCAGCCAGTATTTTCTAGTCACTGAGGATGGTAAATATTTAGCTCAAATTTATGTAAACAAAATAATAATTTAGTGAAAAGTAATTTATAAGCATAAAATGATGTTACAAAATTTTTGTTTTTTTATTACAATTTATGCCGCGCTTTAACAGTGGCTGTAAAAAAAGTTGGGACATGGACAGTCATGGGACAAGTCGCATGTCTATGGTTGATATAGTTTTATAATTTTTTTGTCAGCATGGAAAATCGTTTCCCAAGGACGAAAAGTACTGTTGTCATCCCTGTGATGAGGCAACTCCAAACATATTTTCGGAGCACGAGAAATGAAAAAATATTTTTCATTTCTCATATTCAGAAAGGGCTTTAACAAAAAATATCAATAATTTTGTAACATTATTTTATATTTATAAATTTCTTTTAATACATTATTATTTAGAGCTAAACATTACAAGTGACAAAAAATACTGGCTGGTAGAATGCAGTAAAAGTTCCAGTAAAATAAATTTTCTTGAAGTTTCAAATGTGACTTATTAAATGAATTCATCAGATTTAGATATGGACTTAACGCCTTTTCATTAGGAAGTAATTGTTTGTTCAGTGAATCAGTTTCAATTTACTTTCCACATACCTATTCGAAATGAAAAGTTCGGTTGAAAAACCTATTTAGGCACTCGAACTATTAGAGTCCTCGTTGCGCTTGTGCAAAAAAATTATATTTTGCATTTATAAGTACAGATTTATTGTACCATACGTTGAAATAGCAAACGTTTATAATATGCGTCATTTTAGTTCGTTCAGAAAATATCATTTATACATATGTTCATACATCGTTTCAAAGGAAAGATTTATGTTCAAACATTTCATGTATGAATAAATTCTCATTATTGATCATATGTGAGGTGAATGCGAATATTTGATAGATGCAATTTGGTTTTGGACAGTTTTTCATTTATCTATGGTTTTTTGAAGTTCATTGTGTTAGGTTAACAGTTTTTGGCAGAAACCTGAATGGTTATTGTTGTAACAAGTTTTTCGTTAACTTGTAATGGATGGACCTATGTATGTAAGTTGGGGTGGAATCTTGCAAGTCAAATTTGACCAACTTCTCTGTTTCCCATCGAGCTAAAATTTTGCACGCATATCTATATCGCGTAACAATGCCATAATATGGTATTCTGGAGCTGAGTTGACGATGGAGTTGTATGGTGGCCATAGAAACTCCTGTACTAAACAAGATAAACCCGTCGTATTTGGGTTCGTTTTACGTATCTTGAATAGCATTCTGCTGCTACATTATCTCAAAGAATGTGGATAGTAAACAGCTAAGTTAAGAAGAATATATATTAATATATAGATATATAATAATAATAAATATATATTATAGGTAAAAGAAAACAAAACTATTAATAAATTACGCTACAAACAAAAACTTAGAAATTAAATACTACTATAAACATATTTACAAGTAAAAGATGTAGTCCAAATCGCTGTCGGTGGGGAGCGTTCCCAAAATGCTGGCCGCATTCCCTCGTTGTATGGCAACGCTTATTCGTTGCCCTAAATATAGGCCAGTCCGTTGGTCACGCGAGACTTCTTTCAATCGCTTTGAAAGGTCTCGATAAAGTTGATAAGCCTCACGTCCCCATGGCCCCAAAGTCTCAACCCCGAAAGCCAAAAATATGTATCCGTCACCGATGGATGCATATTTGCGGCGTTTCAGGGTTTTTTGAAGTGTGGCAGCGCCTCCGGCAGTGACGGCTGTATTTGGAAGATGGGAAGCCGCCAACGTATCGACACACGTTGCGTCCCATACTAAGGGGCGTCCCATCTTCCAAGGTACCAACGACATTCCGTCCGGTCGCTTGCCATCGTCGCGGCACAGTCCGTTCGGTTCAAGAACAGCTGGAACCCCAAAGGTGACAAGAGACCGGCGGATGATGTCGTTGATAGCCGCATATATTTTTTTTTTTTTTTTTTTTTTTTTTTTATCGGTCTGCAAAATTGAATATAGATTATAATCATTTTTTTTTTAACTTCATGAAACCGTTTCATGGCTTAAACTATATTCTGTTTATGCAAACACGGCATGCCTAATATAATTGGTTATCTACGCCTATCGATGTATGATTTTACAGTGGTACAAACAGAATATAATAAGGGCAGTAAATGTAAAGGAAAGTACAAAGTTAAGAAGAGGATTGAAACAAAGCATTGAGTTGTTTTTTAATAGATGGAGCAGAGTCAGCGAATATGTCGACCTTTGTACGCACGGAATTACTATAGTTCATCATTCTGTATAGGGGAGAGTGTTGACCTATATTAGTTCTTACTTGTGGTAAGTTAAAAGTTTTGCGATTAATTAAACGACTGCCGTTCCGGGGGACACAAATGGTTAAATTTTGAAGAGTAATACTAGAATGTACAATTCCATTTAAAATATTGTAAGTCATTATAATGTCGGATATTTTCCTTCGAGCATATAATGGGGTAATATTATAGTACTGAATGCGATCATCGTAGGATTGTAAAGAACGACACTTATTGTCTGAGTAAGCTAAATAATACAAGAATCTTTTTTGTACTCTTTCAATCCGATTAGAATGTACTTGATAGCATGGATTCCATACTACACTACAATATTCCAAGATACTACGTACCAAGCTGCAATAAATAGTAATGGTTAATTTGGGCTCTTTGAATATTTTCGTAATACGGGAAATGAAACCTGATAATTTGGATGATTTTTTAATGATGTTGTCTATGTGAAACCTGAAGCTTAAATTACTATCAAGGGTAATCCCAAGGTCCCGGATAATAGATGTTTCTTTAATTGTGTCATTGGCAATTAGATATTCGGCACAATGGGTTTTTTTCTTTTTAGTAAACTTAATACAAAAACATTTTGAAGGATTTAATGCCATCATATTATTATTGCACCAATTATAAACACGATTGATGTCGTCCTGTAAGTAAACAACATCGTGAGGACTTGAAATTATTCGGTACATCTTTAGATCATCCGCATACATTTTAAAATTGCTTTGAATTGAGTCGCAAAGATCGTTTATAAAGACAAGAAAGAAGAGTGGTCCTAAATGAGATCCCTGAGGGACGCCTGTAGGTACATCAAATTTAAAAGATTTGTAACCGCGAACCATAACCAGTTGGCTTCGATTTCTTAAGTAAGATTCGCACCATCTCAGTAAAGAGCCGTGGATCCCCATGATGTCTAATTTACGTATAAGCAAGCGATGATTAACAAGGTCGAATGCTTTACGGAAATCCGTATATATTGCATGGACTTCGCTATTATTATCAATGGATTTCGATAAGTCTGTAACATATTCTAACAAATTAGTCGTGGTAGATTTTTTCGGAAGAAAGCCATGTTGATTGTGGTTAATTTGAGGTTGAATGAAAGGTAAAAGCTTTTTGTGTACTAACGATTCGAAAATTTTACCACAAATAGACAGGATAGAAATCGGTCTGTAATGTGTTATATCGTCAAGAGTATCGGATTTATGAATAGGTGTAATATATGCTAACTTCCATGCAGTTGGGAATGTAGCGGTTTCTAGGGACATATTAATTAGTTTTGTAAGCGGCTTATAAAGATTCTCAGCACACTTGTTGAGAAGTAAAGGAGGTAGTTGATCTGGTCCAGGTCCTTTGTTACAATTTAGTGTTTTTAAAGAATTTAAAACTTCATCTTCGCTAATACAGAGATTACTTACTGATGTTAGATTATAAGTAGAACTATACACAGAATGACTTGACTGATTAGAAATATGTAGGTAGGGATGATTATAAACCGATTGGAAATATCTAGCAAAAAGATTTGAAATTTCTTGACCTCCCTTTCCAGTTACGCCATCTAAATGCATTTCATTTGGTAACGATGAACTAGTTGACTTTTGATCCTTCATAAATGTCCAGAAGTATTTGGGATTTTTACGTATGTGCAAAGCTGCTTGAATTTTAAATTCATTAAAACAAGTTTTAATCATTTTGTCGCATCTGGTACGTAAAACATTGAAAGTAACTTTGTCCATAGGATTATGGTATTTTTTATATCTTGAATGATATTTATTTTTCTCTTTAAGAGCCTTTATCACGGAAGAATTAAACCAAACAGGGTATTTATCTTTACGTTTTTGGCGTAATGGGGTGTGTTTGTATACTAAAGGCATGATAGTACTATAAAACGTATTAAGCATAACATCAACGTCTGTAATGCCCTTCCATAGTATTGCCCAATTTAAGTTACTTAGTTCAGTATTTAAAGACACATAATCAGTATGATAAAAATTGTAGTTTGAGGGTGGTTTTTCTTTTATCTTGTTCAGACTTTTACGTGCTATGTTAATTTCTATACTTGGATGGTATTTATCTTCGGGTATAACCGGGACGTTGACATTTGATATTTTGATGTCAGATGGGTTATTACAAAACACTAGATCTAACATTCGCTGATCACTATTAAAACAGTATTACATTGATGCAAGTCGTTATATGCCATTGTATCTAAACATAAGTTAACAATATTATTAGAATTGGTTACGTGTGAATCAAGAGACCAGTTTATTTCAGGCAAATTAAAATCACCTATTAAGAGAGTGAATGAGTTCCTGTTGATTTTATTTTGGATTACATTAGTAATTCCGTCGAATATGTATTTTACATCATCATATTTTATTGGAGGAGGAATGTATACCGCACAAATGTCGACATATATGCCACTACTACATCTAATAGAAACCCATAGGTCCTCTGCATTAGTCTCCCATTTTACTTTCCTAAGCACTTCGTGTTTTTTTAAAATTGCTACCATTATTCCACCTCCATCTTTTTTAAGGGATATAGTTGACGATCTATCACGTCTAAAGACATTGTAACGTTGATCAATTAATTCATGATCAAATACAGTTTCATTTAGCCACGTTTCAGTGCAGATTACAATATCAAAACAGTTGTTTAATAAAGAGATATAAAAATCATGCGTTTTAGTTCTTAAACCTCTAACATTTTGATAATAAATGTTTAAATTTAACGAAGAAATCTTAAATGAATCGAATTTTATTTTATATATGTAACAAAATCATGCAATTATTTAAAAAAGAAAAGAAAGTAATAACAGATTGAACTTCTAATCAATTTTTTCAAGAGACTCTAAGTCTCTTATATATTTAAAATCACTGTTATCCGATTTTCTCATAAAAATCTTACCATTACGTGTCCAAACATACTTGTAATTTCTCTGTTTTGCTTTTTGCCTAGTGAGTGCGTGAAGTTTTTTATTATAGGGTGATAGATGCTCACTTACATAAAAACTTTCTTTATCTCCAGAAATACCTAGGAGACTATTATTAAGCTTATTATTTGGATTTGCCTTATTATACATTATACATGCAGCCAGAAAACTATCACGTGTTCTTGGACTATCTAATTGAACAATTATAGACTTAGGTCGGTTACTTTTAGGATCCTGTTTAGCTACACGCGTTACATTATGAATGTTATGTTCAGTTATATTACATGAAATTACTTTACTTAAACTAAGTACAGTCGATATTAGGTTTTCACTTTTACGCTCTTTAAGACACTGGATCTCAATATTGCACGCCCTTGATTTTTGTTCCATAGTGTTCAAGCGGGAACCGAGATCCTTCACCGATGCTTTTAAATCGTCGTTCTCCTTTTGCAGCTTCTCCATTGCATTCGTTTTTAACTTAAAATCAGATTTGATCTCTTCAAAGGCGTCGTTAATAAATTTCATGGATTCATTAACCTGGCTGATTTCGCAACGTATGGATTTAATCTCGGTGTTGACTAAGTGTGACATTGTTTCATTCAAATTATCCATTAGAATCTTAATTTCACTTTTGATTATATCACGTACTTGTCCTAATGTTACGGGACTACTGGCATCACTGCATTCAGGCACGGACTGGGATGATGTAGCTTTTGTCATCTTCTTGCAATGAGTTATGTTAGTGTCTGGATTTATGTATCCAATACTGCTTGAACGAACTGGAGTATTGTCAGCGTTGCCTCTTTTAGGTTTACATTCCGGACACAGCCAAGTAAGAAAATCCTTTGGATAAGTAAATGGTACTGCAGAGAAGACATGATGCAACTGACATGATAGTTTTGTTTGCACGATGAGCAATTCAGGAAATTTACTCCCTCTTCTATTTGTTGATCGCACCCATAACATTTATTTCTGCCCATCTTGATTATAATCAAATAAGTTCACTAAGTTTATATAAAAAAGAAGTGTTTAAAATCGAATATGTTAAGTTTGTTAAATTAAAGAAGAAAAAAAAAAAAAAAAACAATTGTCCTGTATAAAATTAAAACGGCTACACTACTAAAAGCCCTCAGTGTTTTTGCACACTAATAAACGCGTGCGTCTATTCACGTCGAGCGACCGCACGGATGATAACACGATATAACTAATGTAGGTTGCGGGTACTTTATTAACACGTCTTTATCACTTTGTTTCGTTAGAATATCCAATAATAATTAGTTTTACACTGTAACACTATTCGGATGATGTTTTTAAGATTTGTGACATTAACTTTAGCTATAATTCACGCATATATCGCAACTTTAGATATGTTAATTTTAATATAATGCACGGAGTAACTCAAAACGCGTCCGACTCGTAGCGTAGTTCCAGGGCGCCCCTGGAATATATATATATTATTATAAACTATGGTAATGGTTTTTGACAGGTTTTTTAAACATGGCAAGTGCGCTTTTCTGATACCTACGGATTAAGAGTTCCAAAGAAAAACAGCCTACACAGCGAAGGATTTGGAGTAAAATTTTGAAGAATTTGCAGGTGGCTTTAGCAGGAGGTTATTAGAGGAGCGAAAATCGAAGGTGTGATATGACATGTCATCATCATCAATGTCATGACATTGAATGATTCAAATATATCGAGGGCTTCATAACAAATAGGCGTACAGATAAAAGTGCAGTTTTACACAAGGGCCAAAATTGTGAATTAAATAAACTACTTGATTGTATAAGGCTGAAATTTGGAATACCCGTCTATTTAGGTACATTTGCATACTGGTAAAATTTTCTAAATTGTAACATGCATAGATTTTGGTAAACAACAAAAAATGACATTTCTGCGTATACGCCCATTTGTTATGAAGCCTTGGTTATGTTTACATTGGTCACTTTGTTTGTTTCCTCTAAATCGAAAGACAGGAATAAACTGTCTAGTTATAAGTTTAACCAACGTCGCTCGCCTTGACCTGAGCGGGATTTACGTCTAATATGTCCTCCCTTTTTCACTGTCCAATGAACTGTAAAAACGGGAAACTTGTGCAAAACCAATTAAGTATTTCTTTTTAAAGATATCCCTTTTTCCCCTTTGAAGTTCTGGAGTTATTTCTTAATTAATAACAAAGGAATAAGTTTTGACAAGTCGTTTTTATTGGAATTATCAATTTTCTAACTAAATTGAAGTTAAAATATTGTAGTATATAAAAGTAGTTATAGCTATATTTTAAAAGTGTTGTATTTTATTGTTAAGAGTTGCAGGACTCGTATTAAAAAGCCTTTGAAATTATTATAGAGTTTATTAGAACTATATAAACACGTATAACATAGGTACAAATATAACCAAATGTACACTAGTCTTGCTTCGCTCGTGGTTATCGCTTGACTGCCGCGTCCCTCAGTCAGGGCATTGCTTTATACTGCACAGATGAAATATGTCTGCTGGTCGCGTGGACTGAATTTCCTAGAATCAGTTTGTACTTTAAATCCGACACATCTGGTTAGTAACTGCCATAAAAATTACAAAACGCAATGGGTTGTTTTCTAATAACAAATTTGAAACACAAAGTAAACAAAAGAAGTCGACATGCCGAAATGTAATAAAAAAGGCTTTAAGGTGTGTAGGTGAATTTGTTTGTTTTGTCGGCGTTTAGGTAGTAACAATATTGAGACGCTTGCATCGTGAGGTCCTGAAACCATGTGTGTTTAAAAAGAGCTTTTAAAATGCTTAATTGAATCTTCAGGTGATCAGAGGGCTGGTTTCTTCTTCGCGCGCCGTTCCACCGAGATATCGCAACTAGCCTTCTGGGTAACTTTAGCATTGGCTTCAATGACCTAGGCTTAGTACTCTACTTGTAGTCTTAAGGGATCATAGGAAGATTTTTTTTATTGCAGGAGTTCAGCAGACAGGCAGACGGCCCACTTGATGGAAAGCGGTTAACATCGCCTATGGACATTTGCAACACCAAATGCGCTGCTGCTCTCTTAAGGGCCACTGGAATCTGTTCACTAAAGCCGGAACACGACTTAAGGTTGTTATGGCGACATACTTTAGACCAGGGGTGGCCATCCAGTCGGGCAAATTCCTAACCACCTAACAGGTGGAGTACAATGTAAGTTAACTATTCATCTTCTTCTCCTCTGCTTCCTCTTTGTACTAGTTAATAAGGTATGTATATATGTATAAGGTATGTTTTTGAGTCAAGTCATCATCACTGGAATGGCTTATAATAACAAGAAAACAATCTAGTCGCTAGCTTCTCCATAATTACAACAGATGGCTCTGTAAGTTTTGAACTCGAATCGTTGAACAGTAATTATTTTAGTTAAAATCTTTTTAATAATTCTTTAAATATTTAAAAATTAACATGTTTTAAAACAGTTATCATTCTGTTTATAATGGTTTGAAATGTTGATCTTACTCGACAGATGGCGATAGTTTTATATAAAGTCCACTAAAACCTCGTAACTAAGTATGTGTACATTATATTAGCCATTTTCCAGATCGTATGGGTTAATATGCGAGAACTTTCAGCAATCACAGCCAAAACAACCTATTCTCTTCGTTGTAGCATTCAGTCGGCTACGAGCCCCCGTAGCGCTGCTACACGTCTACGGAGCGACTACGCGCTTATGTAAACAATATGAATGTGACAACACCGGCAAATTGATCATACATGTGTTTTAATAATAACAACAAGAAACTAAAATATTTTTAAATGTACGGGTTATAATCCCTTAAAAATTTTTGCACCAAAAGTGATTCATTACCTACGTGTGAAAATTTTCTTTGAATCTTGTGTTAAGGAAATGTCTCGGTAAGATGGATGTTTATTTGTGTCGTATTGTATGTTTGTGTTGATATGTATTGGTGTTGATATGTTTGTAAGGCTTTATGGATTCACAAATGTGTTTTTAAAGAAAGTACAGATTTTGTGTTTTGTTTACCTTTCTTTCGAATATATTTGCTAATCAAAAAGGCTTTCTTGAACCTTGGCATGACATAATAGTACATGATTAAAATTTGCGTCTGTGTGGTTCATATAAATGTATCCACTGAAAACTGTTCTTTATCCATGTTAAAACGATAATTTACGTTCCTGCACAGAAATATGTTCTATCCGTGCATGAACAACAACCTTCTAACAGTAACAACCTTGAATTGTGCAATATAAAATAAGAAATGTATGTATGGTCTTAAGAATATGTGTTTCTTTATTTTTTACATTGACATAGTCTCCCAATGTAAACACTACGAAATGCAATTTGAATACTAAATTACAAAGAAACCCTTTTAAAGTAAGCTAATTACAACCCGAGAACATTGTTAAGTATTATTCTACAAAGACTCAATTCGTGAGGTTTGTCAATGCTTAACATTTTCAAAGGGGAAAAAAGATTTGATTAAAATTGTTTACTGAGGAGCAACAAATAGATGGTGGGAGTTCTTCGGGGTCATTTTTTCATTGGAAATTAGGCCCTTTCACGGAACCCTCCAGATGTAATTACTCTATCCGAACGCATGAAAAGGATTCCTTTTAGAACCCTTCAGGTTTTGTAGATATGTGGCAAGCATTCTTATGTGTTTTGGGAATGTTTTTTGAAAGAGGTATTTTAAGGTTGTAAGCTGACTTTGTGAGTAAAATTTTCTTAATTTGTTAATGTATTGTTACAACTCAGGTCCGGACAAAAACAAAGTCCACCTGTTGTTCCACATGTCTGAAACAAAACACATGTTATTTATTACCTGTCGGGATTTGAACTAATTGTAATTATTTTATGGTCGTCTTCTTTTGTTCACTTATTTACTGGCGTACGTTTCTAAAGAACAGCCCATTGTTTTATTGTATTTATTTATGCCTGCTTTCGACTGACTCATTAGCCAGGTGTGTCGGATTATATTGTCTACATTGCATTTGTGCAATATTAAACGATGGCCTGATTAAGGGAGGGGCAGTCGAGCGAGAACGATCAAAGCGAGACGTGTGTACATTCGGTAATCTATGAGTGACGGACTTTGCGCGTTTTATTGAATTACGACCTTCTGCAATACGTTTGGATTTGTTGTGTTCGGTTATATTTATACCTGTGTTATATAGGTTAGGGAAAAAGTAAAACAAAATCGCTTTTACTCGTCTGCCTGTCTGCTTACTTCTAAAGCGCGCAACGGATTTTTAAGCGATTGTCACCATCAGTCAGTCCAGACCATCAGTCATCATGTTTTAAGGAATATTTATATACATACATGTCTTTGACAACAAAACCTTAATAATGTTTAAACATAAGTTTTTATTATGGTCTAATTTCGACCATAGGCGACCACTAGTTCTATATAACTACACAACAGTAGATGCCATTTTAAGATTTATGTAGGTATTATTTAAACCCATTTTTTAAACGAAGGCTCTCAAAAATTGTCAGCCGTATTACATAAATTTATTTACCAATTTCATATTTAAAAGAAATCCTTTGACTTGATAGAGCCATCTTGAAATTATCAATCTAGACTATAGCTCTTAGAACCGGCTCAATCGGTGTGCTACTACGCACTTACAGAAGATCAGTGTAAAATGGTCTTGAGCTAATCGTCTCTCGGACGTTTGAGTGAGAGTTCCGGACGCAAATTTTCTCCTTCTCTATTCCGTCTCCCTTATCCTTAAACCACCTTTTTATTGTTAACGACGGGGGAATGTTTTTATGAATCTCCTCGGATCTATGGAGAGGCAGTAGACCGAGGGGTTTGACTGAGGGATGTAAGTTATCATTTTAGTGGAAACTGTGTCGGAATAAGTGAGTTGAGTCCATGTGGAGTACTGCTTTCATCTTTGGGTTGGTGCACCCCAGTACCAGCTGCTCCCACTTGACTCCTTGCAGCGCCGAGCAGTCCGGATTGTCGACGATCCCAAAATTATAGACGGCTTAGAGTCTCTCAGCCATAGAAGAGACGTTGGCGCACTACGCGTGTTCTACCGTCTGTACCACGAGGAGTGCTCTGATGGGCTATTTGATTTGGTGCCTACGTCGCCCTTCTACCATCGCACCGCTCGCGGGCGATTGGGAGTTCATCCACACTTCTTAGAGACTTGGAAGACCTCCACGGTACGTGGCGACACTCCTTCATGCCATATGTGTCCAAATTATGGAATGAACTCCCTCCCGCGGTTTCCCAGAGCGCTACAATAGGGTTCTTCAAAAAGGGTGTGAACAGATACCTAAAGTCTGAACGAGGTAGGCACGCATCGGTTCCCTTAGTGTTGCAGATGTCCATGGGCGACGGTAGCCACCTATCAGCAGGTGGTCCGTTGGCCACTTTGCATACTAGCAAACATAAAAAATGTGCATCTGACCACCTTCAAAGTCCTCCCTCATCCGGGAAATTTCCTCGGGATTCTTAGGATAAAAATATTACACATTTAGTCCATTAAATTTGCTATCGACCAGTGAAAAATCACAGTGCAATTTGTTCCTTTTTTTTAAAGTTTGGTCATTTTAAATAGCGCAAGTCTAAGAATTAGCTGTCGATCAACGAAAAGCGCATCGAAATCGGCCCAGTAGTTTTACCTGAATCCTAAACAAACAGAGAAGCAGAAAAATACATCGTATTCTCCAAAGTTTACATAGTCCATTCCAGTTCTTCTAAAAGCTTCAATGTACAGACACGGCATGTGTAGAATTTTATAATATTATAGCTTTCTCCCAACACACATCCGTTTACAGCGAGCATTCAAAATTCAACACCATAACACTCGCAGCGAACGATCGCCCCACTTTCCCCGCGTGTATTAAAACCTTTTATATCTCGAAATATCACCGATAAAATAACAGAATATACCTTATCCTGGAGTCAAATAAAAACACCCTAAAACTCTTGTAAAAAAGATTGGGGAACCAGTAAAAACGTTGGTGTATTAAAACGTTCAGGCAATAAATAATTTATGGTGTACAGACGGCTCTTGGTAGCGTTCCCTTAATAAAACTTTCATGGAAATGTTCAGCGGATGGTTTTTCCAGATACGCGTAATGGGTATCCACTGCTTTAATATGTATGTGTGTAATTATACTTATAGGATAATGTTTTTTTTTATTTTATTGCATTGGCTTAGCAGACAGACAGACGGCCCACCTGATTGAACGCGGTTAGCTACGCCTATGGACATTTATAACACCAAAGGTCACAGCTACTGTTACAACCCGAATGCCGACAAAAGACAAATTCACACCTGCATTTTATAACCTTTGGATTTCTTTTGTTTACTTTGTGTTAAAAATGTATATTACATTAGCCAGGTGTGAATCTAAGAAATTCAGTCCATGCGGCCGAGAGACACATGTATTTGGTCAGTATAAAGCAATGTCCCAATGGAAAGAGCGGCAGTCTAGCGATAGCCACAAGCGATGTAAAACGTTAGTGACGGACGTTGCTCATGTGATTGAATCTGAATTACGTTTGCACTGTTGTGTACAGTTGTATTTGTACCGTGTTCGTATAGTTCTAATGAATTGTATAATAATTCCAACGGCATTTTAATTCGAGTCCTGCAACTCGTAACACTACTAATACGCTGCCGCTCTCTAAAGGGATACTGGAACCTGCCACTAGTTCTGGAACACGATTCAAGGTTGTTATGGCGGCGTAGTATAGACCAGAGGTGATAACCACCCAGACGGGCAATGAACTAACAATTAGTTGAGGGTAACATACTATTATTCGTGGACATGGCGGTAAATCCATTTTAAAGCCACAAAAGGAATGTTGAAAGGCACAACTAAACAAAGCGAAAACTCATAATCTCCATACGCATGGCTTAACTGCAACTTGTTGACTAACTGCAACTTTAGTTAATGCTTTAATCCTGGACACGGTACAAATCCCTTTGTGTGGTCCAATCACATTACCAATCAAAGGATATGGGAAGATTATCTTGTTTGTTTTATAGTTTATTCACTTCAATTAATTTGCTATTGCTACGAGTTGCAGGACTCGAATTAAAATGCCATTAGAATTACTATTGAATTTATTAGAACTATAGAAACACGTATAACACAGGTACAAATATAACTGAACCAATCAGTCCAAACGTAATGCACGATTCAATAATGAGCAAAGTCCGTCACTAACGTTTTACATCACATCACATCACATTTACATGTACAAATACAATATGTTAACTCTATCGCGTCGACTGATTACCAAGAATCACATCTGGCTAATGATTACAATACACAATGGGCTGTTTTTCTAATTACAAATTTTAAACAGAAAGTAAACAAAAGAAGTCCAATTATAGCGTTTGTTTTATTATCGTTTGAATTTTAACGTTACTTGTATGGAGCTTATGTCAAATTTTAACCGATAAGCAAATGAACGATCAGTGAAGCCAATATTAGACCGTTCGTTTCTGTCTTTCTAGTTGAATGAATCAACCAAAGTGAGCTATGTAAACGTAAGCTCATTCAATATTGAATATTGTCGTGTCCTTTTAACAAAATTGAATAATATTTGGTCCATTCTTTTACATCAGCATAAGATAGGCACCGACCATTGGTGGTTAGTATTTTCGCATTCCAAAATCAAAGATGAGTGTTCAAATACTGGCCTGAAAGTAAGCCACTTAGGCCATGTTCACATTACACGAACAGTGAGCGACTAACTGTTTGCTTTCCTTTACTATTTAAAAGAAGTGTCCATACAGCGCGTAACGTATGCAATTGGCAGCGGTTTGCATGCCTACTCATTCAATAAGCAACCGATTAGCATCGAACAATGCGGCGGTCGACGGTGCAGTTCGCTCACTACGCCGGAGCGTTGCACAGTGTTTTGGTTCAAAGGACGGAGCGAACACGAAGCCTGTGATCGCCACCGAATGCCACTGATTGACCGATGCGAGCCGCAACATACCCCTTATGGGAGTCACCTGACACGATGGCTCCCGTACTCCGTCATAGTCGCCTCTTAAAACAGACCGCCTTGCTGCAGGAAATTGTATTCTTTCTCCGTCCCTGCAAGGATGAAAAGCTAACTAGGAACATTACTATCATTGCACTATCGGAAGTTAATATCTATACTAATATATAAAGCTGAAGAGTTTGTTTGTTTGTTGGTCTGCTTGAACGCGCTAATCTCAGAAACTACTGGTTGGTTTGAAAAATTCTTTCAGAGTTACATAGCCCATTTATCGAGGAAGGTTATAGGGTATATATCGTCACGTTAAGACCAATAGGGGCGCAGCACCAATGAAGAATGTTTCAAAATCGGGGGCATTTTTCTCCTTTTGAGAGCTTCCGCTGCATAAATGGTTAGTTTCGCAAAAGTCATGTGTGACAGAATTGTTCCCCTTTAACACATTACAATTACATTCTATTGAATACAATTTAAGAAAATTTAACTTATTTGTATTGTATTCATAGTCCCTCAAGACTATAAGTAGAATACTGAGCCCAGATCACCGTCTTCTATGGGTAAGGGGCACTTTACCCATAGAAGACGGTGATCTGGGTTGAAGAAGGCTGGTGTGAAGAAGGCTAGCTACGTTTCCTCGCTGGATCGCTGTACTGATCCGTTGGCCGAGGTAGGCCTTCTGATCACATGTAGTCAAAGTCAAGTCAAAGTCAAAGTAATTTATTTGTTTGAAACATGGACAATTTTGCAGATGTTATGCTAAGTCTTGAGTTACATGTTTCGCCTTGACAGGCATACAAACTTTTTGTAGTTTCGGTTACAAGCCGTTTGTTGTCCTTAGGACTATACAGATTATATGATTATATTATTGGTTATGATGATCCTGTTACAATTTAAACAAATATTTAGTATACAATTATGTCTCTTTTAGTTAATATAAGTATCATAGAAACAATTGATTTAAAGTAATGTAGAGGCTCATGGCCCCAGGACCCCACGGTCCAAGCATCTCGACAGCAAACGGCACAAACATATAACTCTCACTGAGGGTTGCATATTTGCGCTGCTTGAGTGATTCCGCTGTTTCCGCCGCCGAACTGGCCGAAATTAATTTAATTTAAATTCATCTCTGCATTCAGTGCGTGAAATATTTATAAACATCGTGTAAATTCATTCCACTATATTATGATACAATTTTTCACTTGTCAAATATCCGCACCAGCGAATACGCCGTATCACGTACGAGCCATTTTTATCTGTTCGGATATTCTCTCGGATATATTGTGAAAAAATTGCACAGTAAGAGTTGTGAATCATTGAGAGCGCTTTCATGGGGATTTCATGTTTTATATCAGCAAGTATTTTGATTTCTCTTTAATCGTTTTCGATGCAATGAGTTGGAATAATACACAATAATATATTTTTGAAGTGAAACTTTTTTAGAATCTTCGTGATTTGAAACTCACTGGAACGAAAAAGCGACACTAGAAAAAGATAAATACATAAATCTATAGGACTAACCCTGCGAAAATCAGATACGAGTTTTTACACTGTGCAGCACAGATTAAAGATCGATGATTAAATATAGGTCTAATTTGGACCGAAATAAAACTGAAAATTATATATTTTAGACTAAAACAGTGATAAATTGAAAGTGATACTAAAGAAGTTTATTTTGAACTAGCTGACCCGGCGAACTTCGTACCGCCATATTTCTGAATTCCCAAAAGACTTTGTTTCATGTCAGAAAAACAAAATCACCAGAATCGCTCCCGGTGATTAGGAGGATTCTAGAACACGATCTCAGCGCCACCTACCGGTTCTAATTGCAAATCTAAACCATCCGGGAACCCACTTAAACACACATTTATTCATTGGTGCTCCGCTCCTATTGCTCTTAGCGTGATGGTATATAGCCTATAACCTTCCTCGAAAAAAGGGCTTTCTAATACAGAAAAAAAAATCAAATCAGATCAATAGTTCCTGAGATTAGCGCGTTCAAGAAAACAAATAAAGAAACAAACTTATTAGCTTTATATATTAATATATATAAGATAAAACTCTCTCACCGAAACCACACCCTGTCAAAATCTCTGCTTCTATAAGCTGTTTAAGAAATTAAAGATATTTTAACTATCCCACGGAAACTCGTTAATTTTTCGGGATCAAAAGTATCCTATATGTTGACCAGGGATATAAGCTATCACCATACAAAATTTCATGTAAATGGGTCCAGTCGTTTCGGAGATTAGCCGGTACAAACAGACAGACAAACAGAGAAACAAAAAATTCGAAAAAAATCTAAATTAGTTCTATTTCACTTCTTACACCCCCCTGACTCGCTTTTTAGCATTTTTTTTAATGTAGAGAAATTCGACGTCTACAATTTCATTATATGTGTAGATTATATTATGTTGACGAATGTAGGCTAAAGGAATTAATTATATTCATATTAATAATACAAGTTAGCGAAGAATTATCTGTAAGTATATTCTCTGAAGTTTAACTTCTACTTTGGACATTTGCAAGAACGGGAGCGAAGCCTAAGCATTGCCACCCTTTAGGACGGCATAGAGGGGATGGGATAAAAGGGATAAGCCATGAGACATAGATAGAGAAGGTGGGGAGAGTGGGACAATGGAACTGTCACTCATTATCCCAAACACGATTTCCTCAAACCATTTAACGTTGATATTCTTTGAGAGTGTGGTTTTACAGGTGGCCCAAAAAGGTTTAATCAAAATAATGATTTCAGCAAGTATCCAGTATCCCATCGTCTTTATCCCATCCTTTTTAAACCGTCGGATGTGTTCCTAGTGCAAATCTCTGTACGCGACGATGACGATTTTCAATTAGGTGGGCCGCCTGCCTGTTTGCAAGCTTTGCAACAAAAAAGGCTTAAGCGCTTAAGCAATTTATTCTTTGCTTCGCTCATAAAAAGTTCATCTAGTTTTTCAATAGTCTACGGAAATGGTAAGTACGCGTTTAACGAGGTAGAATGTATGCGCATACATTTCGAGGCTTCGACGATTGGACGTAACAACGTTTCAGAATAGATTTGTATGTTCGCTTTTTATTCGTGAATGTATTTAATTTTTATCTGTTTCTTATGACTCGGATTCTGCATGAAATTGAAGAGTATCAAGTATAGAGAAGGTTTAAGATTTTCTAGGCGGAGACTGGAAGCAATTAATTATTTTATTTGTTATTTTCATTTAAAAAGTATTTGTAGTTATAGGATAAGAAAAATGAATAAAAACTATTATTTATTCATCATAAATAACAATAAGCTCTAGGGGTGGATGTAATAAATGGTATAACGTCAAAAGTAGCTTCGGTGAACCTGCAGCCCATCTCTCTACACTCCTTAGCCACTCCCCCTATGTCTTCTATGGTATTTTTTTGGGGCCCAAGCATAAAGCAGCGTATCACCGTCTGCCAATTTTTCATGTTCCTCGAACATTACGACTGGCAGACGCCATAGTCCCCATAGCTCAGATCCCTAGTTCTGCTAGCAGTGCATTCCAATAGCCCGGTACCTGCGGTTCTCATTCCCTACAATAGTCCTACACTAACCGGCGCTTGTCCTTGGGTGCATTTATATATGGCGTAGACAGGGATAATCGCCGGTTAGTGTCAGGCCACATTTACATTAAATTGTCAAGGAGCCTCTACGTGTTGGCTTATTCATGGCCCCATGCGAGCCCTCCAAAATGAATTTTGTGTGAAACAGTCTGTTTTGTGACTTAGTTTAAATTTGTGCTTGCGGAACGTTAAATGAATCGATTTGAAAAATAGCGCATATTTTCTTACCACGACTACAACTTATTTTTCTAAATTGTTAACACTACGAAAATTGCGACATATTTCGACACATTAATACATTGAAAGCTTTCTAAGCTTCACAGTAACTTCGAGGATTAATATCTACCTATATCACTTCATACATTAATAAAATATGAAATGAAACAGGTAGAAGAGTGATACAGAAAAAAGATTTACCAAATCCATGGATCTTTTGATAAAATCTTGCAAAATTCATATACAAAATTGATGGATTACGAAAATTCCATTAATAATATCGACCAGAACATTCGAACTTTGCGATCGGGAGGGAAATGAATTTCACTTAAGTGTAATGAAAATTCTTTGCTATCTACTAGTTTCAGTTCTTCTTGCATAAATGCCTACGTAAAAATTATTCACTTCATCTCGAACTTTGTATTGTAAATGCGGCACAGTACATAAAAATTGTCATCTTCCACCAGGATCAAAATATGGAATTCGTGACAGAGATAGAAACATGTGAACTTCACCATCACCGTCACACTCACATGAGAATGATGAAGCTAACCGAGTTGGATACCCTCGACACAACAATCCTAGTGCGAAGACTCAAAAGAACTAAACCATTTGAGTTAGTGTAGTGTGCACTGAAAATAAAAACAAAAGTGATATTTATGACATGAGCACATGTGAATGCGCCTTAACAGGCGATGATTAAGTAAAGTGCCAATGGACACTTGCTTAAATAATCGAGGGCTTCATAACAAATGGTCGTATACGCAAAAATGCCATTTTTTTGTTGTTTACTAAAACATATGCATCTTCAGAGAGTTTAGCTTCGAAAGCCTTGATCTTTTTAAAAGTTATGAATCGCCAGACCTTTTCACAGCGTGTCTTTCAATAGGAATTAATCAACCAAAGTAATAAACACCAAGTACCAAACTAACAACAACCTAGTCATTCAATGTCATTGAATATCGCCGTTTCCTTTTAGTTCCGCGTCGTTCAACCTAATTGATTAAATTTGGTTAATCTGTCTAATATAACTTTAGACAGATAACTTAATTTACCTAATAACGTTTGCGACTTTTCGGCTTGAAAGAAACAATAAAAAATATACACTTCTAAAAGTAATACACAAGTTACAAATGGTAATATAGTAGAATCTTATACTAATATATAAAGCTGAAGAGTTTGTTCGTTTGATGTAGCGCGTTCAGCTAATCTCAGGAACTACGAGTTTGATTTGAAAAATTCTTTCTGTGTTAGATAGCCCATTTATCGATGAAGGTTATAGGCTATGTATCATCACGCTAAAACCAATAGGAGCGGAGCACCAATGAAAAATGTTTCAATATCGGGGGGCTTTGAAAACAATTTCCACGTGAACGGTGCGGGCACAGCTAGTAATAAATATATATATAAATGTATAGAAAATATGACTTGTTACCTTGAAAGTGGGCTAATGCATAATACTATGAATGAGATATTAATTTGTAATAAGAAGTTCAAATAACAAATAAGCTATTACCACTGAAATCGAAATAAAAAATTGCAATTAAGTATTTATACATCAGGAACTACATTGGATGAGAGTAAAATCGAATCCAGAATATTTGAAGTCGGGGGTGGAGTGAATGAGCGCATTACGATTGATTGGGGTCCCGTCCATTTTCAAATTGGAAAAGTGGTAATACAGCCCATATTACATAAGAGTACTTAATATAAAGGGTGCTCATGCTGTAACGTCCACCCCGACCCTCAAAAAGCCAAGGAATGACAAACTCAAGCCGAAGCATAGAGTGAAAGATAAAATTAAAGAATTTATATAGTGAGAATTAATAAAACTTATTCATTGAATAAATCAAATAATATTGGCCAAATATCGTGATCTTCTAGTAGTAGGAACCCTTCGCTGTAATGCCGCGAACCCTATGTTCACAAGGTAGGTTATATAAGAGTGTTGATCAGAGAACAGGAAGACCCTTAAAATCGGTGTATAATAATATATATATAATAATTTTGTAGTATATGTTGTAAGTGTAGAACGCTATACATTTTATGAATCATGACAAATATGTCACTCATAATATAAGCTCATCATCTGAGTACGCCCGTGCCTTTATTAGCCAAAAGGAATTTTAATATAAATTTCTTAACAAATTATATAATTTTGTGTAGGCACCCCACCTAAGCCACCTCTCTAATATTATGCCACCGCATTCATTAGCTATCAGTAAAAGAGCTCATATCAGAATAAAAGAAGAACCTCCAATCTTTTAATTAGAATTTATTGAATTGATTATAAACATTATCTAAAACTAGCGTCGGTTCACAACGTACTATCGCTGGTGAGAAGAGCCGACAAGAAACTCACCAACAGTACGATCTATCAATTTAGAAAACACATTTGGAGTGCCTTTGTGTAAAATGAGTTGGAAAGGCCAAAAGACTTGAGTGAACATTTCATCTCAGAGTCACCCTTCCAAAATATCAAATAAATTTGTAATTATGAGGAATATCACCTCAGCGACCTCCCTTGATGCAAGTAGAATATCACAGTGAATTAAAAATAAAATTTAAATAAAGTTTAAATAGTGATACTCTCTACATCTCATAAAATTCCCTTTCCTAAATTGTTAAAGTAAAAGTTTCAGAATGTCTCTCTATGAATTGTAAGTAAACTTTAAATTAAAATTAGGCGAGAGACACCTTCACTTGTATTATGTATCCCCTTGTCAAAGACAGATTTCTGGATCCATCGTGAAAATGAAATTGAAAGTTTAAAGTTTAAGTAAAGTGATGGACCCTACACCTGTCTAATGACCCTAACCCTTGAGATGAGAGCATAGCACCGTAAGGTAATGATTTAAGATTAAATTAGATATGAATTGGTGATACTCAGCATCAAAGATGTCAACATCAGTAACACTGCTCATAAGTAGTTTTTATTAATCACCCTTTCCAATTCAGTCAAGCTTTGCCAGGCCTACCTACTTCTAAGACTCTTGTGAAATCACATATTGTGGAAAGATGTAAATTTTGATATGAATGATCCGCTTGCAATAGCCAGTAGCTGGCCTCCGGGGCCCTCAACTTCGCCTCCAAGCAGATCCGCGATTTAACAGTCTCCAATCCCTCAGTTACTCATTCAGTTAAACTCAATATGTGAAATCAACCTAGTCTCATGAAGGCACATATTATAACCAAAACAAACTAGGTTGCCTAAAAACGGCACGCGAGAAAACCTGGATAATTGACGAAACTATCCTAGGTAGGTTAGATTGTCCCAATAAACAAATGGTTTGCGACGTCATTTGTCCAAGGTTACAAAGACCATAAACCGCGTCCTCAATCAAAGTTAATATAGAAATAATCAATATGTGCTTTCACCCCCTTCTCATTATTTTGTAATATTAATTGAAAGCCTATTTTATACACATTTAGCAACAGCAGAGTTGTTTGTTTAAGAAAGTATAGTAAACCTAAAGGAAACTTTTAGCAAATTTTGGATTATAATAAGCAACTCCTTTGCGCCAAACAAAGCCAAATGCCAAGGCAAGCTTTCTCAATAGGAAAGTATTTAAAACATGAAAAATCCAATAAGCCAAAAAATAAACTTTAAATTTTCTAAAGTCAGTTAAGCCTTCCCATATAGAATGCATGATTGTTGTATAGTGTAATGTTATCATGTAATGTCATAGAATAAATACATAAATACTTATATATACAGATATAATAAAACCCCAAGACAACCTTCAAATATGAATCCATATACCTCAATCTTCATATAAACAATCAGCTGCAACACAATTAAAATAATCATCAACCCTGTCATGTATTGGACAAACTTAAGTAAATTCCCCACCACTGTTCATAAACCCACCAAAGCATTGCAACAATCCACCCTGGAATTCAGTTAACTAGTTCGCAGTTACCCTAGGTTCCCAACTGTAAGACTTGACAAGAGAATCCAAGTTTCACCTTGAAAGAAAATAAAATTAATGTTTCAAATTCCTGAAATATAACTGCTCTCTCGAAGACCTAAACCCTTCACCACTAAACCAATATAAGCACATACAAGTAATAGCTCTAATAGGAAAATATAATTTCAACCACTATCTCCGCTACTATAAACTTAAATTAATCAATTCAAACTATCTCACTTAGACGATCATAACTGAACTGAAACCCCAGCAAATAGACCTTATAAGTTGCATTATTAAAATAATAACTTCAGTTAAGACAATAATCGCTCATCAGGAAAATAGAAATTCAGTATTTAATTGTTGACGCGTTAATCTCAATGTAAAATTTAGAAGTTTTATTAAATTAATGTTATTTCATCAACCCTTTAACCCACTTCCTAGTTAAAGGTGTGTCTGAAGAAGCCATTAAATGTTCAAGATTCAAACTCTTTAAATTAAAAGTTATCATATAGCGGTTCACTTTAATGTCAATGAAGAAATTATGATAAAACTATTTAAAGTAGAGGAAAATCTGCTTAAATCAATTCAGCAGAGTCCATTAGCTTATTAGCAACTTCAAAGCAAATTATCAATCGATAGTTTATCTTTATCAACATAACTATTATTAAATTATGAAATTCGATCAATTAAATGAAGTGTTGATAAAATTTTAAAGTTCTCGACATAAGATAACATACCCCTAACAACCCTAATATCAAACTATGTAAATAGTCAAAAATAAAATAAATTCAATAATAAGAGTACAATAAATAATATATACATATATAAACACATATAAGTACATAAGCAGCTGAATTAACTTTATTCCTCAAATTAGAATTCATACACCTCTGTCAATGCTCATTGACTAGAAATGTGAATATAATTGATTCCAAATATGTATATACAATATATAGGTATATAAGGCAAGTAAGTGAACAAATAATTAAAGTTTTATGGGAGCTTTCCCATGTAACCAGTCTAACTCACTCTATATGCCCTTCAAACAAACAGACATGTCATTATATAACATAAATACCTAATAAGTAATACAACAGAATGAAATATATATATATATATACTAGACGCTTGGAACCTTCCTTAATAGTTCTTAGAACAGTTGCTTTATATAAAAGAAAGTTAATTTTATAGTCTCTATTGCCACATTCTCCAGTGTATATGACACCCCAATATTAACAGATAATTAGGTAAATTCATAATAATATTATATTTATCATGTTCATAAGTTTATAAATAGATTATAATGGTTTAGATGCTTCAGAATTCATAGCCCTGGGATATAAACATCCAAGCATAAATAAAGAATTTGGTTAGACAATTATAGGTTATTGATTTGCACTAAGAAACAGCTGTATCGATTATCATAAACCCAACACAAAATTTACACAAACAGGAAAAAAAATAAAATAATTATTGGACAGTTTTCAAGCTAATATTCGCAAGCAAAGAAAAATAAAGAACAAACACACAGACACAAAACCCAGATTGCCAGCTGAAAGAAAAGGTTGATTAGCTGAAATAAAAGTATTAGAGGACACATTAACACTCGCATAGCAAAGCTTTTAACACTTAAAGCCGTATTAAAGCATCATAAATCCAACGGGTAAATATCCCACCATGGCTTGAAGAATTTCGTTATCAAAGATTATAGCACTGCACATACCTGAGTTAATTATATAGGATCCTAAGTAATGAAAACCGTCCAATCAAAGTAAACCAAAGAACATTGACTTGCAATATATTATGAAAACAACTCCATTAATATCTTATACACGGCCACGCTTAAGATTGCCATCTACAAGTCAAACAACATGGCGGCTAACGCTGCTTGATGACATAAAATAAGGATATTTGCTTTAGAGTAGAAAATTATGAACTATTTTAAAAAATTTCTAAAACATTGTCAAATAATTTTAGAAAATTATTATGAATGTACATTGCAAGCCAATTAAAGTAAATTTCACTTAGCTTTCGAAGACAACAGGAGCAGTTGACGCAGCTTCCGGAGCACGTCGCCTCAACCGCGGGAATTCAAACGATCGTAGACAGCTCCCAGCACCATCCTCAGGGATCCCACTGCACACACTCACTACACCAACACTACACTCTTTCACAACACAGCACACACTCGCGAGACCTCTACTCCAGAAGTTAGCACCAACTGGAGGAAGCCCATAAACTTTTATTACATTATCTCGGTTTAGTATATGTTTTACGCGAACGGCACTGAATTATTTTAAATCACTGCATCCAGGCTTCTCAGATCCAGCTCTTCATTCTTGAAACTCCACAGATTTCTTCTTTTTTTAATTCATTTGTTTTTCGGACTTCCACCGGACATAGTGGCCGCGTCGCGACGTTTTTCCCCAGACTGCCCAGTTTCTCGAAGCGCCTCCCTCAAGAAATCTCGGATTGTTCTTAATTTCAAAATATCCAAATTCTACACACAAAAATCTAGAAAAATTTGCTTTTAATCATCAGCCAGGACTTCCACGTGAAAACTGGCCACAAATTAATATATGTAGAGAACTAACCTAAGGCGATCCAGCGCCACCTAGCCAAACACGTCTAAACTAACCTACATTCTCATTAACAAGATACCAATATCCAAGCTCACTCAATACAATAACGATCGCATTGTTGCTTAACAAACATTACCACCAAATAACAGATGTCGCCATAAGTCACGAAATAATATTAAAATTCTCAATTTCAAGAAAAAAATAATTAACATGAACAATTGATCAAATGAGACCGTTACAATGCGTGATCTGTTTTTTTGAACTAATGATTTTTTTCACGCGGGTTGTTCATTACATTTACTGATCCCATTATATACTAATGGGTCTTTATTGATAAATACCGGCTTTGTGACAATTAAATAATCAGATAAATAATTTAGTGATATTGACTTGTTTTGTTACTCTAATCCTCTCCGCCTCTAATTTAAAAGTTTAATCTTCAAATCAATTATTGAAACAGATACTACATCTGTCATCATATGAAAAATAACAATATATGTAAGTAATATGTTTGATTAATATATATTTTTTATTATATTTAAATGTTATTGTATATTATATATATTTTTATATGTATCTATCAATGTTTTTTTATTTAGATATCCCTGTGTAGATATGTATTTATTATTATGTATGTATGTTATTTCAATTATTAACTTATGTATATATTTATTGCATTTTTACACTTTAGTTCGCTCGTTTGCTCACAATTTAACTCAGAAAAACCTGTTATTAGCCTTACATTATAAGTACTATGTTTGTTTGTTGTATTATTAATATGCGCTGTAATTTTTTTTCAATAAATAAATAAAAGTTGAGGATATTTTTAAAGAGTCATAGACATTTTGGCCACAAGGAAAACATTATACGAGTACAATTGTCATGTCCTTCCTATGTAAACAAAATCACAATACATGGGTCGCTGTTCGTATCCGGCTCAAAGTACCATTATTTGTGTACAATAGAGAGAAGAGACTTCAAATTTAGTTATGTAAAAGTGTCAATACGTAGATTTTATTGTGGCAAAAATAAGAAGTGGGAAAGTCAGATTAAGTGAGTTATTATCACATATTTTACATTTTTCTTATAAAATATCTACATTTATTTATAAAAATTTTAAAAAACTGTTCTTCGCCGGCAGCGGGGCCTGGGGTCCAAACTACCGGTGGTTTAAAAAAAAAAAAAAAATTATTTGTAGGCCCGGGTATCTCCGCCTTAGGTCATGGCAGAGGTACTCTTTTCATTTACTTTATTGCTATTTATGAGTTAGCCTGATTTGTACATTTTCTAATTTATGCATTTTTACAGGTTTTACATTTTTACAGGTTTGTTTATACAATTTCGATCCAAAATTCATACTATTATTGTGGACATAACTACCGGTTGTTAGGGCTCCAGAGACAGGAACCTCCTCACAATTCGTGCCGTGAGAGTTCCAAGAGTGCCGCCTTCTGTATCTGGCCCTTCACCCAGCTTCCCAGCGAAAGCCTCTCTAGATGATGGTCGAGGCTTTTCGCTATAAGACCATTGACGGTTGCAACTATCGGCACAATGCTCGTTGACTCCAGCCGCCACATAGCGGTAACCTCGTGAGCAAGATCTAAGTATTTACTTACTTTTTCTTTTTCTTTCTTCACGAGGTTATCGTCATGCGGGATTCTGATGTCGACGAGTATTGCTGAGTGTGTTTATTTTTAATGTTGTCAATAATATAAAAGTAATTCAGTTTAGACAATCAAACAATTACTTCGAATATTAAATGAAATCTTACGTCTTCAACAATTTCAAAGGCTCTTTCTGTAAAATTGTAGTCTGATCTAACTAAAAGTTTTGATAAAGATAAACATACCTTTATCTGATCGTGGCCGCTTTGTGTTCGCAGAATTTGAGTTTTATGAATTTATATTTAGCGATATTTCGATATTTTAAAAAACATCAGAAGATACGAAATATATCTTGATTAGATCAGAAGATTCAGAATATACACAGAGTACCTACACATATTATCACTTCGGGGTTACCACTTGTAGAGGTTGACTTGTCTTGTGTGGCGCGTTTATGATGGTAACCCGTTGGATAGGGTGACCCACCACTAGGCGCCCACGGCTCCATCGCCGCGGGAGCAAAGCGCGACCGTTTTAGAGGGTAGTACAGAATAATATGATGACTGAAATTAAATAAACTTAAATTACACTATACTATAAATATACTTGTGAAATAACAATTCATAAGTAAAAAATAGACTCCAGGTTGCTGGCGTGTGGGAGCGCGCCCGAAAGTTGCAAGCCAGCCTTTTGGTCACGTGTGACCTCAATTAGATGCACTGAGAGGTCTCGATATAGGTGAGCTCCAGGCCCCCATGAGCTCAGGGTTTCAATCCCGAAAGCCTCAAATATATTGGTAATAGGTATTACTAATGGACAGATGTTTGAGGCGTATAAGGCCTCTGTGACTGGAGATTAAACTTAAGATTATATATACTCCTGTATATATAGTCCATCTTAACTATGTAAAACCTAAACATATTCGTAGATGCAAGCTTTCTGTTTTCTATATAGACAGATTTTGGCACGTTATAACTTTGCTAATTAGTTAGCAATAAATTATTCCATATACATGACACAAAATAGACAAAAAATACCTTGTTATTATTGTACACCACCACACCACCGTTTTATCCGTGCAGGAACGGAGAAAGAATACCATTTACTGCGGCCGGGCCGCCTGTAGTCAGAGGTGGAACTTACAGGCGGCTTAGAACCTTTAAGTCTCAGAAGAGACGTAGGCGCTCTCAGCGCGTTCTACCGTCTGTATAATGGGGAGTGTTCTGAGGAGCTGTTTGGTTTGGTACCTACATCGCCATTTTACCACCGCACTGCTCGCCGGCGACTGGGAGTTCATCCACACTTCCTTGACACCTGGAAGTTATCCACTGTACGTGGCGCTCGCTTTTTTATGCCATATGTGAGCAAGCTGTGGAATGAGCTCCCTCCTGCGGTTTTCCCACAGCGCTACAATATGGGGCTTTTCAAAAAGGGCGTAAACAGATTTTTAAAGTCTCAACGAGGTAGGCAACGCATCGGCTCCCTTAGTGTTGCAGATGTCCATGGGCGACGGTAGCCACTTGCCATCAAGTGGACCCGTCTGCCAGTTTGCCTATACGCAAACATAAAAAAAAGGTGACAAAACAACCCATAGCCAGGTAAGGCATTTGCCCGACTGGATGGCTACCACCCCTGGTTTAGAGTATGTCTCATAACAACTTTGAGTTGTATTCCGGCATTAGTGACCAGGTCCCAGGCTCCCTTTTAAGAGAGCAGCACCGCATTTGTAGCACGTTTGGTGTTGCAAATGTCCATAGGTGATGGTTACCGTTTTCCATCAAGTGGGCTCTCGGCCTGTCTGCTGAACTCCTGCAATAAAATAAAAAAGACACCAATACAAAAATCAACTTGCAGACTAAATATATATCCAATAGGTTTTATTGCTAAAAAGAGATCTATTACAGGAAACTCTGCATAGCAGAAAACCAGAATTTAAGATAAAATCGTGTTTTAATTTCGAACATTTTAATTTAATTACATTGAGCTATTTTCGGAGTCTATTCGAAATACAGACAGATAAATATTTAAATCTTTCATTTATAGTTTCGCGTCGTATGAATAGGTTCTCATTTAAATTTTGGCATTTATTTTAAAATCGCAGACTGATATTCCAGTTTTATTTCCCATAAAGTTTAATGTGCATTTTAACAATTGCGATGCCCTCGAAATTAACTCAAAAGGTCACCATTACTAAAGAAAACATTAACTTCGTAAAGTGATAATGTATTCATAAAACTTTAATAGCGTGGATAGTCTGCAATGACCTCTCCTAATACGACACAAAGGTTAATCCATAAACAAGGAGTGACTTACTAAATATTAATTTTATGCAAAGCAAGTAATATTCATCAGCACTTAGATTTTAAAATTTGCATACATACATAATATTTATAAATATTATCTAGACTTATTATCCATGGATTTATTTCGACCAGCACATTTCAAAAATACATCTTTCAGAATTTTGTGTTCTTAACCTTCCTGCATCCCATGTATCCGTGCTTGTGGTAGGAAGAGCATGAGACTTAGTAGTTACGCCCATGCTCTCCGCGCATCAAGGCTTGTGAGTGCCTCGGGAAGGAGAGCAAACTCACTTCGTAAACAGAAGTTAGTTCCACCGCATTCCCAGCTACATGTGGATCCAAACAGTGAGGCAGTGTAGTGCTGTCGGTGTACCGCCACATATCCACGGAAAACTGACGCCTGCTTAGAGTTTCTATTGTGACCATAGATATAACGTTAATCCAACGTCCAAAAGCGAAGTCCAACCTCAATTAAAGAAAGAGAGAAAAAATTATTTGAAGAAATTAATACTAGTGACGCGCTTCGAACTTTTAAGAATATAATATTTAGTTTTACAAGACATTTTGCTGCGTATATTAGCAAGGTATGAACATGTGATCGAGCTCATCTTATAGAAGTATTGGAAAATGTTGTAAGGAAGTCACACAAGAGACACACAAGAGAATTGATCTTTACAAACTGCCAATCCTTCTTGAACGCGCAGTTGAAATTGCTACAATGTAGCTCTAACTTCGAGATGTTGCGGTTCTCTAAGAAATACTCAAAGAGTTTTTATTGAAAGTTCTCAATAGGCTTGATCAATTTTTGTTACATTAAATCAAAAATAATTTTGACAATGTCTATTTTTAACATCAAGACGATGGTACAATACTAAACACAAATGAAACGTATATATATAAAAAAACTAAAATATCAAAACAATTGATTCAACAAAAGCAATATATCATATTTTATGCAGAAGTAACTGCACTATCCATTTCTATATTGGATACAGTTAATTATCCAACAACAGCTTTGTTAGTTCTCAAAAAATGGAATTTACAACGAGAAGAATCGAAAAGTATTAGAAGAACAAGTCGTTATAAAACTAGTATTCAAGATTTTATTATTTTTAACATAATTATCATTAGAAAAAGTGAGGAGTAAAAATATTTCAATATGACTATAGAACAACATTCAGAAATACATAGTGCAAAAATTAACGAAATAACCTGCCTCACCGTAAGTGGGATAGGGTTATATTGGCAATATTTTTCATTATCTGGATACAATGCAAGAAGAGTTTGAACCCACTCTATCCAACTGTTGTATTGTCCACTGTATCAGTTATAACATTTAGTCAAATGACTATGGATTTATTTTCATAGTATTATTGTAATTTCAAATGGTTTGTTGGTATATCGATTTTTATATTTAAAAAATGAGTAAATTTATTTTTATCTGTTTCTTTTTCATGTTTTGTTTAATTTGGAGTTTTTGGCGGGAACTGAAAGTAATGTTGTGCTGTGCAGTTTTATTTTCTGAAAATGTGTAAAATTTCTCTAAAATGAACAACAGTTGTAGGATATTGATAGTTTTTGAGTAGTAATTATGTGTTTTGTGAGAAATGTAGACTGTATAGTCAAATGTGGCCTTTTGAATTGTCAAAAGAACTCCATTGAATGGCACTATTTGATTACCTACAGTTCAGCTGTGTTACAAATATGCTTAAGAAAATGAAGAAACTATATTGTAAACTAAGACCTGGCTTAAAGGCCTAGCTGCCAAGCTATAAACCTAAATAAATAAAAGCATACAGCGATTTTATCACATGTGGTTTTTACAAAAAGGTGTCGTAAAATTCATTCTCATTTCTCATACTCTTAAAGTTCGCTGGGAGTTGCTTGATTACAAGGATGAAAACAGTGCTTTCATTCATGGGAAACGATTTTCCCTGCTGTCAAAAATTCTAAAAATTATTGACAGCAGACATTATTGATAAATTGTAATTTAAAAAAATTCAACAATTTTGTAATATTATTTCATACTTTTTATCTAGTTTATTTATGGGTTTTTAGTGATCATGTCAGCCCCGTCTAACGCTAATAATACAATAACACAAAAGTGATATTAAAGTTTTCACCATTGTATACTTACAAAATATCATTTTACTAAATTATAAAACACTTGTTACAAAGAGTTCCAATACAGCTTCTGTAAGAATCAAACTGTTCTAACAAAACATACACCTACTTGTCATGATAACCAGTTTGACGGCGCATTGTATTTACTTTATGCATAAAGCGTAAAATATACTAAAACGCACAGACACTGTTCAGTGTGTCTTATCATGAACAACATTGGTTAGTACGGAAAGGATTTACTTCTACACCTGTTTCGAAAACTCTTGGAACCATAAAGACTCGTGTACGGTTTAGAATGCGGAATTTGGAAAACGCCAAATACACAACCACTTAGCTTGCTTGGATGGTGGATTGTAACTCACATTCACTGACACGATTTCTTGATTGGCTAGACTAGATTGGCTTGATTAGCTAATTGTATATATTTGAAAACCCCTTGAAAATTAAAGAGATAACAGGAAGGTATCGACCTTCGTGTTTTTTCGTTAATTTTGTGCAATTGCAAATTTGCGGCATGTGCGGTGTAGGAAGTAGCACTGACTGTCCGCGTGAGGGCAGCATCGGCGTTGATAGATCAAGGTGGGGATGCATTTGTTTTAAAAAAAAATGAAAGTTATAAATACGCGGAGAAATTGATTGAGCTAATATTATGGAACAACTGGTATTACCTACTTACAGCTATTAATATAATAGGTACATGTAGTAATTGAAGACATGAGTGGATGAAGGTGATAAATCTGAGTAAATCGAGATAAAAGTTTTCCTTTTATTTGAAACTGAACTGAAATTAACACCTTTAGCAACTTTTTATTTTTTATATATGCCTTATATCTATGGTCTAAGGTCTGTAGTCATTTGGTATCGACTTATAACATTCATCTACGCAAAAAAAAGCAAAAAACCGAATATACGACATATCACCTTCATCCACTCACGTCTTCAATTGTTTCATTGTTCACATAAATTGTCACATAAGTTGTACAAAGTCAGTTGATACCCAACAGCTAGCAAGTAATATTACATAGGCGAGCCTTTCTAAGGATAGGAAATTATATTGTACGACGATGTTTCAAAGACAGTTTAAATTTGTACCGGGTGGTATTGCTGCCACACTGTTTTATCCGTGCAGGAACGGTGAAACAATATAATTTTCTGGGACCGGGCGGCCTGACGTAAGAGGCGACAAATCAACCCACAGTAAAGTGGTAGGGCATTTGCCCGACTGGACGGCTACCACCCCTTATCTAAAGTATGTCGCCATAACAACCTTGAGTTGTGGTCCGGTATTAGTGACCAGGTTCCAGTCTCCCTTAAGAGAGCATCAGCGCATTTTTAGCACCTTTGGTGTTGCAAATGTCCATAGGCGATCGTAACCGCTTTTCATCAAGTGGGCCGTCTGTCTGTCTACTGCACTCCTGCAATAAAAAAACACTAGTCATATATAAAAAAATATCAGTTTAGTAAAAAAATTAAGATTAAGATGGCGTATTCCTTTCTAGTTGTTCAATGGTAACAATGTCGTGGGCCGCGCCAGAAGTATGAATATTTTACCATCTCTTTTGTAAACGTTTATATTCTCACACACTTTGGCTCGTATATCTTTTGACATATTTCTTTTTTTATTTTTAATAAAAATTTTGCATGCCAAAAATATGAGGCATAAAATGCTGGAGTTACGTGAGGAACAAAATGTCTAGCCATGCCACTTTTTCGGCGTAAGGAGGTGTTTCACATATTTTACGACCGCGGGTTAAATATGGGGAGTCAAATCATCTGACTCACTTTTTATCGTATTAAAAACATTAAAACCTACTCATTTTGTATAAGGTTAGTAAGTTCTGGCATCGTAATTGATACTGTTAAACAACTCATGTTTTATAATTTAGACTGCCATTATATATTATATAAAAATATAATATAATCCATGATCCAACGCATTGGCTTCCTTAGTGTTGCAGATGTCCATGGGCGACGGTAGCCACTTGCCATCAAGTGGATCCGTTTGCCAGTTTGCCTATAAGCAAACATAAAAAAAATCGTGTTATATAGTGTTCTCCTCTCTCTCTCTCTATAATTATTTTATTCAGTACCAGCTGACCCGTGCTCACTTCGCTGGGTGCTACTCGAGATAAGATAACATATAATTGCCTATAGTAGAAATACTCTTCCCGTGCCCACTTCGCCGGGGGGTACTTAAGATAAGCCAGCATACAATTGCCCAGGAGATAGTACCCCTTTCAATCAATGCTCGCCAGAGAGAATGCTAGACTTATTTATTGCTTAGTCAGCGCAGCAAATATGAAAAATAATATTATTAATCAATAAAGATATTATTGATCACATTCAAATATAACCCATTTCAATCAGAAATAATAAATAAACCTTCTACTGGTGAAAGAGTTTTCAAAATCGGTTCAGTAGTTCAAGAGATTACTTCCTATAAGATTATTCCCTTCCTATAATATATACCCTAACAGGCCCTAACTAAGCAAATAAAAAGTTAAAAACAAATATATTGTTACGTGCGAGCGGGGGTACGCACTTATGGATTGGAAGAAAACACTAGTTTTTAATTTAAAAGCTTTTTTTTACTTACTCAGACGCACGTAGTACCGCTCAGCAGGGTTGTCCTTATACGCACGACCAACGATGCACAGTCCTGATGATCAGTTGTCACACCCTCAATACCATCGCCGATATTGCGTGGACCACCTCCGATATTATCGCGGGTAGCTGGCTTCTGGTTCCTCTTTCGAACTACGTTACACACCTCCTTCACGTATCTGTCCACCAAACTTGTCACTAAATTCACTACTTAATTCGTCTGTGTCTTCTATTAACCTTCTCTTCCGATTCTTTAGTATCGCACTTGTCGCTTCCCCGTCTTGCACTGAACTCAACTTTAAACTGCCCGGTATGCGCGCCTTACGCTGTTTATACCCTGGAAGAATTTTCTAGAACCCATCTATCTATCTCTGTTTTTTCTTTCCCGTACCTTCTGTTCGGGAACTTACGTTTATACATCTATCCCTTTCTAACATTTATCTATCTCTTTCTTTCTTTCGTCGTCTATCTCTTTCTAACATCTATCTATCTCTTTCTTCCGTTTATCGTCTATCTCTTTCTAAACATATCCGTCCTTCTCTTTTCCTTCTAGATTGATCTAGTATTTTCTAAAAGTTCTAAAACTGTCCACCTGTTCCTGTTCCACCATCATTCGCCACAATATCTATGCTTAAAAAGCACACTAGGTATTATTAACATATGTAAGCTATAACATTGGCGTAAGATCCTAACTGCCAAGGCATATACACAATATTGAGGAAGCGCGGATCCACCGTTGAGGGCACGGTGGACATGCCCACAACCCTAATAGACTTGTGACGTCACGCTCTCACGGCCTATTGAGCTCGATTGGCTGATGATGTTATATCCAATGCCTTAATAAAAACAAAAACGAATCGTGCGCGATTCGGAATACAGTGACGTACGTAGTCAGCTTTATTTTTTAGCTTTATGGCTTGGCAGTTAGGCATTTTAGCCAGATCTTAGTTTAAAATATAATTTCATTTTCTTAAGCCTATGTGTAGCACAATTGAACTGTAGGTAATCAGCTAGTGCCATTCAACGGAGTTCTTATGACAATTCAAAGGCCAAATTTGACTATACAGTTCACATTTCTCACAAAACACATAATTACTACTCAAAAACTATCAATGTCCAACAACTATTGATCATTTTAGAGTAATTTTACACATTTTTAGAAAATAAAACTACACAGCACTACATCTCCTTACAGCTCCCGCCAAAAACTCTTACTTAGTCAGCATAGACGATATGGTGGTGACACGTTATGTCACATTTTTGACTACACTACTATCTGTTTTTATTTAGCACATCAATTCTTATACCGGAAAATAGAGATGTCTATTCGCTAGGTGCGCAGGCATCTAGTAATTTAAAAGTAACAAAATCTAAGTCAGAGCGTCATATATATTGTAAACATCTCCTTTGTAGAAATGCACTATGGGTACGTTCTATTAGAGACTCACAACTACGTTCGCGACCGTGATTATTCCCGTACCATTTGCTAGCTGGCGTTACAACCGTAAACCCAAGTGGAACAGTTATTCGACCCACCTGAAAATGATGACGTCATTAGTGACGTTTTCACAACGACCCCAACGGAACGCCTACGCGTTGTGGAACGACTAACGGAGCATTTTGGGCGTTGTGAGCTGCTGGTGGAACGCGCTGTATATCGATCATGAGTGAGTTAATACTCCGTCTCACACTTGGCCGGTTTTCGAGTGGCTGTGACCAACCTCTTTTGAGGGCTGGATCCGCGCCTGACATTGCGGTCGCTCGTCGTTGAATAAATTGGATGGAGCCAATAGCAAGGGAGTAAATATTTTCTACAACATCTCGATCTAAGTCAAACAGAGACATTACTATATTTTGCTTTGTTTTTGTTCATTTCATGTTTTGCTTGCCACCGACTTCAAGATGTTGTAGATTTTTTGTTTATTTTTGAGATACTTTTGAAATGGGTTTTTTTTTGGTTGGTTTTGTTTTTTATTTTCAACTTTTTAGTTACGCAAATACTGCAATAGCTTTAGAAAAAAATATATGAAATTCGTTGCATGTGCCTACAATATTTGAGGGTGGCACTCAATTTTCCTGGGATCCACTCATCAGATCTTAACTTAGTGACATTAGGCGACGTCAGCAGTATTCGAATAAAAATATTTGTTTTTCAAAAAGGTTTTTAAATACAAGCTTTCGAGATGGGTATCATGTAGCAGCAGAGTGCTAGCCGAGACAAGTAAAACGACGGATATATCTTGTTTAGTACTGAAGTTCCTATGGCTACCTTCCAAATCCATCACCTGATCAGCTCCATGCTACCATATTATTATATTATTGCATTGTCACGCGATATAAATATGTGTGGAAAATTTCAGCTCAACCGAAAAGTTGGTCAAATTTTACTCGCAAGATTCTACCCCAACTTACATACAATAGATATATCCATTGCAAGTCAAATAAAAATTGAAAATCATTCCATAATTGACGAAGAAATCACATCACAGACATAAGAAAAAACATAATTGAATTGAAAACCTCATCTATACATACATATAATAAAACTGTAGAGGTCGCATTTCTGTAGAATGAAATAAAAACGCTAAGAACTAAATAACTGAATTAGGGGGATGTTAGAAGTGAAATAGAACTAATTTAGATTTTTTTGTTTTTCTGTTTGTCTGTCTGTTTGTACCGGTTAATCTCCGAAACGACTGGACCAATTTAAATTTTGATGGTTATGAAATTTTGTATGGTGGTAGCTTATATCTCTGTTCAACATATAGGATACTTTTAATCCCAAAAAATTAAAGAGTTCCCGTGGGATAGTTAAAAAAACCGCACCACTCGGACGAAGTCGCGGACAGAAGCTAGTCCTTTAATAAATCGGTTAAAAATGATGACAAGTTTTATAAAAGTGTACCACAAGGCACCGACGTCCTAACAATGTTGCTACCGGGTTGACAGTCCAATTATCAAGTCGGGACGAACCCTGCTCGCGATACCTGACATTTTTTGTTGGGAATCAAATGAGTCGAGGTTACTGAATAATTGCTTCGAATCGATACTGGAGGAAGCTTACATTTGTTAGACGGCATTGATAAGTCTTTTATGTTTTTCTTTGTACTTTCGGATATTTTTGAAGCAGCGCAGCGCATATATACACATGAGCATATAAAGTTTTCACGTGACTTTGTTCGAATATTAGTTTTCTTGTTTTTTATATTATACTAGCGGACCTGGCGAACTTCGTAAGTACGTACGTATTTTCTCAATTCCTAAAAGACATGTTCCATGATAAAAAAACAAAATCACCAAAATCGCTCCGGGTAATTACTCCTAATTAGGAGGATTCTAGAACCCGATTTCAGCGCCACCTACCGGTTCCAATTGTAGCTGTAAACTATCCCGGGACCCACTCAAACACACACACAAAATTTCATGAAAATCAGATGTATAGTTTAGGATTCTATAAAGGGCATACAGACAGACATTCATTTTTATATATCAAGATTGGTTGTGTCGAGGAACACCTTGTAAATTCTTCTTCCCCATCCTCGCCATCAAGAATAAAATAAAACTTTGAATGAAGAATGCGCATAAACAAGAAATAGACAAGAACTGTCACTGCTGTCACCGCGTATAAATTACATTATAAATTTGTTGGGACACGAAATAAAGGAAATAAACCAAGATTACTACATTTAACTATCAACGCCACGTCCTAGTGAGAGTGTGAACCCCGGGGGACGAGTGTAGAGTGGCGGCGGAATGGTGGCGAGGTGAGTTTTCCTTGCTTCTTCTTCCCGTCCCTTTACCTTCTCTTGGCCATCGCATCGCGCCCGCAAAGTTTAATCTAGTGTAATACTTGCAATAACTTAAAAGGGTTTATGATAATAAAAGAACAGCAACTGGCCACTATACTTATAATCAGAGGACATTACGGCTTAAATACAATTCATACAGTGAACTGACTGGTTATATGCATTACTAGCCAAAAAGGTGTGGTGGAATTGTGGATAGCATTATCCGTGCAGGAACGGAGAAAGAATACAATTTCCTGCGGTCGGGTGGGCTGTCGTGAGAGGCGACAAAACAATCCACAGCTAGGTGGTAGGGAACTTGCCTGTATGGATGACCACCCCCGGTCTAAAGTATGCCGCCATAATAACCTTGAGTTGTGTACTGGTTTTTATTGTCATACGAAAACGAAAATTTAAAATAACTATTTTTTTGTGCAGTTAACGTGCAGTAGAAGTGAAAGTTCAGAAAATATACTTACAGATACTCGTAATTCTTCTCTAGCTTTTATGAATATAAATATTTAGCCTACATCTGTCAACATATTTTAATGCAAAATTAAAGTATCATTTTCAATGTCTCACTGTTTTAGTCTAAAAAAATATTATCAATTTTATTTCGGTCCAAATTGTATTAAACATAGGCCTTCGGCCTTGTTGACTCTCTACTCTGTGGTGTAATGTATGTAAAACTCATTCTCCCGCACGCTTAGTCCTATTAATATATCTGGTTATCTCTTTTTAGTGTCGCTAACGATTCTAAAGAAATTTTACTTACAAACTAAAGCTAATATTCCAAAATAATTCATAGGTTCATTAATTGTTGAAATACAATTATTCAAAGCCATTATAATATATAGGGCAATAAAATCACTGTTGACCAGTGACCAGTAAGTCAGGATTCCAATAAAATTAGTAACATAACATAACATAATTCTTTATTTTCCTCTTAAGAACACAGTGAATCTTAAATCTAGTAACAACATTAACTAGCAGGTGCCTGAATTAGGTTATAAAGAAACCTGTGGTACAGGTCACCAGGATCCACCCGTTGGCTACTTAACAGAAAAAATAAGATATACTAGTATAACTATTCTAAGTAATCGTGTTAGAGTGAGCCCTTCAAGAGCAAAAGTGTGATGTAGTGTGTGTGTGTGTAGGGTAAGTTCGTATTCGTATTAGTAAGTATTGGGTGCGGATTTTATGATCTGCACGAATCACATTTTTGCATATTAATTTTAGCCAGCCCCCTTGCATAGAGCTGCAACAAATTACAATGCACGGATTGCCGCCACTTTAGCTGTCACAGTGTGAAACCCGGTTGCACGTATGCCCGGGTAGTGGCAATAATTCATACTGATTGGTGATTTATACCCAAAATATCCCAGTTAGAACTGAACAAATAAATTAATCTCATATTTTGGATGTCAATTTTTGCAGTTTGGAACATTTGCTATATCAAGGAACTGGAGCAGTCCTTGTAGCTTCTTTTGTGATATCTTTAGATGTGAAGGTACCGAATCGAAACGATGGAATGAAGTACTGAATAACTTTTCACGAATGAACCAATGACTTTATTGCACACACGAGTACGACCGAGTATAAAGGGCGGACTTCTTGCTACCAAAATAATCTGTTACAATATTAATGTATTTATTTATATATATCACCGAGTACAGTATTACATTGAATTTACATATTAATATGTTAATTGCCATTATCAAAACAATTTCGAATTGAATAAAATGTTGTTTGCCAAATAGTGAAATAATTTAGTCCTATATATTTTTAAATACCGACAAAGAAATGCGCACCAGGTTTATTACCCTTCCCACATTCGGAGTTCTTTAGTTTACTTCATGTTTAAAATTTACAATTAGGTAATAGCCTATTGTTATTGTTTTCGACTTTGTTAGCCGTTCGCAGGAATAATTAATCAGGTATCCAGAGTACGGTTTCTCGGAAATTCCAGTCCACGCGGTCGATTTTTTGTATTACATAGTTAGTATAAAACAATGCCCGCACGGAGGGGTGGGGCAATCAAGCGAGGATTACGATACGAGCAAGAAGTACATTCGATGAGCGATATAGTGACGGACTATACGCGTGTTATTGAATCGTACACTTTGTACTATTTGTGTCTAGTTATATTTGTAGCAATGTTATACGTGTTTGTGTAGTTCTAATAAATTCTATCGTAATTCCAACGGCGTTTTATTTCGACTCCTATAGCTCGTAAAAATATTTTTAAAGTATTGCTGTATTGTGTAGTTCAACATAAAAATATAGATACATTAATTAAACGCGGTGCTGCGGGTCTCTCTGATAGGGGGGTTATTTCTATGTACATCTTCGCGGTCAGAACGGTGATTGTAACTTAGTAGTGTTCTGACATAAAATGCAATTTGCACTCTATGTCAGCGCACTACTTAAGTTTTGCATGTTTCCAAGCAAAATACACAAGGTTGACAATTAAAGAACTAAGGGTACCAACCACAGCTTTAGTGATATTATATCTTAATTACCTTAAATATAAATGAGAACGTGGACCGATATTAAATCTGCTCGTTTCCACATGTTTAATTCTACTTTCTTGTGAATGTTGAGCGATTTTTTGATTTAAAATATAATATTTTCAAGAAGAAAGGCGATGATATTACGTATGCGTAGTCCGAGATGTGGCAAATTTGTCACCAATACGTGATTTATGCCCCGAATGCCCTCTATTTGAATTGGCCAAACAAATGGATCCAATTCTTTTTATATCTATACGAAAACTATTTTTTTCTGAGATGCCCGTGTCATATGTCATATGTCAGGGAGATATCGTCGTACTTTATGTATACTAATAAAATGTAATATGTATTTAATTTCAAAGTAGATGTAAAATGTAAAATTTAAATTGTTATTTACGTGCTGTGGGTAGCAGGACTGAAAGAAAACACCGATCCAAGAGAATATGTCTTTATTTTTTATTGCGAGAGTTCAGCAGACAGGCAGATGGCCCACTTGTTGGAAAGCGGTTACCGTCGCCTATGGACATTTGCAACACCAAAGGTGCTACAAATGCGCTGCTGCTCTCTTAAGGGAGATTGGAACCTGGTCACTAATACCGGAACACAACTCAAGGTTGTTATGGCGACATACTCTAGACCAGGGGTGGTAGCCATCCAGGCGGGCAAATGCCCTACCACCTGGCTGTGGGTTGTTTTGTCGCCTCTTACGACAGGCCGCCCGGCCGCAGGAAATTGTAGTGAGTTGTTGACATAAAAAAAATCGTTGTTACACGTGAAAACACACGAACGGACATATGGCGATTGTATAAAGATGTTAATTTTGTCATAATGGCTACTTAAACTCAAAAATAATTAACTAACAGAGGTGTTGTTTGTTTATCAGATCATTTATCAGCCACCTTCCAATGTCAGTAATTACGCCTAACGTTCGTTTAAAACCAAATGACGTCGATGACATGGCCAAATCTACTACGCACATGAATATTTACGAAAATTGACACAGTAAAGCAAGACTAGTGTCCCAATTCAATTTTTTTTTCTAAATCAGCATTGCGTAAGCTAAGCAAGTTTTATTATATTTATAAATCTGGTATATAATGGACAACTGAAGACCGATTACAGTTACCCAGAATACAGTAAATAAAGTAATTTTGCTAGATGGTAGGGTGTTTGGTCGACTGGGTGGCGACGAGTCTAGAGTATGCCGCCATAACAACCTTCTGATGTGTGTGTTTTGTTTTTAGACCCGGGTGTTTCTCCGCCATGGGGTAAGGCAGAGGTACTCTTTTCTTTTATGTTATTGCTATTTATGAGTTTCTCTTTTCTCATCTCTATACTACTTCTATTGCATGCTACTACAACAAGGATTGTGTGTGTGTGTTTGTGGGAAAGTGTGTATTAGGTATGAATTTGGTACAGTAATGGTTTAAGTATATGATTTAATGACATTTGGATGGATCTGGTAATTTGGATCTGGATATTAGTTTTGATTGGAATGGGTTGGGATAGGTTGGCGCGGTCTTTTTACTTTATTTATTATCTTATTTTTTATACTAACTCTTAATTACTATTTTACCTAAACAACTATTATCTAAACAACTATTACACGGTAATTTTGACGACCTAATTAATACATTTTCTAAATTTTAAGTTTTACATTTAAATTTGGTTTTACACTTGTGATATGTTCAGGCATTAGTGACCAGGTTTCAATCTCCCTTAAGAGAGTACCAGCCTATTTGTAAGACCTTTGGAGTTGCAAATGTCCATAGGCGATGGTAACCGCTTTCCATCAAGGACCGTCTGCCTGTCTGCTGAACTCCTGCAACAAAATAGCATATTTATTTATATAATATAATCAGTTGCATCGTCAATCATACCAGAAATCGAACCCAGGGTTTCTCTATCAGGTAATGGTAAAGATTACTTAAATTAAAATTCAGTCTAAAAGTCTCTCTCAAACTTGGTTACTTTACCTGTAATAACTTTTCCGCTGTTTATACAAAAGTCTTATCAGCTAACTGACATGAAAAAAACTATGTTCTAATAGTTAAAGTTAATGAAGGGGGGACATGTTACACTTGATAAACATAGAGGAATCGAAAACAAAATTTAACATGTCACATAACTTAATAGTGAATGAGAATTCACTCATTTCTCCACGCTACGAGTGAGAAAGACATTCAAGACTGAAGCGAACTCCACTGTGGCCCACCAAACAGGTTTTTAGAGAAGTGGGGGTAACAGAGCGTATTTTCGACACCCTTGTAAAATTAATCCTTGTATTGATAATATAAATCTTATGTTGCCTAGATTTGTATTTAACGATCGTTTCACTTGATATTAAATGATGTTGAGGTCTAAAATGGAGGATGATTACTCGAAATTACCAATTCATTCGCGATTTTTTTATTGCAGGATTTTAGCAAACAGGCAGACGGCCCACTTGATAGAAAGCGGTTACCATCGCTTATGGACATTTGCAACACCAAAGGTGCTACAAATGCGCTGCTGCTCTCTTAAGGGAGACTGGAACCTGGTCACTAATGATATGATATGATTACTGAACACAACTCAAAGTTATTTATATAGTATTTATTTATTTAAGAACAAAACAGATTACAATAGTTAAAAATGAAATAATAACAATGTAATATACAGGGCCAGATTATAATTCAAACTATGCGCTAATTAAATGAACGAAAACGTAGATATACTAAAAATAGTTGTTCATATTCATTTCACAAATAATATAAAATATTTAAAAAAGAAAAATTGACAATAGATATTAATACACATGGTGAGTTCATTATAAAGGCACACATTCGGACCAATGGATCGAAATAAGATGTATTATTACGATACACTTGAAGGAAAAAACTGCTGGTTTTCTGCATCGATAATTAGTATTGAAGTTAAGTACAGAAATTAAATAGGGTGAATCAATACGTCCATGTAAAATTTTGTGAAGAGAGATAAGGTCTGAAGTGCTTCTACGATTTTCTAAGGATGTTAGAGAGTAATATTTCAGTTGGTCATGATACGTTTTAAGAGTTCGCATTAAATTATATCTGTATGAAACTATTCGCAATGCTTTCTTTTGTACACGTTCATTTTGTATACGTTTCGTCATGACGACATACTTTACGACATAGACCAGAGGTGGTAGCCATCCAGTCGGGCAAATGCCCTACCACCTGGCTGTGGAATGTTTTGTCGCCTCTTACGACAGGCCGCCCCAACGCAGGAAATTGTATTCTTTCTCCGTTCCTTCACCGATAAGATTTGAAGACATTACATTTTATATTCCCGGTACTGTGACACTGAACCCCTCCCGAAAGCCAATTACAGTCACGCGACCCCTTATTTGCGTTAATCCATGTGATTAACCTTTTTGCAGGAGTTAATGGCGAATTTCTGGGGTCCCCATATCTCAAGGTTAAAAACTATACTTTTGTAAATACACTAGACTTTCAAATATGTACAAAATTTCATATCATATTTGACGGGGGAGAATGTCTTTTCTTGGGATACCATCCTCGGTCCTATTGGGAAAGCTTTGCACCGAGGGATTTGTGGGACTCTTGATCCGCTGTATGTCCAACGTGAGGCCCGGGTACGGGGGATGTCGGCCGTCAAACCACCCACTAAAACTAAACCTGCGCCCCTAACTCATTTGTTTTCACGGGGCGCGAAAGGAACCAGACCAGAAGGTATTGCATCTTTGACGCTCTAAAGACGACTGTATGACAAGCCTAGAGTATCCTGCGCGGGAGCAAATCCTCTTCAACAGGGGGGGGGGTCTTGAATCATGGAGGGATGATAGATATAGTACTTGGCGACGCCTTCAACCTCAAAGCTGCCTTCTACGGACGAGGTCCGCATATGCACTCTCCTCTCTTTGTCTTTCCGACGCCTCCTTCTAGGTCATTACCGAAACATAAAAGGAGTCAACCGCGGACCAACACTTTCCTCTGACGAGCATGGATTTCATCATGCCCTCTAGAGTAAAAACCAGACTGAAAGAAACTCCAACCCAGCTTGCTGCTGAGTTGCCGACCTTATTTGCAGGAAATGCGGTGTACAACATATCGAATTTAAGCATAAAGATATATGTAAAAATTATCTATACAACCTTATTTTGTCGTTTTCCTAGCAAATAATCTTTTTTCTCTCCTTCTTCGAACTGTTTGCCAGTTTCATTACAAAAAAAATATATCAATATTTCGGATTTTTAGACAATGCTACAAAAAGATATTTAGAACCATTGTATAGCAACGAAATAAGGCAATTTAAATCGAAACAAAGGAATAATTTAATTCTAAAACCGCCTTGACCGCTTCATTGTCTTGAAAGTTAAATCACGGCTAAAGACAAATTTATTCGAGTCTTCCTAACGAATTGTTCGACCTAACAAATCACGCCCAGGAAACCGCTTGCGTGAGGTTAACCATTGAATTAAAACGTTTTATTACAAAACTAAACCTTACGCCTCTGTAAATAAAACTTAAATTGTGTTAGCAAACTTACAAGACTGTTACGTACACTTGTATCTACTCCGCAAAGGTCTTAAACCAAAATCAGGATGTTTACTAACGATTACATGATTATACAAGCTTTTAGATAAGCAGTGAAGTTGTTATTTACTGTTAATCAGGTCATGTAAATATAGTTATATGATTCTTAACTAAGTATTAAGTTTCCCAAAATTATAACTCATTATTCTTTTCAATCTGGTTTCCGCCCAGGCCATAGTACAACAACAGCTTTAGTGAAAATCACAGATGATATCCGCTAGGGAATGGAAAGTGGTCTATCGATGATACTATCGCTGCTAGACTTTAGTAGTGCTTTTAGTAATGTTGACCATGACATATTACTTATCATTCTCCGCACTCTTAACATATCTGCAACAGTAATTGGTTGGTTTCACACTTACCCTCATGGACGCCGGCAGCGAATACGTGTTGATGAGAATTACTTATCATGGTCTGACCTTACTGCTGGTGTTCCACAGGGCGGCGTTTTAGCTTCTCTCTTATTTGCGATTTTCATTAATTCAATCTCCAATAAATTAACTTCATCTTATTACCTCTATGCGGACGATTTACAGATATACACTCAAGCTACTCCAGATGATTTAAGTAGTGCCATGGACAAATCAATTTAGATTTAAACCAGATACTTCATTGGAGTACAATGTTTGGTCTTGCAGTGAATCCTTGTAAGACTCAAGTGATAGTCATAAGTAGCCCCAGAATAGATGCAAAATTAAATTCGCAACTTTACCGAACATTGTTTTGATGGCACTTGTATCCCATTGAGTGACAATGGCAAAAATTTGGACATAGTCATCGATAGTGATCGTCTTGGAAGTCTCACTCTCCGAATTAAGTCGGACGAGAGCTTTTCTGCCTTCTAGATAGTAAATAGTAGATACCTGAGAAAGCTGAGAAAATAAATTTTGAGAAACAAAATGAAAACACTTTTGATTTACGTACTGCTTAATTTAACTGAATTGACCTTATGTGTAAAATAGAAAATCTTGATAATATATATATATATATATTACAAACAATAGTGTGTTTAGTTTTTTTATTAACTAATCTACGGACTCTAGTTCCGTACCCTTTTTACAACTTAATTGTTGTTAGAGTTTTTTGAATTTATACACGCTTATTATTTATGTGTTATATTAAGTGTGACATTAATTTTATGATTTTGTGTTGTGTTGTGTACCTTAAGAATAAATTATATAATTATTTGTTTTCTAATTTTAATACTTAACTTATACTAATGTAGAGTGTATCTGTTACATGCTGGTGTTATGAGAAAGTGATGTGCAGTGTGTGCCTTATGTCTATACTTACATATATTATCTTAACTGGTGCCATGTATGCTGTTTTTTCTTTCTGTGCCCAGGTTATTAATTTTTTGATTCTTTGTGTGTTCTGGTTTGTTTGTGAATTGTGCGTGTAATGCAATGCAGTGGTATTGCGCGTTGGTGTGAGTAAGTGTATAAGTTTTGTTGTTTTTGATTGTGTGTTTGTGACTTTGTGTGGTGTTATAATTTATTATTTAATTGTCGTGACATGAAACATTTTTAGTTGGTATTAGTGATGATGGATGGTTTAGGAGGGGGATTTTGACCCTCCATTAGACGTTGGACCACCGTCTTGTCTCTCATCGTATCTTGTGTGGTGTGTATTTAGTTAGGCGACAGCGCCATCTAGTTTTGTACTAAGTGAACTATTGGACAAAGTGCGACGCTATCTCCGACACTGATGTAAAGCTTAAAACCGGTCAACTGAATAAATTATATTTTATCATTCGAAACCAAAGATTTAAAAGAGTTAAAGATTTAAAGGAGTGATTTGCATCTTTTATGGAAAAAGATTTATAAATCACTGATCTCATTGGTGATTTAGTTTGCGCATCGCTAGTCCGCGAGATGCGGGCGCGCGGGGATGCTTGCCTTGGACACACACACATAAAAGCACACGTCGCGGCAATTGGCGCGAACAAGAAGTTTGTGCGATCCACGAGAATGCTGCTAACATACCGCGCTGCAGTTTGGCAATATAATTGTTTGTATAATCTTGTAAACAAATAAATAGTTATTTCAAAAAGTCAAAATTAAGATGTCGAAATATTGCTCTCCACGACTGAAAGTAGTAACTAATATTTATGGAGTGTTCTTTAACTTTCCAAGTTCTCAGTCACTTTATCTTTGTTACAGATGGAGATAAAACGACGCGATTCTCAGTGAGTTGTGTGAAGCAGTGAAGACGATAAACTAAGTGGAAATGTGTCGGGTGAGCGTTTAAGAATGAGAATGTACAAGAGACTGTTCTGGATGCTGCTTCAGGGTTTTGCTTTGTTACCGACGATCGCCATGAAAGGTGAGTCCGTAATGTAATTGTTTTTTAGGCGAACTTCTTAGAAACGTGCTTTTAAACTCGGTGAAATGAAAAAGCGACACTAAAAGGAGATGAACACATAAATCTATAGGACCAAGCCGCGAGAGAATGAGATAGGATACATTATATTTAATAAGTAGTTTCACCCCACGGTCTCACCGCTGTGTAGAAAAGTCGTAATATTATGGATAATTTACACTATATCTTTATAAATGATAGCTTATTTGCTTGTTATTCTGGTGCGTAAGCTATGTTATTGTAAAGTTTCACCAAAATCCATTTAGTAGTTTTTACGTGAAAGAGTAACAAACACAACTCACAGTTTGTTTCAGTTCAACTGCGTGTGAACTGCACACAAACAATATTTTTAAATAAATACTCAAGCAAAAATACATTGTAATCGAAGCTAAGCAAATTACGCCCGTGTTATGGGTAATATACTGGCCGATACTAGAAACCCAGACCATAGTAAATAATGACAAGTCTGTTTACGAAATTTACCATGCTGGGAATCGACCCCGGAACAACAAAGGCTCAGCTCACTCTACCAAACAGGCCGCCAATATTTACTGTATTAACATTTGCATTTTAAAACAAGCGGCAAAGTGCATGTATGCAGAGAGTACTTAAATGCAATTGAATTGTATGTGTCAGATTGTAACAATTGATTGATTCATCGTCTCTCTGAAAGATGACACAGTGGTCGCGTTATATGAGGTGCCGTCGTTGCAGTTCGCTGACAAACGCGTCGTCATCAGGGCAACGCGAACGAAGTTTGTCTAACACGGCTAGTCCTATATAAAAGAAGAAGAAATTTTGTAACTATGTGTAATTAGATGCAACTTAAAAAATAGTCTAGTTTCTGTTGGAATTATTGACCTCAATTATAAAATTCTAATGTGTCTAATGTGTATGTCACTAAACTACGTCTAAACACCATCCATCATGTAGGCTGTCTGCCTATCTGCTGAACTCATGCAATAAAAAAGTGGTAGTGGTTAATTAGTGTTAGTAGTAGGTTTTTAATTTGTTTGCGAAGCAGGACTAAGTCTACCGGGAACGTTAGTGTTGGCGCCACTTATTTCCCAATTTACAATTGTGCCTTGGGTTTATAGCGCCTTGCAACCCCCGTATGTCGTCACCGCTCGCTCGGCGCGTGAGTTCAGTACATTGCTAAACGCTACGCCACCGCGACGCACATAAATAGTATCGCACCCGCCTTTATTTAATACAGCCATATTCGCTATCAGAGATTTCCGCGTCTAGTTAAATACTAGGACATTCGCCTGAATCATTCAAAACTTAGTGATCAGTGTATCTGCGTCCCTTGCGCCCCGGAGCTCGCGTAGAAGGACTTTGTCATCTTTGTCGCCACGTGACAAGCAGCGGCAGAACCCTGAACTAGCGCTGTCGTGGACTGGTGGCTGACTGCGAGGTAAGTGCAAAGTTCTATATTCTCCGGGCACCTGTTCTTGATTGGGGAATAAGGGGTGGCCATACATTGAGAACATAACCCCCCGCCCGCGGAGATTGCCTGATTGCGTCTCCAATTAGTCTGTTATCATTAATTATATATCATTAATAGTGAAGCAAAAACTTATACCTTTTTACGTAAATTGCAGAAGACGGAGGAGTATAAAATGTAGCATATATAGAGAAGATTTATAGTTTATATAGAGAAGGAGTCCAGAAGGCTAATATTTTTTAAATTATGCATAAGAATACATTAAATCAATTAAAAAAGAACATTACACACACTACCATGTATTTCACACACACGCATATATACTCTTTTGTTTATTATTAAAGTCAAATTAACAGCTTGGCGAAATCTGTAATTATAGAAGTCTTTCAATCACTAGGCGACCACTAGTAAATTTAAATAGCTAAAATTAATAATCCTTTTTACGAATTAATTAAACTGTTAAATATTCTAGTCCATTTACACGCCTAAAAGCTGGCACTACTACCACCAGTGAGACGTCAGACGAGTGTCAACCACTATTGACACTCGTCTGGCAGCCATCCAGACGAGTGTCAATAGTGGTTATTATATAGAGACTTGAGGTCAATCAAAACCTATTAGTAACACTACGACAAGGGATCAAAGGGATTTAAGACTTAAAGAGAGCTTAGGACACAATAATATCATATTGTTACGAGGTGCGGAACTTGAATTAAAATGCCGTTGGAATTATTATAGAGTTTATTAGAAGTATACAAACATTTACAGGTACGAATATAACCGAACACAACAAATTCAAACGTAATGCAGAAGGTCGTAATTCAATAAAACACGCAAAGTCCGTCACTATGGTTCCCGATTGTAGTACACAAGTCTCGCTTCGATCGTGGTTCTCGCTCGACTGCCTCACCCCTTCATCAGGTCATTGTTTCATACTCAAAAATTCAATATTTCCGCCCAGCAACGTGGTCCGAATATCAGTTTTAACTTTGAAATCCGTAACACCTGGCTAATACAATACAACACTAGGCCGTAATAAGTAAACAAAACAAGACGATCATAAAAGAATTTGAATGTTATAGTTCAAATGCCGACGGGTAATAAATGTGCTTTGTTTCAACTATGCGAGAGGATTTTTTCGTCGGACCTGAGTTGTAACAATAAACATAATGAAAAGTTCTTAAAAAAAGACAAGTAGCATAGTTTATATTTTGACAAAAAAATTATAAAATCTTATCATATATTTGCTCAAAGACATGATAAATAAAAAGCATTAGAGGACGTTATGTTATTTTATGTTTCCCACGTTTTTGCCCTGTAAGGTATACAAATAGTAATTAAAAAGTCCTTAAAAATCAACATAGTCCAGTCCAACCATTATTATATATTTATCTATGGCTAAATTGATTTGGAGTAGGGTAGAATCATATTATTGTATTGTAGTCTGTCGTGCCACATCGAAAATCTCTCACAGATTTATGGAGTTAACTGAACGATCTATTATAATTTATCATTTTTGTAAAATGCTCGATATTTCACAGATAATGTCATTTAATGTTATAAGTTACGCAGGACTCGAATTAAAATGCCGTTGGAATTACTATAGAATTTACTAGAACTATACAAACACAAATAGCATAGGTACAAATATTACTAGACAATACTAGTAAAATAGCACGATTCAATAACACGCGCAAAAACCGTCACTATATCGCTCTTCAAATCGCTCGGTGCCCCCCCCCCTCCGTTCGGGCATTGTTTTATACTAACTACACAGTGTAAAAAATCGGCAGCGTGCACTGAGGTTTCTGAGAAACAGTAATTTGCACACCCGGTTAATTTTTCGTGCGAACGGCCAACAAAGTCTAAAACAATAACAATAGGCTATTGTCTAATTGCAAAATTTAAATGCGAAGTAAATAAAAGAACTCCGAATGCGGGAGGGGCAATAAACCAGGTGCGCGTTTCTTTGTCTGTATTTAACAGTAATAATAATTACAGTGTTATAATAATTATAATCTATATTGCATATACCTACTATCCGTCTACTGAATAATAATGCTTTTGGATCAAAGGATCTTTCAGTTTATTTTTAAATGTTTATAATTCAAATTAATATATTTATTGAAAAAATACATTTGTTGAAAAAAATATTTTTTCCATGGGTATATTAATTTTTAGTAAATTTTCAAATAGTTTAAAAACTGTTAATATTCACACGATTAACTAATTACTTATACGTTGCTGCTGCTGCTTTAGAAAGCGCATTATTTTTTGTATTACTTCTATAGATCTAAATATTTAAATGTATATAATATATTTTTATTACGTCTTTTTTAAAGGTAAGCTTTGAATAAAATTATGCATTTGGGTGGTTCATCGAATACTTTGTCTCTTGGTTGCGCCGAGGAACAGCTTGTAAATTCTTCCTCCCCATCATCGCTATTAAGAATAGAATAAAATTTTAAATGAAGAATGCGCTAAGCAAGAGACAGACAGTTACTGTCAGTGCTATCATCTATAAATAAAAAACGCACCTACGGACTCTACCTCATAGGTGGCGGGGAAAACGGGGGACTTCCACTTTCCACCTGCTTAACATTCGATAAGTTAATTTTGGTAAGTTCTATGGTAAAGAAAAGAGTTCTATGGTAAAATTAATAAAAAATATCTCACTTTTTTGCTAATAACTTCTTTAATTTTTAAATTAGGGCAAAAAGGTTTGTAAACATATTTGCTACACATTATGACTTTAAATTTTTTTTGTAAGACGCATAGTTTCCGAGATATCGCGAAAAAAGTGTTTTCACCACTTTTCCAAGATGGCGGCCGGGGGACAAGAGTGGCGACCCCACAAACTTGAGGTTAAGCTTCTATTGACCCCCCACACATGTCCCAAAAATAAAATTGCGTCCTCTAAGAAATGCAAAGCTCATGTAAAATTTCAATGCACTAATTTAATTATCAAAGCCACAATCCTAGTGAGAGTGTGAACTCCGGGCGATGAGTGCAGTGTGGCTGCGGACTGGTGGAAGGTGAGTCTTTGCTTACTTCTTCTTCCCGTCCCTTTGCCTTCTCCCGGCCATCGCATCGCGCCCGCATCTATTTTAATATCAAACTAAGATGTTCCTTGAGCTAACTATGGTTTTTAAATTTGATTAAATAGTGTAACTGACCGCAAAAATCCTGTGCATATTTTACCAGTATAATCTTTTAAGGAAAAACGGACGTAGTTACGCAAAAAGGATCCAACCCACAAAATGTAATTTTTGAATTATTAAAGTTTTAGCTGTATTTCCGCATTGATGTACTTGTTTGTGTCTATGGGTTCTTACAAGAGTAAAAGTATCATTTTTTATTCAAATAAGATTAACTGCATCAATGCGGAAATACAGCTAAAACTTCAATCTTTAATCTTTAGTAATAAATTCAAAAATAACATTTTGTGGGTTGGATCCTTTTTGCGTAACTACGTAAGAATATGTACTTTTTCAGAAAAATATATGTGACAAACAAACGAAGAGATGGAAATGATGATTTTATAAGGCTACTAAACGCTCCTTTCTAAATATGGTACAAAGCCTATCCAAGTTAACAATCTTAGAAAAAGTCAATAAAGTACTTCAATCAATTCCTTTTACATTACCAAGTAGGTATATTTGCGCAAATGGCTACCAACACTCAGGAAAATTGTACCCTGCCACTAAAGTTACAAAGTTATGTTCTCAACTGCAAAACCATAACTTCAGCTTATATAGACTGTATTTTAAGGGATTAGGGTTGATGGTGAGTTGTCGTCAACTGCAAAAATAAGTTAGCCGGCAATTCGTTAGGTGAACTTATTCATTGATTCCTAATAGCTCAGATGATTTTGTTTTAGAAATGTGTTATTTATTTTTATGAAATGAAATAATTAGTGTTGAATACAAATGAAAAAATAGTGCTGTTTATTTTGTTATGTTTGTGTGATATATAAAGTCTATTATTTTTAAAGTCTTCACCGCTACTGACATGTTTTTATACTTTCCTTAGCTTAGAGGGTTGCCTAGAAGTGATCACTGTTACTGACAAAGCCGCCGTTTTTTCAATATTTTTTGTACCTAGTACCTACTTGCATTCATTTATAATTAGTACAGGGAGTTTGATGATATATACGTATAAGAATAATTTTAGCATAACCGATGCAGTATGTAGTCCTAGTAGGTTTTGCGTGAAAGTTTAACAGGCATATATATAAGTATATATGAAACAATGGACGTTCTTATCAAATATTGATAAAATCACGACGTCAACATGACTTTAGTATAAAAAAATCCTATCTAACAAAAAGTTTTAAAGATTATAAATATTCAACATTTTTACGACACTACTTCAACGACACTGAACTAACACAATATAAATGACTATTTGTATAATACAAATGAATTAGATTAAAATATAGAAATCAGCGCTTATCGTTTCCCAATGCTCCAACTTAATGCAAGATACGTTTATTTTGTCAATTGTACAATAATGATTCACATCATAATATAGTTAGTTCCTGTTCATGGTCCTTCTGGCACAAGTAATATATATTAATACTTATTTATACTTTGTAGGTATATACTTTTTAGAACAGAAGTAAACTATTCATTGTATGTCTTTGAAGACCACGGCCCATAAAATGGCCCGGACTTTTGGAGGGCTTGGGGGCGTGGGGCCATGGACGCCAAATTTGATGTAAATGTAGCGTGACACTGACCGGCGATTATTCCTATCTACACCATATAAAAATGCACCCAAGGACAAGCCCCTGCCAATGTAGGACTATTATGTAAAATGAGAATAATTACCGGGCTATAGGGCGTCTGCCTGTCGCAATGTACGGGGAACATGGAAAAATGGGCAGACGGTGACTCGCCACGCCCTGCATGGGCCCCAAGAATGCCATAGAAGACAGGGGCGATATGGATGTGAGTGGCTAAGGGTGTAGAGAGATGGGCTGGAGGTTCACCGAAGCTACTTCTGACGTGATGCCATTTACCACTTCCACCCCTGGAGCTTGTATTTATCTTAACATTCAAATTTGATTCAACTTCTAAATAATTGGGCAGTCAAGTTTAACGTTCCTTTCAGGATGTTGTTGCTGCTTCCACGCAATCTTTTAGCCTTGTTTAGCTTCGTTGTTTAGCCTACATTATAATAAGCGTGAAACCGTCTTTGAATGCTTATACAAAACAACATTACAAATCGGTGTAAAAATAATGAAAAAAGCGTTTCCCCCTATAATCACATTAAACAGGAAAAAGCAGGCGAGTTTTGTCGAACGTAAATTGCTGTTCCGAATAATATCTTTTAATGCTCTTATTGTACGCAATTCCAGACCGATGCTTTTGTAGACGTTTAATAAAAATGAGTAGTAGGTACAATGAATATGATGGAATTAAAAGTAGAGCGATTCTCATAAAATACAATATCTCTTTTATGTTTATCATTATATCCATATTCACAGTAGCAAGCATTAAAGCTGCTCCGCTGGAATATCCACTAAACACCCCGGTGTTCCTGCTGTCCTCATATGCCGAGGCCACGGGAACTAAAGGTGGCATACGCCGCAATCCTGGCTGACGTGGGTTCACCCTCGTCTGCAAGTGAGCCTCTCCTTGGGCTCGAGGACGGTTTGTTCCCCTGGTACTTCTAACTTGATTTGAATTAAGAATACTTCAGCACCTCTCTTGGTGCCTGAGTGCGAGTGAAGGTTTAGAAGTCCCCATGGACCATCGCCCGCGGTCATACGTATAGCGGCCGAAGACTGCAGGACGCTCTTCATTATTGCCATGCTCGTTGCGAGCGGAAAGGAGTAACGCGCGCGTAGTTCTCTCCCATTCCCGCTGCGCCGCTTCCTTCGCTGATGTGACTGCCTCACAAAAGGAGGCAACGGCTGTTATCGGTGCACCTCCCGACTACAACTAGCACAGTCGGACGAGAGAAGTCCTTGCCGATAATTGCGCCAGTTTGCCAGCCACCAGCTGAATCCCCTTGACTGTATTATTTTGGAAGACCCCATACGCTTCGTCTTTTTTCTACCTCTGCACCGATCGCCATCAACTCTGCTTTCATTCTCACTTAAGCGGCTTTGCTCATGTACGTAACGTTTCTCAATAACGTATCTCTTGCGTACTTTTGGGATAAGGCATCAATCAATAATAGGTTTCGCTTCAATCTTTAACAGGTTTGATTAAGAGAAAATGTTTTGAATTATAAAAAGTCAAAAAACGAGAGATAAATGATATGTAAAGGTATCTAGTCATGATCTAGTAGCTCTGGTGTCTGAAATACGCATTGCAAATATCGTCAGTTCGAATCCTAACGACGAGACATGTATCATTTGGGCAGCTTTTTGACCTAGTGTGCACATTGATATAATCGTCACATGCTGACAGTGAACGAAAAGATTATAATGAAACTTGCACATCGAGATAAACAACCTGTAAAATTCACCAATTCACCTTTGAAACATGATATTCCCAAGCAAAGCAAATTACGATTGCACTATGAGTAATAATAGAACGGATCACTCCGGTTCCAGACACCAGACCCATTGTTAATAGAAGGAAAATTCAGCATGAAGTAAATTCGAAGTTCTGTGTTGTAGTGAGGTAGGCCGGCAAAGGCTTAGCCTACTCAACAGAGGGCGTCTGTTTCATTGTGTCTGTTCCGTATAACTATTCCGATGATACTATCTCTTACATTAATAATGAGAACTCCCCAGCGCAGCAGTGGGACGTTTATAAGTTGATATCATAAATAATGTAAGATAAACCCTAGAAGTTAAGTTAAGATCTGCGCAAGTTCACCGGCAGGGGCTGTATGAGCAAGACGGGAGATCGAGTTATGTGGCGCGTACTTGAGGAGACCTACGTGTTGGACGTGAAAAGAAATTGGCTGAAGAAGAAAAAGAACCCTAGAAGCCTAATCTATTTGAAGAGTGCATAAAGCTTTAACTTATATGTCGACGGAAACTTTAATTTAGGATATAAATTAGTAATAAATCTATATGATTAGATAATACTTTATTGCTTACCAAGTATGTGGGATGCCCTAACTCACAAGTTATGGCGAATCGAATTCTGTGGACTGTATGAGAGAAATATGATCTAGATCCTTGTACTAGTAAAGTAGAAGCTCCACTAACCTTGAGATCCGCTCTCTTCTGGCTCGGTTACTCGGTAACACACGGGAAAAGCAGACAGTACTAGATTCCACCTTGGAGCTAACACTTCACAAAGTCCAAGTATCGTAAAAGTTCTTGGCACAGCCAGTCTGGCCACAATTAGTTGAAGCTCAGAATAGTTGATAAGAAAAGATGAGCGCACGGCGCAGTGTGTTCTTTATCAAAAGTTGACTCGGCAACTGACTAAAATGGCTGCGTTAGCCGTCAGAAAAAAGGTAGTCAGTAAAATTGATAGAGCGATGTATTACCTACTTTATGCTAGGCAAGGATGGAACAAAGTCTACAATTACAAAAGTGCACGATTGCAATATTGTCATGGTAGAAACAATAGGCGGCCTTATCGCTTAAAGCAATCTCTTTCAGGCAACCTAACTTAAGGAATAATTAAACCTAATCTAGCAATGTCGGTGGTGCAGATTATTAAGTAGAACATAAAGAGACACACTTAAATTAAGACACGCTTAAACATATTTTAGAAATGAAATACATGCAAACATATTGATAAGACATAATAATTAGTCTATAGTAGAATAATTGGATATTATTATTTCGGAAAAAGTAATGTTTATTAGTTTAATCTATGGTTAGAATTATTTATTAGGAGAAAATAAAATCATAAATATGCTTACGTTGAAGCGAAATACATTTTTATTTTAAAATTATGTAACATTTTTTTAACATTAATTATTTATTTATAACACCATTAGTTAACACAGATTATACGTAATTCTAGAATCGTAAACTATACATTTGATTATTTGATGATCTTTGACAAAGTTGTTGTGCATGAGCCAAAGAAGGTTTCTGAGTTGGTTCACAATTGGAACCAGTAGGTGGCGCTGCTGTCGGCATAGCGATTGAAGCTTTTCCGGGCAGGACGACGTCTGCCGGGACAGCTAGTTAGTTATAAATCATGAACATTTTATATGGTAAGTTAAAAGTTACACATAGCCTAAACATACGCCCCGCATGCATGCAGTACATATATTTTAATATACCTATATATTTCTTCTGTGCGTGTGTAGGTCACTGAACTCCTCCTAGACGGCTGGACCGATTTTGATGAAATTGTTTGTGTGAGTTCAAGGGGATTCGAGGATGGTTTAGATTCACAATTGGACCCGGTAGGTGGCGCTGCAATCGGGTTCTAGATTTTATTTCTTAATTGGGCAGGACAACGTCTGCCGGGACAGCTAGTATATATATATTAAAACTGACGCGACTTAGGAAGTACGTAGGTACCCTCGACAAGCTTCCATCGGCCCATGAGTTGGCTAAACAGTACCAGGCGCTAACTTCATCCGTTAGCAAGATGTACTCGTATAAGAGAGTTTTGGAAAAAAGTAGTTACGCCTAAAGACGTAGATACTGGTTAAGGAAAAATGTACATCACATAATTCAAAGAAATACCAAATTGTTTACAGCACAAAGGCTGCGTAATAAAAGGCCGAAAAATCTCGCAACTTTGACCCCTCGAGTAAAAATACGAAGCTCATTAAATACTTGATTTAAAGGGAGGCCTTAATTAATTAAAGACATAAGACTTTTTTGTGAATGAAAATTAAAAACAAAGTTTCGTTGAGAGCGTGCGCGTTTCTAATTTATTTTAAGCAGATTCTCCAAGAGATTAGAGAGAGAAAGGGAAATGGGGATTGTTGGCAACCTAAATTTGTAGGAGCTAATATGTATTTATATGAGATATTATATATAATTTATTATATTACTAGCTGACCCAGCGAACTTCGTACCGCCTATTTTCTGAATTCCTAAAAGACTTTGTTCCATGACACAAAAACAAAATCACCAAAATCGCTCCCGGTGATTAGGAGGATTCTAGAACCCGATCTCAGCGCCACCTACCGGTTCTAACTGTGAATAAAACCATCCGGGAACCCACTTAAACATACAAAAACAAAATCACCTACATCGCTCCCGGTGATTAGGAGGATTCTAGAACCCGATCTCAGCGCCTCCTACCGGTTCTAACTGTAAATCTAATCCATCCGGGAACCCACTCAAACACACACACACACACACACACAAAATTTCATCAAACTCGGATGTATAGTTTACGATTCTATAAAGGACACACACAAACATTATTTTTTATGTGTCAAGAAGAAGATATTACAGTTGTAGTAATTACTCGTATCATAATGTCATAATTAAATAGATTTTGTTAGGTATCACGAAACAATAGCTATTTTAAGGTAGATATTTATTGATCTGTTGCAGTGAATAACAAAGTTAATATGAATACGATAGTGTGATATTTACTAAACGTTTTGGTGCCATTTGTAACAGATAGTTGCTGGACATTTTAGATTGCGGAGATTCAATTGACGGTAGTTTCAAGAAATTCATAGTATTTAAGTGGTGCATAATATACAGCAGACACAGTTGTTCTACGATTCACCAGGCGCTGCGCTATTCGGTAAACTTGTCGTCAGTCATTCGCAGTCCACTGCTGGACGTAGGCCTCCCCAAGACGGTGCCATTCATCCCTGTCCTCCGATTTCCTCATCCAACGCCTACCGCCGACCTTAAACAGGTTGTCAGTCTATCGGGCTGGAAGGCATCCGATACTACTTTTATCGAGACGCGATCTCCACTCTATGACTCGTTTGCTCCATCGGCCTTCGGTCCTGCGGCAGACGTGACCGGCCCACTGCCACTTCAACTTACTAATTTTGCGAGTTATGTCGGTTACCTTGTTATTAATAATTTATGATTATTATGGTGATTATGAGTAAGTTGAGGATCGAGGTGACTGTAAGGGGACGCTGGAGCACCATGCCAGGTTGGGCCAATTCTTTATGTCGTTTTGGTAATACACGAATCTAATGGCGTTGCTATCAAAAGATTGAATAGAGGCATTATTTCTTGTACAGGATTGCACACAAGTAGGATCCGGTAGTGAGTGACATACAATGTTTTGTTACATATCGGATTTCTTCTTCTTTTTTTCGCCGGGCGGTAGTTCGAAATACAGTACGTTGAAATTTGCTCTAAAGATTTTTTATCAAAATAAATTGTAAATAATAAACAATTAAGCTTAATTTAATGAAATACTAGTACTTAAACTACTTCTACCTGCCGGGAAGTGTATAGTTTGAAACATTTTGTGCTATTAGTGTTATTTTATTTAAACTTTGTGGATCGCTGTGTGCCGCTTACTAAAACGCAATGGAGGCAATTCAAGAATCACAAGCTGAAATCATGATGCTGTTTCAACAGCGAATGGCTCAATTTGAGAATGATTTAAAAAACAGCTCCGGTTCATCACAGGGTTCATCGAATATCACGAGTTTGTCAAGTGAGTTTTCAGCATTCAAAATCTTTGTGACTCAAGCTTTGGGTAATCTTCAACGACAAATTGAATTATTATTTCAAAATGTTGATCGCATTGAAATGCATACCCGACGTAAAATACTCCTGGTTCATGGAGTGCCGGAAAGTAAGGAGGATCCGACGAAATCTGTGGTTAAAGTCCTACAGGAGCATCTTAAAGTTCCCAGTTTCTCAGAAGTTGCTATACGACGCTGCCACAGGATGGGCCGTCAACATGAAGCCAAGAAACCACGTCCGATACTGGTCAAATTCCAGGAAATGTCGACGCGCAATGATATTTGGTTTTCTAAAACTAGTCTTAAAGGAACAGGCATAACTATTTCCGAGTTCATGACTAAACACCGCCATGGAATTTTTACTGCTGCTCGTCAAAAGTTTGGCATAGGCAAGTGCTGGACTCGCGATGGCCTCGTATACGTCCTTGGTCCTGATGGAACACACAGTCGTATAAACTCGCTAGCCGAATTGAGTTCAATTTCTGAAGTTTTCACTCCTCAGCAAGTGGCGAGTGAAGCTCCCGTTAAAACAACAGCAACAGCACCCCCGAGGGCTAAACGTACCAATACCGCAAAAAAATAATTATTAAACCGTAATAGTCGAATCATACTTTCTAAAATAGATTATATAAACTATTTCTTACATTAACTATTGTTTGTGTACCCTTCTACGTGTTGTTTTTTATTATTATTTTTTTTCTTTACACTACCTTTAATGTAATCACGATTAGTTTCAATTTTAATCAAATAGTGTATTTAAGTTTTGAAGGGTTTTAATTTTTGCAATTATTATCTTATTATTTTTTTTCAAATGCTGCTGTCATCTAACATTTAGATATTTATTTTACTAGTGTAATTTTTTTTTTTTTGTGTATTCCTTCAATGTTTTTCTTTATAGTATTTCTATGCGTATTTTCCTATTTCTTATTATTATTAATTACATTTATTATATCTAAATTAATTTATAACTATACACACCTGGCAGGTGAGTGTAATACTTATATTTTATATATAAAACGTAACTATATTTTAATATTATATTTCATTTACTTATAAATATATACTTTATATTAGTCTTATATTATTATTATATATTTAGTATGTTATCTGACGAAAGTAGTGACTTCGAGAGTTGTTGTGAATCAACTATAAGTGACAACAGTTATCACAGCATTCCTTCACTTTCTGGCTCACTTTACTCGGGGTTTTCTGATGTTCAAAAGAACTTCAATGTTGTTCATATTAACGCCCAAAGTATTCCGGCACATTTCTGTGATATGCTAGCGACTTTTGACGGTAACCATGTGCATGCTATTTTAGTATCCGAATCCTGGTTGAACCACTCCCTTCCTTCTGTTTCTTACACTTTACCTGGTTACTCACTTATTAGGAATGATCGTACAGGCCGTGTAGGCGGTGGTGTTGCTATTTACCTAAGTTCCTCCATTTCTTTTAAAGTTCTGGATTTATCGATACAACCTCCGCCTTCTGACGCCGGGGAACATCTTTTTATAGAAGTAGAGTTAAAACATACTAAAATTCTCTTGGGTGTGTATTACTGTCCGTCTATGCATATCAACTTTTTTCAATCCTTTGAATATCTTCTTGAAAAATATACTCCTTCCTATAATCACACTATAATTATGGGCGACTTTAATACGTGCCTCTTAAAAAATGACTCGCGGTCTTTTTGTATGAAAAGCGCTGTTGAATCGAATAACCTACACATTCTTCCTTTGAATCCAACCCATCACTATCCCAATTCCAATCCTTCGCTTTTAGACCTTATTCTTGTATCCTCCAGAGATCATGTTGCAAAACATGGTCAATATCCTGCCGACGCCTTTTCCTATCATGACCTAATTTTCCTTTCCTACAAAGTCCGTCCAAAGAAATGTAAACCTAAAACTCTCTCACAGTGCAATTTCGATGGCATTAACCCTGACACTCTACTTCAGGATGTAAATAAAATTGATTGGTCATGTCTTCTTGAGTCAAACTGTATCGACCAAAAAGTAGCCTTATTCAATAGCATCCTTACAGAGATATACGACATACATGCACCTGTGCGCATAATTAAAATAAAACATCTCCCGGCACCATGGTTAACCAAAGAAATCAAAGAATTATTGTCTAAAAAAGCTGCAGCCAAGACAAAGTATAAACGCAGACCAAACTCTTGCAATTGGGAAAAGTATGTCTTAATGCGAAATCACTGCAACAAGGTGTGTAGGGACGCTCAAAGACGCCATATTCACAATTCTGTACAAAATGGAGACCCAGCAAGGGTATGGAAATTTCTTAAAACACTGGGAGTTGGTAAACAGAAAATACTCCGGTTTCTTCAGATTTAGATATCAATTCTCTTAATAAACATTTTACCTCGTCGTCTAATATTGATAAGACTCTCAAAGATAAAACCTTAGCATATCTTTTTTCTCTTCCAACTCCTAAATATCCATCTTTTATCTTCAGTCAACTTACCGATTGTGATGTTAAGAAGAGCATCCTAGCAATTACATCTAAGGCTGTGGGTAGCGACAGTGTTAGTCGACGTATGTTGCTTCCTATCCTTGACTCTATTCTTCCAATAATAACACACATCTTTAATTACTCCATTACCACTGGTTCCTTTCCTAAAATTTGGAAAGATGCACAAATAGTACCTATCCCTAAAAAATCCAATCCAAAGTCCTTTTCTGATTACCGTCCTATTTCCATTCTCCCCTTCCTCTCCAAAGCACTTGAGCGGCTCATTCATGAGCAACTCAGTGTATTCCTCAACACTAACCTTTTGCTAAACCCATTCCAATCCGGTTTCCGTCCTGGACATAGTACTGGCACTGCCCTAGTCAAAGTCACTGATGACATCAGGTTTGCAGCTGAGAAAGGCGAGGTTACCCTCCTCACGTTGCTAGACTTTAGCAACGCTTTTAACACTGTAAACTTTGAAATCTTGATTGCTATACTGTGGTCTATAAACATATCTCTAACGGTAATTGAATGGTTTCGAAGTTACCTGTTTGGACGCCGACAGCGTGTTAGAGTAGAGGATGAATTCTCCTCCTGGTGTAACACGTTAGCCGGTGTGCCACAGGGTGGCGTACTATCCCCATTGCTTTTCGCCATATTTATCAATACTATTTCAAATCATCTTCTTTGTCCCTACCATCTGTATGCAGATGATTTGCAAATTTACACCAGTGCTCCAATTAGTAATTTCCTTGATGCAATAATTAACATTAATAGAGACCTATCCCACATTGCTAGTTGGAGTAAAGAGTTTGGACTTACTGTTAATCCGACGAAAACCCAAGCTATTGTCATTGGGAGTTCACGGATGATTACTAAGATTGATCTGTCTCGGTTACCAAAAATTATTTTTGACGGTGTTATTATAAATCTTAGTGAGAAAGTCAAGAATTTAGGTATATATTTCGATCAATCTTTATCTTGGGGCCCGCAAATACAAGAAGTAAGCCGCAAAATGTTTGCAAGTGCAGCGTCTCTTCGAAGGTTGAAAAACTTTCTCCCACTTAATACTAAAATTGCCCTTGCCCAATCCCTTCTCCTCCCTATCCTTGACTATGGCGACATCAGCTACTTAGATATCACCGAAAGCCAATTAGATAAACTAGAGCGACTCCAAAACTTCTGCATTCGTTTCATATTTGGTTTGCGCAAATATGATCACATTTCTGAATTTCGTAGTAAGCTCGAATGGCTTCCTATCCGCCTTCGCCGGAATGCTCATATCTTATCCCTTTTGTACAATGTACTCTTTAGCCCAAAAGCGCCCTCCTATTTGAAGGAACGCTTTGATTTCTTTCAAGAAAGTAGCACGAGGCTCTTAAGATCATCAGCAAATCTACGACTAATGACGCCAATACATTCTACACAATTTTGTCAGAAATCTTTTACTGTGCAGGCTGTAAGGTTGTGGAATGCTCTACCGTTGAGTGTCAGAAGTGCAAAGTCACTTACATCTTTTAATAAACTCCTCAAAGATCACTATTTAAAGTTGTAAACAGTAATTTATGTATGTCTATGTAGTAACCCTATGTACATATATTTGTATACAAATATGTATGTGTATTTATTTATTTTTCACTTGTAATATATGTTTGTATATATATTCTAAATTATGCGCACGAAATACCGACCCATTATTAAAATGTAAAATTATCTCCAGAAGGTTGTCTGGAAGAAATCGCTGTTAGCGATAAGACCGCCGATTGTACTAGTTATAAGATTCTTGATTCATGTGTATTATTATTTTCTTGTGTGCAATAAAGAATATTCTATTCTATTCTATTCTATTCTTTTTGAAAAATGAGGTAAACAATAAAAAATATCTACAATATTATTAATTTCCAAACCTGCGGTGTTTATATATCCAAGCCAATAAAAAAAATAACAACTGGAATATACTATATAACCGACGGAGGATACGATGTCTGTTTGTTCGGAAGGGTCCCGACTCCAGAAAGCCCCAAAGCAAATATATTGCTACTTCCGATGACTGAATATTGTATATAACTGTCGAGAAAATAATAAGCCACGTGTGTATGCTTCACTTACTTACACATGCTACTATGAACACCGCTTAACATGGTCGTCCAAACATAAGCGAGAGATTAAAATGGTCTGCGGTCTGGAATGGATTATGGCCCTGCTCCAAACAACTAGCTGGGGCAAGGTGAGAGCGTATCTAAGGTTGAAATATCAGAAAACATTTTCATTTGATACAAAAACAAGATAAGCCTTAAAAACAAAATTCTCCCTTTGTTTCGGGAAGATTTAGCGTTATAACATCATATCTGTTATGAGGAATAATTTATTTTAAAAGCTTCTTATTAATGAGGGTTAAAAGGAAAGGGTTAAATGAAATTTGTGTTTTTGAATAAGTATTGTTTCGTAATATTACATAATGTTAGCTGTGTAAAATATTTTTATTTTATGAACTAGGACATACCTGCGACTTCGTCCACGCTTGATTTTAAATTCCCGCGGGATGTCCGGGACACAAAATTTCGCAGGATTTAATAAACTATTATTTTAGTGGCAGTGAATAAGCTAATTTTTATGCACTCGAACAATTTTATTTCAACCTTTTTTCCTTGGAAAATTGCCCCGGGGTTCCCAGGATAAAAACTAGCGCAGATTTTAAGACTAAGAATTAGCTGTCGATCGTTGAAAACAGAGTCGAAATTGGCTCAGTAGTTTTTACGTAAATCCCAAACAGACAGACAAGAAATCTAAAAAAAAAAATGCATCGTGTTCTCCGTTGTTTATACTCATAGTCTATATTTAAGTTGCTTTTTTAAACAGCTTCGAATAGATTAAATTAATATAGCAAATGTGAAAGTAGCGCTGGTTCGATGTTGTAAAGGATGATATGGGTATCAATTGATCCCACAATTAGGGATCCAAAGACCTAAGCGGAGAAGGAATAGTTGGAAAATGGAACCCAAGCGTCGAAACTAACCCTTCGAATGCAACCGGGATTTAACGCTCGCACTAGGATTAGCAAATAATGTAGTAGGAGATTTGTTCCTCTAGATGGCTACGACCCTCTGTCTAGTGCATGCTGCCATAACTGCTTTGAATTGTGTTCCAGTCCCCTATTCGAGGATGGTAGCATATTGGTAGAATGTATCTTTTGTGTTGTGAGTGTCCATGAGGGACGGTAACCACATCAGCAATATTTCCTTAAATACCGGATTTCTTCAATTTCGCGTTATTGAAAAGGAGTAAATTGTAGTTATAGATGTTAGTTAGCATTGGTCTCCAAAATACAGACTTCGCCTTTTTTGAGTCCGGTAGGTGATCTAAACTGCAAATGATTTTTGAAAATAATGTTTATTGTGTTTATTATAGCCAATTACGCCTTTCAGTTTATGACTGATTTAAGTTTAAAAAGACAAAAAAAATACTATATATTCTAGAACTAAGAGAGTAAGCGTCTAATACTGTCGTCCTTAATGGGTAGAGGAAAGCGTTAAGGCTGCTTGTCCATTAACGCAATTTTTATGCAATCCTATTGGTTTATATTTATCTGCTTCTCCGCTCCATAGCTTTGCTCTACTTCAATGTACAGTCAGCCAACATGTTGACGCGGAGGTTTCGAAGGTTCTCTTAAGCGAAATCGGCTCAATAGTTATAGGTTCATGACCATTCCCTACTATTCTTTTTATGATAACACGCTGTTGTAATAAGGCGTTATCAGCCCCGGATCTTGAATTTTTCGAGGGGGGGCGAGCAAGAATCGGTGGACGTGCCACGAAAATTACTTTATGTACTTCAGTACTCTACGTCCCCCCCCCCTAAATTCGGCCCTGGGCGTTATATTATGCCACCAGACTTATTTATGTATCAAGTGTATACAGTCAGACACAATAAATAAGAACCCTTGTTGCGCCCCATCTGCGGTGTCCTTTGGCTGATTGCCACGTACTTGTATCGTCTCGAGCTCACCATATAATGTTTCAACCGGCTGACGGTGACAGTACCAAGGTGCCGTATCGAATATACATTAAGCCAGCTGGTTGACACATTCCACAGCGAATAAAAAGTGCTATAGGGAAGTTTTTATCAGGGTTCATTCATTGTTTCCTTCATTGATGGCTTCAGTGCTTGAGCGGCCTAAGCCTTTGACGGCTTACCTCGCTAGAAAGTAGAAGTTTCGGGATCGATTCTTGGTATGGTCAATTTCGAAATTTGGGTGTCTCGTATCGGCTCCAGAGTAGTCCATTATATATTATCAATAGTTCAAGCGTAACTTGCTTAATATGAGAATATACATTATTCAGCGAGTGACGTTAGTTGTTTCTCTTATGGATAGAACCACAAATGAGAATATCCGAAGGAGAATGAAGGTAACCGAAATAGCTCGCAAAGTGAGAAGTTTGACCTGGACCTGGTTAATGTCGCTGACAGGGGCTGGACAGGGAAGATGGAAAACCGGGATATGTCGCGCAAAATGGGGAGGCGTACGTCCAGCAGTCTATTATTTCTCGAGAGCAAGAAGAAATCGCTTAATTTCGACTCGGTTGCGTGAATTTTAAATCCTTACCCCGTAGAAAGTATCTCATTTTCCAGGATAAATTGATATCTTTTAATACATTTATAATATTAAATGTATTATTGTTATAAGTTATCTTTAAAATTATACTACACTATTAAAATTCAAACCTTAAATACTAGAACTAAATAAAAGAGGGTAAAATTATAGATAAAATATTGGTCCCAAACCATTGTCACTTATCGGGAACGTTGTATCTTATGTTCATTTATTACCATGATTAAAATAGATAAATATATACGAAAAATCATGTAGACAATGAATGAACTGAATGGTTGTAAATCTGTAACAAAACCCAAATGTCAAAATACAAGTGGCTTTAATAGTGTTTCTGGCAGAATATTACCATAGTTGAATTTTGATTAGCTGTAAAACACAGACTTTGCAACATTCCAACATCCATTAAATATTCGTTAATGACGCATTAATTGACAAACCTTTTGTTTTAATGAGCGTTTCTGAGTGCTTTATGTGCCATTAATCGTTCGATGTCGGATTCAACGATTTCATGTTAGGTCTGTTACACACGATCAGTTTGCGTCGGCGTAAATTGAATTGATTTATGGGATTCTTTATGGAAATTTGCAGAGTTATTGCTGTTTAGTTTTTGAAAATATTTATATATCGGTTGAAATTGAATAATAACGTATAGGATGTGTGTTTTTATGTATGATTTGCATTTTGTGTTGAAATTTTCAAATATGAATTTCGCATCTTTGAACTACCACAATAATTTCTTTGCTTAATATTAATTAAATCGTTTATCCGTGCGAATGGAGAAAAAATACAATTTCATGCGGGCGGCTTATGGTTACGTAGAGCTAGGTGGTAGGGCATTTGCCCAACTGGATGGGTACGACACCCCTGGTCTAGAGTATGCCACCATAACAACCTTGATGGTTCCGGAATATGATATGTTCCGGAATTAGTGACCCGGTTTCAGTCTCTCTTAAGAGAGCACCAGCGCATTGGTAGCATCTTTGGTGATGCAAATGTCCATGGGCAATGGTAACCGCATTCCATCAAGTGGGCCGTCTGCTGAACTCATGCGGTAAAAAAATCTAGGAGCTACAATTTGGCTGTCGCCTTTACTGCATTGGTGCGCTTTTTTACAAACTATTTGCTTTTAGATTATTCTAGATCCTAAATATTTTATATGCATTTTGTGTATTTTACTAAGCAACATATGAATTGTACTCGACACTTTATAATAAAACAATAATTATTATTGCTACAAATATTCGAATATTACTTCTACAGAATTAGTTATTATGTCTTCTTTCTTTCTTAAGATAAACAAACAACAAACAAATGTTGTTCATAATGAGTAATAGTTTGCTTCAATCAATTGATATTGGACTCTTTAATAATGATCTTCTGTGTTAAGCCTTATATTAAAATGGGTTTGTAGGGTTGTTTGTGTAACGGTTTTAAAGTAATTTCATTTGTTTACTCATCGGTCTTGATACAGTGTTAATTTTAAAGACTGTTGTCTTTTATTTAATTGAATTGCGTGTTTGTTTTAAATCTGAGATGGTGTACATTTTTTAAAGGAAGCTTCTTTAGAATCGTTGTGATTTAAAACTAGATGAAACGAAAAAGCGACAGTAAAAAGAGATAAACACAAATATATAGGACTAAGCCTGCGAGAGACTAAGATAGAATAATACATTATATTTAATAGTTTAAACAGTGTATTGTGTCGCCTCTTAGACAGGCCGCCCTAATACAGTAAATTGTATTCTTTCTACGTTCCTGCACGGAAATACCTTCAAAAATTGTAAACACATAATATATTACTGGTTGTAGTCGACTGTAATTAATTATGTTGCTTATCATATCGTACTGAATTAAGGCATTAAGTTTAGTGAAAGTGAGCAAAATTAGTTATCGTGGGGGCTACATCTGGTATACTATACAGATATAGGTCATTTCATGGGGATCTGACTATTTATAACACGTTATAGGTGCTGCGGTATTGTTTTAATTGTTAATGACTTTAAATATTGACCGATAACGCATGTATCATGCTAATGTAGCTACTCGATAACGGCATTATTTTTAACGCTTGAAATAAAATGCTTTCGGCCATAAACAATATATAACATTATACTAGGCGGTGAAAAAAATAAATTGACCCTAAGGCCGCGTTCAGACGCCACGCGCTCAGTACCCGCGTGTAACCCGCTTTGAAATTCATTTTTTGTATATTAAGTCTTATGACACATCAATAGAAGTCAAATTGCATTTATCGAAGTCAACCCGCATACGCCTCGTGCCCGCCTCGCGCACGCCTCGCGTCCGCGCTGTAGCTAGTATGGTATTTTGAGTGTGATCTAGCAGTACTAATAGTATAAGCGGGCGCGAGGCGTACGCTGAGTTGGCGAGTGGCGAGCGCGGGTGTAAGGCGAGCACAACGCGTGTGCGGGCCCTGTGCGTGGTCGACGCGTGTCATCTGAACATGCCCTTATAGTCTCTGTCAAAATCGGTCCCGAGACTCATATGAGTGTGTTTCGATAATTCGTATAGTATTTATAATACAGGGTAATATATCGGCTAGATTTTTTTAATGCCACTGGGAGGGAAAGTTCTTTAAATAATGGAGATAGCAAATTTTACTCCAAAGAAACATTTCTTTATTTTTGAATAGAAATAAAACTGAATTCAAAGCATTTTTACTCAAAGATCCATCTGTATCTGTTTTCTTATGTTACTAATTAATAATTTATCATTGACGTTATTTATCAATTAAAATGACTAATTAAGTACCTACTATTTAGATAAGACGATTGCAATAGTACGTTTTTGTAATGCAAACTCCTTTTTAGATGCGTCATAACTGCGTGTATGAGGTAGTTTCAAATAGGGAATGGTACATTAGAAAATATAATTTGTTATTCATATTTGATTGTTTTACAAACATTTCATATTTGTGTCACGGTGAAAATGGCTTACCCAGTATGTTACAGAGTTTTCATCCTTGTGAATGACCTTAAGGATCGATGCAATAAAATTACAGGATGTATTTTTTACAGATTTTAGTTGGTTCGATTCCCGGGTGAAACAAGAGAATTTTCGAAAATGTTTGAATGCAGTTTTATTTCTTTAAATAAAATAAAGAAATTTGGAGTGACTAAAAAGTAAATTTGGTATCTCTATTATTTAAAATACTGTCCTTACGGGTGGCATTAAAAAATTCTATCCTGTATATTATCGATACATATAATTCAACCTGTAGAAGCCCAAAAACTAGCTTTTCACAAGTCTATCGCTGTTTAAAAGCGTAAAAGCGCCCAAAGAAATCCGTCTCAATATTTTTTTTGTATGGCAACTCCATTTAAGCCACCATGAACGTGCTAATAAACCCACCGACCCTGAAAGGTTAACGTGGAAAATTCGCAACCTTGACGTAAGACTGCCAATGTCTCACTTAAGAGCCTTTGAACATGGGACGTGTGGTACTGAATTTTTGAATTTTCCCCATTTTTCTACACATTTCTGGAACAAATGGAACAGGTTTATTTACATAAGGTATTAGGTGTCGGCACACGTTTTTTCTTTTCATTAGAGATAAATAAGGCTCAGTTTTGACCTTGTTAACGTAAAGATAGACTTTTTTTGTTAAAATATTCAGCTTCCGCAGAAGCATGTACTCTGTTATAGCTTTTTTATTTATAAATAAACACAAACCAACCCGACTGATAATTTCTTTTATTTTTTCCTTCCACCCATTTTAATATTATATTTAAAAAAAATTAGAACTAGGCATGTTTGCTGAAGAGTTTCTTGCGCCGCTTCTTCTCTTCAGCCACAACATGTTGTGAAGCGGTGGTAAAATTAGATTAGGCTCCCATAGAGTAAATAATATCCATAAACAAAATTAAAACTAAATAATTCAAATGAACAAGTTGGCGGTAGGCTGAATAAAAACTTTGACAATACACGTTAGACAAATGTCATCTTTGTCTTCCGTGACCACGGGCACTGAAAAGCGTCCGAAACGTCGGATAAACCAAAATAAAAACCAAAACCAAAATAAAATAAATTACCGCGCTTAAAACCGTTAAAACGTAGTTTTATTATATAAATAGACTTTCATTGAAATTGTGTTGTGTTGTTAATTGTAAAGATGGTTACTTTAAAAGCCTGCATTACCATATGTATCTTAGTATATATAAATAAGTAAATAGACAAACAAACACATTGTAATTCCAAGTTAAGAAATAACAATTATGGCTAATATGTACCTAAAATGGAAAACTCTGGGGTTGACTACACGTCGTTTTTTAATCTTTTTCGTCATCTCCTCCGTCTTTTTTTCTTTTCTTGTTTTGATTCTTTGGTATTCTTTTTTATTTTATTTTCTCTTCTGTATGAACCTTAATCTCTTTTATATGTTACCTATTATCTATTACTTTTTTATAATATAAATGCTTTGTGCCTGTTTCTTTCCTGTTGCCTATTTCTTAAAATTCACACACCCGGATTGTGGTAAATAACGAAAAGCTTGTGTACCAAATTTTCTTGTCAAGAGTCGAATCTGCTACCTCTGTTTTTCAGTCAACTAGGCCGCCAAAGCCTTAGAGCACTTAACTTCATCGACCATCAAAAGGTTTATTTCCATGGCGTTCCGGATGTAATGAGTATATTATATGAGTAATCTCCATAGCACAATACGGCGTTGAGCACAATATGAAAACAAGTTCCCACTCCGTGCATGCAGTTATCAGAAAGGCACATTCACATCAGCCGATTGGGATGGTGTTAAGCACAATGTGTGGATTTAAAATTCCATTTCCTGGACGTGATCGCTTGCGTTCCGATCCGCTGCTGTGCGGACGAGTGGATGGGTTTTATGGTTCCATTCAGTGGGCATTGTTTGAATATAGAACTATTACTTATAGCACTTTTCTATTTATGATTCTATTTAGTGGGTATGTTTGAATATGGAACTGTTAATTATAGCATTATTTTGGTTTTATGATTCCATTCAGTACGAATTGTTTGAATATAGAACTGTTATTTATAGTTTCTTTTTGTTTTATTGTTCCATTCAGTGGGTATTGTTTCAATATAGAAATGTTAAGTATACCATTTTTGTTTTATTGTTCCATTCAGTAGGTATTGTTTGAAATTCTTCTATATAATTATAATCTTGAAAGTGTAAGAAAGTAACTAAACTAACAAGACCGATAAACCTCTTTATACATTGTTACAAGGAATTCACGATTCCACATTTGGAATGAATACATTAAATTAACGCTAGGTGGCGCCCCGTACCGCTTCCATCAACCGGTGAGACGTGTGAATATTTCACCCCATTTTCATGGTGCGTCTTAATTCAGCGCAGACGTAATTAAAGGACATCTGGAACATCTCAAATTAATTACGGCAGGTAATCCCTTGTAACACGAGTATAAAAGGATATCTCTTTATATGTTATCTTTGCGTACGTCTCAGGTGAAATAAAAGCATAGATGGAACCCACGTAAACAAACGCGTCAAATGAAGTGAAGCATTTATTAAAAGCCTGTACTTATGTCATACTAGGATTTGATTGCAACTTTGTCTACGTTAAACAGTTTAGAAAGGTTTCAATTTTTTCTATATCAAAAGTTATTTTCAGCTGGTTTTTTTTAATTGCATGAGTTCAGCATACAGGCAGATGGCCCCTATGGACATTTGCAACAACAAGGTGCTACAAATGTGCTGATGCTCTCTTAAGGGAGACTGGAACCCAACTAAAGGTTGTTATGGCGACATACTTTATACCAGGGGTGGTAGCCATCCACTCGGGCGAATACCCTACATATATATTTACTATATACTAAGGTTAGTAAGAATAGTTAGTAAGTAATATTAATGGGACGAGAAAGGTCACGGGAGAGATCTGACAAAAAGACTCTGACAGGTGTGTACAAGTGACATTACATTGACACTTGACAGTACCACTATGCGCGCCAAATTCAAATCAAATTAAGTTAATCTTCATTTACATAAATATGTAGTTATACTGCCCATAGATTTCCAGTAAAGATGTAGATATTAAGACGAGCCTACAGATGACTATGCCAAGAGTATATATATTAAGTTATTCCCATTGAGTTAAGAACTATTAGTTTATATGTAAAAAGTAGAATTCGTATACTTAAGTGAACCTTGATAGTTTTTCAAAAGGGTTCGCAAACGGTTAATTTGTAACGTCTTTAACGCGACCCTAAGGCGTCCCTTGACCCTCGCCAGTGGTTTCCATTGGACTATTTGTCATCAGGAATTATCTTTTAACAGGGTGACAATGGATGGCCGAGTAAAAGGGGACAAAATGGATTACATTCTTGAATTTTTCATCGAGATAAGGAATTGTATATGAGAGGACAAAAAACGTTGTTGAATTTGAGTGAAATATGTCGACTTGGTTTATTTAAATACCTTATTTCATTTAAATTTTTTACCCGTGAAGGAACGGAGAAAGAATACGATTTCCTACGACCGGGCGGCCTGTCGTAAGAGGCGACAAAACAGCCACGGCCAGGTGTAGGGCGTTTGCCCGACTGGATGGCTATCACCTCTGGTCTAGAGAATGCCGCCATAACAACCTTGATTTGTGGTCCGGGATTAGTGACCAGGTTCCAGTCTCTTAAGAGAGCAGCAGCGCATTTGTAGCACCTTTAGTGTTGTAAATGCCATAGGCGATGGTAACCGTTTCCAATTAGTGGGCCGTTGTCTGTCTGTTGAACTCATGCAATAAAAAAAAAATAGTATGTAAGCTTTAAAAGGCTTTCATTCATTAGAATTAAGTGTGACATGGCATGGAAAAGTGGGTAGATTTAACTTAACGTCTTTTCTGAACCGCATTAGATTAACTCTTCTAGTTTAATAAAATTTGGCTAAGTAGTATGTATCTCTCTTGAAATCATTCGGCGAAGGCTTAGTGCGCTGGGAGGTAATTCCTTTTGTTTAAGAGGGCGCGGGGATACTATATATACGATGCTCGGTTAGGATGACGTTGACAAGTGATATAATTATGAACAATGACACTTTGCTGGTAGGCAATTAGTATAATAAGGTTTTATTTTTTTGTAATTATCGCGTTAAATCCTAGTTATTTTAGAAGCATCCGTTTCGGATCCTGGTGTCATCTTTCCTAATTTCTTTTCTCAACTTTTTACTACTAAAAACTTTTTAGGGTAAAGCTTTCGGTTTTCTTTTAAGTTGTTTCCTCACTGCTGAGGGTTGTGACTGAAGCAGTCCCCGGATCTAAGGCCAATCTCGGCCAATTAAAACAGCGACAAATTCAAACTTCCCAGACAAATACACAACTCATCATTAACGCAACTTTGACAATGAGACATCCAGTTTTTTAAGCACGTAAATTACTTTATGCGGGGTGCGTTACAAGGGTTAAAAACCACAGATGCACGCATGCTCTTCGACTGATACAGTGAGTAAGTAAACCCGCTCAGGAGACGGATAGCGTGAAGCCGAAAGGGATGAGGCTATATTTGGAATTAAAATATACGGCTATGTCTGTATATTTGTAAAAAAGTTGGCCTAACACAGAAAGAGCTGCGCTAAACCGGTCAATGTGGCGTTCTTCCGGGACACCTGTCCATCAGTGAGAGTCGTATGGCTGAAATGACTATAATAATTGAAGCAAAATATAGGCAAGCGGGGGTGACAATTTTAGTTTTTGCTTCGAAGACTTCAAGATCCGGGGCTGCTTAGATGGCAGTAAATAATTGCTGTCTTCCAACCACCGAGGTTAGTTTTGATGACGGTGGACGGCTGAGGTTATTGACATGTTCAGATATTCAGTAATCTGTTACATTCTCCTATTTGGAAATCTACCGTAAGGACACCATGAACTTTGCCAAAGTTCTCTTCAGTCTTTTGATAGATAACACTTTATTGTACACCATTACAGAAAAACTTACGAACTAGTATTATTATAGTAGGGTACAAAGGGCGGTCTTATTGCTAAAAAGAGATCTCTTCCAGATAACCCGTGGCAAGAATATTCCGATTAGAAGTGGCGATGGTGGTATACATAATTATTGTACGATTACTTCAATTTTATTAATAAATATATAACTATACTATATATACAAATATACACATAAGTTATATACATATATAATATATGGCGATAATATGCAACTATTTAAACATAATAAACATATAGCTATATGCAATATAATATATACTAATTACATAAAATTACATATCATTATATTGCAGATAGAATTTTCTGACTAAGTTCTTAAATATTTGATATTGTCTGGGTTGGTAGTATATGTTGCAGACATACTGCTAATAACCTCTGGTGATGTTTAGCTCTAAGCACGCATGTCACTCTCTAATAGTTTTGTACCCCCTTCTACGGCAGGAAAGTGGGCAGCATGCGTCTACCATGTTCGACACATGTTGCCACCTTTTTGCTTGCTGCCATGGAAGTGGGCATGAGGCAGAAATCTTTTGTGTACAATAAATAACAAATTATTTAGAATATCCTTGAAAGATGGTATCCCTGAATATTTGCTTAGACAAGAGGCTGTTAGACGCAACACATTAATCGCGTAGACAGAACGCCCAGTTCTGATATTCTTGAAATGTCATTTGTCTTGCTCAAATGCCGAGTGGTGGAACGTATCATAATTTGTCTAGTAGATTATCCAGGGAAGGTCTCAGGTGTGATGTCATTCATTAATGTACTGTATTGTTTTGTCAGATTCAAGTTTCTGTAGTACGTACGTAGTATACGTGTATGTAACAAAGTTGCCAAAGTTGTCTTCACTTGTAAAATTTATTGTTATTTTAATCGTCCTTAATATATAGAGATAGAAACTAATGTGTAAAAACTAACTAATATAATGAATTTTCATGTAGTGGAATCAATAACGTAATCAGTAAAGTAATCAAAAGTTATTTTATCGATAATAACATGAAGTGGAAAACATATATTGACCATATACACAACAAAGTAATACAATTCTCATGTGCACTACGGATGCTTAGTAAAGTTGTCGATCAAAAAACGGTTATTGTGGCGTATCATGCATATGTAGTATCCAGATGAAAATATGGTATAATATTCTGGGGGAATGCAACTAACATCGAACACTTGTTTGTTGCTCAAAAAGGTTGTATACGCTCTATTTGTGGCTTAAAAAGGCGAAATAGCTGTAGACCATACTTTAAAAGCCTTAAACTGCTCACTTTACCTTGTCTATATATCTATGAAGTGGCGCTTCATGTCAGAAGATACCCTGAGCAATATGAAGACATCATAAGCTCACGAAGATGTGACTTATTAAAATTTAATAAAAGGTGCACAATAACACTGTTTGCACGTAGCATATTTATGATGTCCATAAAAATATATAATAAATTACCATTAGACATAAAAACATGCCGCGAATTTGAGACATAAATATAAGCTATTTACATATTTAACGGACAAGACATATTATTCGATACAGGAATTCTTAGACAGTAGCAATAAATGATTAAAATATTAGATGAAGAATGATTAAAATATATACCAATATATTATATTATATAATTCTGACTAGGATAATAAATGCACTGACATCATAATATTTAACAAGCGTATCAATATTAGTTTTTTTTTGACATTTAATTTCATTCTTTTTTTTTGTTCTATGATAAGTATATTATTTTCAAACAATGTAAAGGTGGTTTGGAAGATATCGCCGGCGGCGATAAGACCTATTGTATATACATATATGTAACTTATGCAATAAAGATCGTTCATTCATTCATTCATTCATATTATTGATAACATTGTTACGGGACGATTTTATATATTATGCTTTAAATGTTTGTCATAAACTTATCATATCTATGAAAGATGCGCGCGAGTAACCACCTCCAGAGCCGTAATTTAATCAGAGTCTATTACGGTTGGCGGTAGTTTACTATTATCGGTCCCATGTCATATGTATTGACATTGACAGATTGCTGTTTGACTTCCCAAGATTGCATTTTATGTCTTCTACCTACCTCTCATCTACATATGCTGAAAGAAGTGCGAATGCACATCACGTTCATGTTTGGCTGTTATCTCCTGCCTATTACTGTTTAGTATTAGACCTCGTCGAGTTTGCATCGCCTATCCCGATCCTCTGCTGTCCTCGTCAAGCTCTCACCAGCGACCTTGCAGGTACTCGATAAATCGGGCCGGAGGGCGTCCTACTACTCCACCACTACGTTTCGTTATGTGTCGTCTACTCGTGACTAGCGGTGGGTATGCAACCGAAATTCCAACAACCACTTTCAACAACCAACTAAAACCTAGCCAATGGTTTTATTGGCTGATGAATGAATGACTCGCCAACCGTCTACCGTAGCTTTTAAAATATCTACCCACCTCTGAAATGAACACACAACCGAAATGCGGTCTCCACTTCAGGATGCGTCTGCTCCCTTGGTTAACAGTCTTATGGCTGGTCCACCATCAGAAAGATATTTTCGTTTTATGTTTTATCCATAAGAGATACTCCCAATATAGCTGAAAGATCTTCAGTTTGTGCACCAGCCCTATTGTCAGTATCCACGTCTCAAGACCACATATCCTGACGGCAGGACTTTTTTAAAATTCTTCTTAAAACTTAGCCACAATTTGGCTATGTCGCCTTAATAATTAATAATCAACATATTATTACAATTTGAGCCATCCGCATATTTGTAAACAAAGCACATTTATTACCCGCCGGCGTCGTTTGAGCTAATAGCTTTGAAGTGCTTTTATGACCGTCTTCTTTTGTTTAACTTATGTTTAAAAATTGTAATTAGAAAAATATCCCATTGTGTATTGTAAAGCTTTAAGGTATTCATTAGGTGTGATTTTTAAAAATTATTATTATGCGGTTGAGTATTGTGTCGAGACATATTATATGGTTTAGTATAAAGCACTGCCCGAACGGAGGAGAAGCAGTCAAAGGATAATCGCAAGCGAGGCAAGACGTGTGTACATTTGATAAGATATACAGTGAAAGACTCAGCGCGTGTTATTGAATCGTGCGTTACGGTTGTACTGTTTGTGTCTATTTATAATTGTACTGTGTTGTATGTGTTTGTATATCTAACAAATTCTATAGTAATTCCAACGGCATTTAAATTCGAGTCCTGTTACTCGTAACAATATATTTAAATTAGGTGGCGTATGCAAGATATTTATAAATATTTAATTTTGGCAGAGTCTGATAAGGGCTGTACTACCAGCCTACATCAAATAAATTTATATCAGTTCTAAGGCTGTTAGTTTGGTCACTTTCCACTAATACATGAAAGACATCATGACGGCTGGACCTCTGATGATTAAATTATAAGGGTTCGAGTTTTCTTAAAATTGCTACGCAACCCTAATTGCCAAGGCCAGGTAACTTCGAACAATACTCAATCAGAGAAGTGGCTTTGGTATAATTATACCAGCCACTAGATTAAGAGAATGTTAGTTATTTGTATTATTTAGGTTTAAGTGATGAGCGAATGATTTTTAAATAATTAAAGTATATATCCATATACGTATAATTGGTCGTATAAGGTTATTTAATAATTGTATTATCTTCGGTTCGATCGATCGATAAGCATGATACCACGCTCTCACAGAATATCGACGTGAAACGGTTAGAGTTGAACTAATTTGTATTTCGTACCATGGGTGAGAATTCAGATGTCGCACTTACCTTTGTCCTTATCGTTATCACCTTTTTTTTAGTCAGGGGACATCCGCTTGAGAACCATAAGCCGCGACAAGGGCAGAACCTTGGGGGGATAACTCACGACCCGTGTGTGGGATTCGCCAGATCGGGGGTGACACCAGCATGCCCAGTCAGAACTGGTGCCATGCTGTTGCCACCCCCGGTTAGGGATACCCACTAGAACCTCTGGGTGTTCCGTCCTTCGCCTTATGCCAGGGCGTCCTCCTTTAGTGGGAGCGGAGCAAGGACGTCCGCTCACGCTCCCGCTCCCGCTCCGCCTCCTCCTTCGCAATCAAAACACGCTCGCAGAAAGAGGAGAGGGTGTACCATCGACGTGACTGCGATGAAGTCTCGGCGCTATTATGTCAAGGCAGGATACTCCTGAAGTGTTCTCATCAACTGCTCGCAACACTCTAAGGTCGCCACTAGTGTTACAAACGTCTGTAGGTGACTGTAACCATGTACCTGTCATCCCACCAATCCTAAATCCTTCCATTCATCCATCTACCCATTAACTTTCTATCCATTCACTTATCCATCCTTTTTTTTTTTTTTTTTTTTTTTTACATGGGGAAATGCGTTGCCGCACCGTCAGCCGCGCGGGGGATCATGCGCGGCCGGTGTGTGGGGCTCCCCGACGCCGGTTCAATACGACCGGCTGCCGGTATACCCACTAAAACCCCATGGGAGCCTTCCTTCCGCCTAGCGCCGGGGTCGCGGTACATGCGTGAGCTTAACCCGCAACCCCGGCAGCGGCCGGCCGCCTCGTAAACAGAGGCGGCCTCTCCTGTGTGCGGGCCGGGGGAGATGGTGGTCCCCGGCCCTGAGAGGGACGCGCGGCTACCTCTCGCGCCCTCTCGCGGCATTAGTGCGGGCGGAGGTCTATGTTGATCCCCCAGACCTCGACGCCCGCTGCCGCCGGGAGGGGGAGGCTGCAAGGAATACTCCTGCGCCATCACCCCTCCCTCTCCTTCCTCCTCCCCCCGCCGCCTCGCGCACTCAGCAGCGTCAGCGGCGGGGGGGAGTGTCTTCGCGATGGGGGGGGAGGGGGAGGCCGCGAAGGATTTCTCCTGCGCCATCACCCCTCCCTCTCCTTTCTCCCCCTCCGCCGCCTCGCGCTCTAAGCAGCGTCAGAGGCGGGGGGGGGGGCTTCGCGATGGGGGGAGGGGGAGGCTGCGAAGGATTGCTCCTGCGCCAACACCCCTCCCCCCTCTCCTTCCTCCCCTTTTCCCGTCGCCTCGCGCACACAGCAGCGTTGGCAGACGGGGTCGGGGAGGATAGGTCGCCTGTCAGGAGGGCGGTGGTGGGGTGGACATCACCACCGCCGTCCTTGACAGCCAGCGGAGAGCACCTCGACGCTGGCGGTCGCATCGGAAAGGAGGGGCGTTTGGGGAGGAGGTTTGGTAAGGAAGGGCAGGCATTGGGATTTGGAGGCGGAAAGGTGGGACACCACTGTCACGGAGCGAAGGGGGGAATGTGACAGTGGCCGCTCGGGGCCCCGGGGACGCATCCCCTTGTACCGCTACCTGGTCGGAGAAGAGACCAGGGCGGCACCCCCTGGGGGCAGCACTTATCCATCCAAGTTATCCTTGCCTAACACTTTCCTAGCAGTAAAAATGTATTTACCCAAAAGTAAAATAATTAGGAATAATATTAGAAGTATATGTATTTTTTTTATTAATATTAAATACAGATTAAAGTACGGGTTGTCTGGAAGATATAGCTTCTTACCGATAAGAACGCTCATATGTTCACATTTAGAATATTTTTAGGCTATACGTTCTATGTTTTCTGTAATGGTGTACAATTATTAACCTACCATTTATATATTTTTTTTAATTTGATTAGTTTCTTTTAAATTAAAAGCTCACGAACTAACCTGATTTTTATCACATTTTAAATGCATTGTACAAACTCGAAACATTTCATATTTATTATGTTATAGATAAAAGAGTAATAATTTATCTATATTTTTTTTTCTGTCAAATGAGTCTCATTCTATGTATTGGGAAGCATTCCATAGGGGTGACAAATATCTATATATATCTAGTTAGATTTTGAAACAATAAACACATACTACAAACAAAAACTTAGAAATTAAATACTACTAGAAACATATTTACAAGTAAAGATAGATAGAAGATAAAAGATATATTACATAATTTTAAGTATACTTTTGAAATTTTAAAAACGCTCATCTCTTAACTTATACTAACGACAATTGTCACTACTTCACAATATTAAGCTAGGATTGAATTAAATGATATTCAGTTGAAGCCGATGAAAGGATAACTCGGTAGATTATTCGCTACAATTGTCTTCATGTATACATACGTAATTAGTTTTCAGTCTTCCGTTTGCTTTACGTGAATTGATTAAACTTGGTTATTACTGTCGACGTTATGGAATGTTAATATTTGTGGTTAAACACCATTCTGATGTTTGTGATTGTCGAAATCAATCAGAATTAGTAGGTTGTTTTATTGCTCAAATAAGGTAAACAGGCAGACGGCCCACCTGATTGAAAGTACGGTCGCCTATGAACGTTAATGATCGGTTGGATGATATCAGTGTAAATGAACCTAATCACCTCTGGGTGAAGACCTTAGCGGATTTTTGTTTTTAAGAACTATTTATTCACTCCAAGCACTTTTGCACAAATATTTGTCACGAATTGAAAGTGAGTCTTCTATAGATTGTCCAGCCAAGAACCTTCACCTCCGATAACATGCCAATGTCAACACCGCCTATACTCTGGTGAGGGGTGTCGTAGTTCAGTCTTCTGGTGATTAACATGGCACTGGTCTGGTGTGGCCCGAACTTGAGCTTATTACCACACCCCACTCCTGGACATAGGCGAGCGTGGTATTGGCCTGTTGCTCAACCTCCAATGCTGTGCTCCTTGAAAACACGAGCACCACGTCGTCGGCATACGCTTGGTGATAGACTCCTCTTTGTTTCAAATTCATGACTAACTATCCTAGGTTAAATATAACGCGTGTTTTATGGCTAATTCGGAACTTTGCCAAAGTGGCTTTAAAATTTAATCCGTTTTACACATTCTGACGTTGAATTAGAAGATTGACTCACTGATAACCTGAGTTTAGGAAGCACCGCTCAATATACCTGCGATTCCATTATCGAGATTGGCATTCGCTAATGTGAGAAAATGGCAAATAATACGGATATTCAGCATTTGGGATTTTATTCGAGAATGGGAGGGTTTTATTTGGCTGAATCTTTAAGAGTTGATGTATTGCTGTGTAGGTTTATTTATAAAATGTTCAAAGTAGCCATCGCTCCATTAATTTTGCTGTCTACGGTCTACCCTTTTTCTGTGTGAGGCGACGGTTAACTCATAGCAGGGTAAACGCAGCTATATTGGACACTTACAGTCGACGTTTATTTACGCGCAGTGCACTTGTTCTTTTCCATTTCTGGCGATTTTAAGAACTTTTATATTGTATTAGCTGAACTCGGAAGACGTTGTCCTGCCTTTAAGAAATAAAAATCTAGAACCTAATTGCAGCGCCATCTACCGGGACTAAATATTAATTCAAACTTAACTAAGTTTTCGCGACTAGTATATGTAATTTTTTTATTATTATCGATCACGGATGAAAAAGATGTCAAGTGTCAATGAGTATTGTTAAATTAAATTACAAAACTTTTATTATTCTTGTACGAAGTGTTAGCTATAAAATAAAACCTAGTGCCGTGCGCTATTCCTGTGTGAAACCTGAATAGAGCCAGGAGAGGACGTATCTCAAGAAGTTTATATTTTTTTAAGCGAAAAATCAAGCTTATTTTACATCTCTCGTACAGTTCACAATATAAACTAACATGTTACTTGTGGCTGTAGCGATCACATAAAACAAAATAGCTTCTTCCCGTAGCTTCGCTCTGTTAGAGATTCTCTGTGCACTATATTCGGCCAATCTCACACGTATTCAAATTACAATAATTACAATTACATAGGACTAAAATATTAACAAAAATCTGGATTGCAATCTACCAATAAGTGCAGACATAAAAGTAGTACAACCAAACTGAAAGTGACCTATTAAATTACTTAAATAAATTTTATAATTATTTTAGTCTAGTTTATCTTTAAATATACCTATGTATTTTTGACTTGACACTTTCCTCGTGCGATCTTTCGCATTAATATATAAAATTATTTTACGTTTACTCATCTAAGAAAAGCATAATCGAGGATCTAAGCCAGACGAAATCTACCTTTCATAAATGTCAAAATCAATTTTCAATATTCCACCCCAAAGCATCGATGGCATCCTTTTATGTCCAATCAAAAAAGCTATTAAGTGCTCGAAGAAGCGTTCCATTTAAATTCATCCGAAAAGTCCTCTCCACGTACGTCGCCATGTTTGTTTTCATCGGGAATAAAACCTTTCAGAAATTGGATATCCATACGGCATCTGCAGAAGACAAATTACCTATTCTTTTTGTCATCTTATCCTTACGCCACCGCCCGATCCCTGAGCTAACAATATGCGAAAGAGAGATGTCACAATAGATGGAATGGACGCGAATTAGGGGTCTTACTTATTTCGTTAAGAAAGGATTAGCCGTCTCTGAAGTATGTAATTTAATAATACCCTAATGATTTTATATTGTTTGATTTTATAAAACTTTTAGAATTTTCTTTAAAAATAAACCCTGTAGCTGGTATGGTAGCACCACCAATTTAATGCTTCTTTACTGATAAAGTACGTCTTCAAATTGATGTATACACAGATTCGGGCCCCTTATTCCCGTACTCGGTGAAAATCAGCTGTTTCAAATAAAAATTGCCATCCTGCCTCTTAGCAGTCACTTAAACTACCTCTTGATGTTGGTTATTTTTGACAGATCTTTATGAGTTACTTTACCACCTCTTATCCTTAAGAGGAGTTTATGGGTAAGATGTTCACTAATGAATTGCTTAGCAGTTTCTTCAAATTTTACAAACGATTATAAGTTATGCCATTGATTAAAAAAACCTTTACTTTAATTTATATTATTGTTACATATTAATGGTGACCAAAAAATTTATTAGAAGTACACACACGTAATGAAGAGCTAGTAAGACACAACCAAATGTCAAGTCCAAAGCATAAAGCAAAAAATTGTAATAACATAAAAAGCGTAAGTTCGTGGATGAAAAATTTTCGTTACGAGAGTACATTTGGTAACGTCTCGATCGCAGTTGAAACTCAACTAACTCTGTCTTAACGGGCCGACCTTATAATATATATTCGCAAAATAGACAAGGACCCTCTAGCAACATGCACACCATTCATTGGGATTCTCGAACTTTTAAGCTGAAGCTGAAAAAACTGGGCTTCTAAGAATCTGCAGTAAAACTTAGAACATTAAAAACAGTTTATGTGTGATTGAATCATGCATTACTGTTGGACTGGTTGTGAACAGTTATATTTGTACCTCTGTTATACGTGTTTGTATAGTTCTAATAAATTCTATAATAATTCTAACGGCATTTTAATTCGAGTCCTGCAACTCGTAACAATATGGTTATACTGATTCTCCTTAAAACCAATATTATCTTAAGAAACGGATATTATACTTAGAAATGACAGAAGGTAATTTTCCTTCATATCCTTCCGCAATATTCAGGACCACATGTTCTCACCTCATGTCTAGGTGATTGATGCCCTGTGTCTCCGGCTAATGCTCTCCAAGATTGATCTCTCCCAAGAGGTTACCGCACGTGTATCGCGTCTTTATTTCATTCAATGTAATGCAATCACTCATAAACATTCATACATCCGTACTCATATTAACATTTTTATTTTTAAAGGTGTTGACTTTAAAATTACAACGCAAAAAACATGTTCACAAGCTTTTATTTAACTTGCAATGGATGTACCAATTTCTGTATGTATGTAAGTTCGGGTGGAATCTTGCAAGTAAAATTTGACCAACTTCCTGATTTCCGATTGAGCTGAAATTTGGCACGCATAATTATAGTCACCTTAATCAAATATCAGAAAGTTAAAATATTGTTACAATTTTGGCCACCTGCATATCTGTAAAAAAGCACATTTATTATCCGTGGGCGTTTGAGCTAAAAATATTGAAACTTTTTTATGACCGTTGTAGCTGGTTCGTACTTTAGAATATACGTATGTAATGATCACTAGGAAGCGAAAGGTGATTTTTGTTAAGAGAATGTAAGAAAATGAAACGACGCCATTAACTCCAAAACGGAAGAGAGATTTTTATTTTACTTTTTTTTGAATGACATTACATAAAGGAACATATGCATTCTCGCGGGAATCCAAAGCCGGCGCCAGATATTCACGTCGGTAACAACCGTCTTCTTTTGTTTACTTTGTGATTGGAAAAACAGCCCATTGTGTATTGTAATCTGTATGGTAGTCATTAGCCAGTTGTGATTCTTGGAAATTCAGTCCACGCGATCGAGCAGACATATTGAATTTATACAGTATAAAGCAATACCCCAACGGAGGGATGGGGCAGTCTAGCGAGAGCCACAAGCGAAGCCAGACGTTAGTGACGGACTTTGCACGTGTGATTGAATCGTGCCTTACGTGTTGACGTGTTGTGTTCCCTTATATTTGTACCAGTGTTATACGTGTTTATATAGTTCTAATCAACTCTATAGTAATTCTAACGGCATGTTAATTGAGTTTCGCGACTTGTAACACTACAATATAAATACCTTTTAACCGATTTCAAAAAGAAGAAAGTTCTCAATTTGACTGTTTCTTTTTTTGTATCTTTGTTACGTGATTTCTCCATCAATTGTAAACAGATTTACAAAAGTGTTTCTGTGTTCTAGGGAATATACTCCTGATGTAGTTTCATTGTCACCAAGTCAGGATCTGATAAATAAATCTTAGGGAAATCGACATCAACCCTTATTGAAGCGCGCCAAGCATCTACTCTTCCCAAGGCAAAAATGGTATATACACGGAGTAGTATAAATTCTACAGGTATTTTAAATATTATTATTTTCAAGCAACCAAAAAGTATATTTTTTTGAAATCTGACTTCAAACTAGAAAGCAAAAAATAAATACTTTCTAAAACATCTTGAAGTCGGTGCCGAGTAAAATATGGAAAAAATGCAAAACACCTCGACTTCAAGATGTTATTGTAAATAACCTTTTTAAATACAAGCTTTTGAGATCCTGCATATCATGTAGCAGCAGAGGGCTAGCCAAGACAAGCAAAACGAGCCCAAACACGACGGGTCTATCTGGTTTAGTACAATCCTATGGCCGACTCCACCATCAGATCAGCTCCATGGTACCATATTATTGCATTATCACGTGATATACATAATATAATATTATGTCACGATCTACCGACACATGTTTGGGATTGAGAATGTTACTAATTTTTTATGCATAAACCTAGGTGAAACTTAAATCAATAAAACAAAGTTTATTTCTGTAGAAAACTTAATATCCTGTTGAACTTCATTAAAATTGATAAAGTAGTTTTCAAGAACATGGCAATGATATACAAACTGACGAGTAAGACGATTGTGTAAGTGTTACGTTTATCCCAAAATGGCAACAGAACCCTGAAAACGGTGAAGGTCGTAATGTTGTTGGAAATCCTACAAAAGCACTTTTATGTCAATTAAGTACTGTGAGGAATGGATCAAAGAAACTCCGAAGATTCCAATACTTCGGTGTTTTTATGTATAATGTATTTTAGGGACCCATGAGCATTTTCGCATAAAGGGGAACCTTTTTATCCGTGCAGGAACGGAGAAAGAATACAAGTTCCTGCGGTCGGGTGGCCTGTCGTAAGAGGCGACAAAAAAACACACAACCAGGTGGTAGGGCATTTGCCCGACTGGATAGCTACCACCCCTAGTCTAGGGTATGTCGCCATAACAACATTGAGTTGTGTTCCGGCATTAATGACCAGGTTCCAGTCTCCCCTAAGAGAGTAGCAGCGTATTTGTAACACCTTCGGTATTACATATGTCCATAGGCAATAGTAATCGCTTTCCATTAAGTGGGCTGTTGGCCTGCCTGCTGAACTCCTGCAATAAAAAATTAAATAAAAAACAACTAACCGACATGTCCGTCTGTCTGTCTGTATTCTCATCTGTTTTGTATGCTTTCAATAGGATATTCCTGCGACTTCGACCATGCTTGACCTCTGGAATCCTCTACTTGAAATACCACAGCATTTAAAAACGAATGCAAGCTATCGTCTTGTTTAAAACTGTGCTGAAATAAGGGAATTACTATGCACATGAACATTTACAAACCGCTCCCAGGAAAATTCTCGCGGGAACCAGATAATAAAAATATCACAGTTTTAATTACATTAAATTTACTATCGGTTTATATCCGTTTTAAATCATACCCAGAAATAATCTCAAGGAATTCCTAGGATAAAATGTAGCGCATAGATCAAGTCTATCCCGAACAAACAGATCTAAAAAAATAAAAAAATGCATCGTATTCTTCATCGTTTATATAGTTTATTTTAGTTGTATAAATAGGTTTAATATACGGACATGGCATGTTTAGAATTTGATAATATTATAGATTATTTTCATGTTATTTTTCTTAAGCGGTGGCTTATTACAAATACCGTAAGCTGCAGGCGGCTGACTTGCACTACGTGAATTGCACTATAATCGTTTCTCTCACATATCTGACGATAGTACGGTGTCCATACTTCAGAAGTCTGAGTGAGACCATTATATAAGTATTTTCATATTGCATCACGCCGGACGCAGCCCACAGCGTTTATAAGGTACCACCAAATTATATTGAAGCCTCCAAAACGCCATCAACCTCGTCAAAATAACGTATTATTAATCGGATCTTGAAAAATCATAACATCGGTCTTAATACTCAAGGCCTAAATCCTGGGCACAACGGAAGATCCTGGTCGACACTAGCATTTTGCTGAGACCGATGCCCCTTTTAGGACAAGTTTTGTTTTTAAGTCTATTTTTGTTACACGCATTAGTTTTAAATTAGTTTAACTGTCCTGAATAAAATGATTTTCTTTCATTTCTTGTCTTTGAAATCTTTTCTTTTTCTTGTTCTTTTTTTCTTTTCGTTTTCTTTTTTTTTCTTGTCTTGTCTTTTCTTTTCTTTAATTTTTTCTTTCTTTGAAATAAGTATTTTAAAAATTTAATTGTATGTTGTGAGAAATTGTGATTCGTTTCCTACATCTGCTCTCTCTATGATCATTGTAATAGTAGAAAAGTAGAAAACAAAAGTAGAAGATCTTGTGTGTATTGTATCGTCTTCAACATTATCTTTTGAACTGTGGTGTGGAATATTAATTTAAAACGCGCAAGAATATAAAGGTTATTAACCTCAATTATTTTTTGTTAATTGGTTTGAGTGGTTTTTGAGAAATGAAGTATTTCCGAAAAATACCTATTATTAGGATTTTTATCTTTTTTTTTATTGCTGGAGCTCAGCAGACAGGCAGACGGCCCACTTGATGGAAAGCGGTTACCATCGCCTATGGATATTTGCAACACCAAAGGTGCTACAAATGCGCTGCTGCTCTCTTAAGGGAGACTGGAACCTACTGCCGGTCACTAATGCCGGAACACAACTCAAGGTTGTTATGGCGACATAATTTACACCAGGGGTGGTAGTCATCCAGTCGGGAAAACGCCCTACCACGTGGCAGAAATCTCAATAAACAAATAATGCGTACGTACAGCACGTGTACGGAATTCTTTATTATCATGCGTAGACCGATACGCACTTGGTCTATATTTTTCTCAATTCAAAGCGTTCTTATGCGTCCATCAAGTATATTGTAATTTTAAATGAGTCAGCAAAGTTTAATCTTGTTATGAATTATGAAATACCTTGAAATCTTTTTGTGAATATTTCATGATAAATTTTGTAACGAGATTAAGTATTTTTTAATGGCTCGAATTTTTTTTGTATAAGATATTTTTGTAACAACATGTCTTCTTACGAGATTTTATTTTTCATGTAACTTTTAATTGACAACTGTTAACATTTCGTCGCTGAAAATAATGAATAGAAACAAGTGTAAGGAATGACCGATACATTTCTTTATTTTTATATTCTGAGCTTAGGTAAAATGTTTGATTTGATTGATAGTTTTAGAATGAAAGAAGAATATTATAAGATATATAAGTATAAAGAATATATAATATTCTTCATGAAATTTACTAGTGCATTGCTCGCTCGAAAAATGTAAAGTAATGCACTAGTACACAAAAAATTATGAGCGACAGTTTAAAATTAAATTTTTAATATATATAATATATATATATATATAAATCAAAAAATGTTATCAGACCTTTTTTGTAGAGCGTTCAATCTCTATAAAGATTGGAACAGCGATTTATCATTCAACCAGTCGTTTGAACGGTACAAAAATCAGAAGAAGCAAAAAAAAATTTTCCTGGTGTTATTCTTATGGGAATTTAAAAAAATGCGATGAGGACTATCTAAATATAATTTATGGGCTCATCTTTTCACAGATTTTTTACACCCAGAACAAAACTTTTGAGCCTGTTTGGAAAAAAATAAATAAAAAATTTTTTTTTTTTGGATCACCCTAATATATATATATATATACATATATATAATATTATTATTCGCAATAAAAATAGTAAAAACTAATCAGTGCTGTCACCGCAATATGGTTGGAACACGAAATGAAGGAGCCCATAAATAATTTAATTAATATCTTTTATTCAAAAAAAGTCACATCTTAGTAAAGTGTTTGAAATCCCAGGGGACAGTGCAATGTGCCCGTGGACTGGTCGTGAGGCAAGTTACTCTGCCTTTGCTTCATGAAGATGAAGATGTTGAAGAACATCCTTTTGCCTTCTACCGGCCATCGCATCGCATTCGTACTATTTTTATCCGTGCAGGAACGGAGAAAGAATACAATTTCCTGCGGCCGAGCGGCCTGTCGTAAGAGGCGACAAACAACCCTCAGCCAGGTGGTAGGGCATTTGCCCGACTGGACCACCCTTGCTCTAAAATATGTCGCCATAACAACCTTGAGTTGTGTTCCGGCATTAGTGACCAGGTTCTAGTCTCCCTTAAGAGAGCAGCAGCACATTTGTAGCACCTTTGGTGTTGCAAATGTCCATAGGCGATGGTAACCGCTTTCCATCAAGTGGGCCGTCTGCCTGTCTGGCTGAACTTCTGCAATAAAAAAAAGGTACTTGTACGGAGTTTATGTCAATTTTAACAAGTAGTTTTTTATGAATGTATAGTTATGCGTTTGACCACTGACTCACCTGATGTTGAGTGATGACGCGATATAGGATTGATTACGCTTACTTAGAAGATGATTCACTCGTGACTTGAAGACTTCTATATTGATTGTAACTAAAGCGAAAGAATGGTTAATGAGATATAGAAACCGGACATAATCAACATTAGATAGAAAGACTCCAGGAAGTTTATATTGAATTAAGTGAACTAAAGTGCACTTTTTATGGATACCCATAGTTTCAGCTCACAAAGTCCTTCAATTATTCAGTCCAATTAGGAGTAATTGGTGGAGAGCGGAGCACAGACAATCTAGATAACAGCCCTAACCGCAACTTGAACGGGGGCCTAGGCTAAGCCTCCCCCATTACTCTCGGAACCCCTTGAATTATTACTATAGGGCACGATATCAAATATTATCCTTAGTGCCCTAATGTTTTTGAAATAAGACTTCTTGGCGAGACGAAAGTTTTCGTTACGTGTTACGAGTCAAGCCAGATTGGCGAGTATGGTACATCGGTTATCTCAAGATTTTCTTTCACCGTCAACACATGGTCATAGTAACAAAAAGCCCTTTACTTCAGAAAACCAGTGCATGCATGGCCAGGATTCGAATCTCAAGGCGAGTTTAATACCAAAATTAATTAGAGAATTTATTAATCTTATACTAAATAGCTGAAGAGTTTGTTTGCTTGAACGCGCTAATCTCAAGAACTACTGGTCTTATTTGAAAATTCAGTGTTAGATAGCCCATTTATCGAGAAGGCTATATCATCTGATGATATGTAGATGAATATAAAGGCTGTATATATCATCACTCTAAAACCAAAAAATAACATAATTTGTAATTTTTTTTTTTTTTTTTTTTTTTTTTTTTTTTTTTTTTTTTTTTTTTTTTTTTTTTTTTTTTTTTTTTTTTTTTTTTTTTTTTTTTTTTTTTTTTTTTTATATTTGGAAGAACCCATTTTCAATAAATGGATATTCCGTTTTCTCCGTCCTAAGACCAAGTGAACGTTTCATATTATTCAATATCTCATTGAACTTTACATACAAGCCGTGCTTACTCTTTGGTGTGAGTGGGCTCAAGGACTTATTAGAGCCGTGCACTATCAGGAGATATCTACCTGCCCCATTGGATGTAGATTCCGAGGTTAGTGGTGATTATTACCTCACTTGTTTTTGTGCAGGATTTGGCATACCTTTCACTCCTTTCAGTCCACTATACGAATTACGCGAACCAGCGAAGCTGTGCGAGATCCATGATTCAGCATTGCACGTATTATACTGTAAGCCTTCCTAAAATAAATAAACAAAGCATTCTTTATTATACTTACGGTAAAATTAGTTAAAGCATTATTTCACTTTCTCCATTCATTCGTCGAACATTATCACTACAACTGTAGCTTTCCATTATGTTCACATACACATCATATAAAACGGTTGTGACATCGTCTGTCGTATGTTCCACAGTTTCACGCTTTGTTCCATTTTGTTTACACGTTTTACCACCGATTGGGACTGTAACACTCGTAATTTTTCGCTTTTCTATTTTTATTGGTTCACCGGCTTTTATTGGAACCCAGAGTGAAATATGTACGTACAATACATTTGTTCATGATTTAATTAAATGTATAAATTACACACAATACAATCATACACAATATAATCATGCTAATACATTTATTATAATAACATATGTGTTTTGTAATATATTATAGTATACGTATATTATTGTATGTTATATTTATAACTATGTATATATGTATGTATTTGTATATTCTTTGTTAAATTAGTTTGAGTACTCATGTGTCCATTGCCTTTTTCCTGCACCACCTACATCGCCTGATTCAAATTTGTTTTTCATTTAGGTTGTCTGGAAGAGATCGCTTTGAGCGACAAGGCCGCTATTATATCGCCTAGAAAATATTGTAAATATTGTCTGTTTTGAAATTGTATGTTTTGGTGTGCAATAAAGAGTTATCTCTCTCTCTCTCTCTCTAAATTACTGTTTATACCAATCGTGGAAAAAGAATACTAGGGATGCAAATAATTAAGAAACGTGAGAATGACCCTATTCTGTAACTTTTTAGGGTTATGCAGTTGTTTTAACAAAAACTGATACATCATCATCAATCTTTCAGTTTATTTTTGTCACGTGAATATCTCTCGACATTGCATACCCATCGCATTCTTCTTCCTCTTCATTTTTAGTCACGGATGCAATTTTTCAGTGCATTTCTGCAACATATCCATTCTTGTACATACAAGATGCCAGCCACAAATCCATCTCAATTTTTTATATCTCAGCTTAGTTATCACGTTTTTGGGGTATCACTTTCGCGGCTTAACATTCAGAGGCGGGAAGGGAGTAATCAATCAGTTAATTAATTATAATGGCAATTTAAATAATTAAAGATAGGCAATTAAATTTATTGGAAGATAATAAAAATTCAGTTTACCGCTCATTTTATGTGTGTAAATACTTTTTTGGAAATTACTGTAAATTGCGAAATTTTTGTAACATAAGCAGGCACCGGAAACCGATCTCATTGAGTCCATTCCAGTCCTTGATATTAAGTTGTCTTGAAGTAAACAAGTTGGCAGTTTTCCAGGAACTTCCAATATCAGAATAACAGTTTTCGCATCACGACCGTGGGCAAGTACCCACTGGGGGGCAAGTGGGGTAACAAAGGAGGTACAGTGTTCATAAGAGGATTAAACACGGTAATAAGGTTTGCTCCCGACACACTTGGCTGGGTCAAGTAGGGCTTACTGCTTCATTTAGGAGGGCTACCATTTGTTGCTTTCTCTATCGATGAGGGCTCTCGAATTAAATTTCTTAGTAGATGTAGCTCTATGGTTGTCTGTGAGAGAATAACATGGGTGGAGGTCTATTTAGAAGAGAAAATAGAATTAGATCTACTCATTTACTTCTTTAGAAGTTTTAATCACAATGTATTTAGTGCATTCAAAAGGTTTGTCACCGTTTATGTGACAGGTGTCAAAAGGTTGGTTGGTGCATGCATGATGCATCTTTAGCACTGAATTTGTGGGTCAAAGGCAGGTTGTATCAAAATATCAAAGGCAGGGTATCCCATAAAGTTAATCCCGATGTGATGGACCCGAACGAGTTAAAATCATATATATATATATTTAAATAAAAATGGGACTATATTAAATGAACCAATATTTTTTCTTTACGTTCGAATAGCAACCAACTCGATTTTATTTTAATATAAAACTTCAAAAACCGAGCTGCTAGTATAAACAAAAAGTATTCATTCCACAACACCCGAGTTGCATTTGTTTGAGTATGTTTTCTTTTTTAACTCACTTCAAAAAAAGAGGATGTTTGTCTTTGAAATATATTATTTTATGCATGTTAAGGCAAATATTTTTCGGGTGTGAACCGATTTTGATAATTATTATTGCTTTGGATTTAGTAAATCTTCAAATTGACCCATACAAATTGCATTATGATTGGATACCTTACACGTAACATCAAAAGGAAAAATAAAAAGAAATCGACTTCAAGGGTAACTAAAAAGCAAAAAAATAATATATTCTCTAAAGTCTGTGCCGAGTAAAACATAAAAGTTAAAATATTTTGCAAATTTGTTGTTGTTTTTATGTTTTATTTGGCACCTACTTCAAGACGTTGTAGAAAATATTTATTGATTGCTAGAATATCGTTATATGTTATCATGTTGTAATTATAACAATATGCTCATTGGGACAGAAAAACCTAATAAGTGATGCTGTCAAAATTCGAATCCACGTCATTTGTTATTGATATTAATGAGATGGGCGAAGTGATGTACTGAGTTTTGCATAGACATTTCTCTAGGTTGAATCTTTACATAGAGAGATATACAGAATATATCTATAATAATAATAGCAATCAAAGTAAAAAAGTCAAATTTACAATTGAAGACATGAGTGGATGAAGGTGATAAGTCGCATAATTCCAATTCTGAGTAAATCGACATAAAAGTTTTATTTTGAACTGAACTGAACTTAACACCTTTTCAATTTTTATTTTTTAAATATGCCTTATATCTATGGTCTAAGGTCTGTAGTCATTTGGTATCGACATATAACCTTCATCTACGCAAAAAAACGCAAAAATCCGAATATGTGACATATCACCTTCATCCACTTACGTCTTCAATTATTTATGTTTCCCACTGGTCCCAACTAGGCAAAGCCTATGTTTTGAAACCAAAGCTTATGTTTATAGCCACAGTGGACAGTCATGTGTGTTTGTGTATGTTTACGCATTTTCGTATCACACTATTCAGGCGGTGATTATTAGCACATTTTCAGTATCGTCGTAAGTTAAACTGCTTAGCCATGCCTGAATCAGTTTTTTGGCCTCTTTGACATACATATTTTTGATGTCACAGAATTTAACCATCACGTGGTGCAACACTATGCAAATAGTATTTTCGATATAAGTATAGTTTGTATCCTACATTCTATTTTGTATGTTTGTGAAGCTCTCATGCATTATTACTACTTTAGTTATGGAAGCAGTCTTTTTAAAAACACGAAAAACAAGCTCCTACAGATACATGTTATAAATATAATCTCAATGATAAAACCTGCCATAGCTCATATTTATTTTTGGTAATAACTTAGCATTAACTACTTTTCCATATTTCATACAATTAAATAAATTTGATTTGATTTGATTTGACACATACGTTTTAAGGATTAAATCGATCGAGATATCATAGTATACATCTACAGGTTGAAGACGAATCCTAAATACCCTAAATATATATTTGCGGCGCAAAAACAATTAAGCGAGCGTATTAACTTGAATATCTCAATTACAATAAGGGTCTTGCTTTTTGACAAAGTAAGAGATATTAAACACAAAGGGTTTCGAATATGTTGTTAAGTCTTTGTCTCAAAGCAGTTTAGTTCAGTGATGGAGAAGCATAGTTTTTTTGGATAGCGATTTATCTCCGACTCTCTTACATTAAAAAAGGTTCTAAGAGGAAGGCTGTATTTCGTGAGATATTAGTAATTACTAGAGTTCTGTAACTGCTGTATGTAGGCGACCCTACCGCCTCACCATAAACCCCGGTCCTTGGCTTCGACTTTCAACGCCTAACGGCGGCCTAACTCAGGTCGTCGACGTAAAAGAGTGGAGGCCGACAGACACTACGTTTATCAAAACGCAGTCTCTCTGTATAATTTATAAAATATAGAATTCTTATAAAGAACTGAGGCGTATATCTCGAAACAGGAAGTTAACTTCTACACACACACACACACATACACATAATGTTCTTCTACATATATATCTTTTTTGTTATATTAAGTAGTTTTACTGTATGTAACGAAAGAAAGAAAGAATGTGTTTGTAACGTATACTTCTGTCGCTATTATCATCTCAATTCATTACTGCGCTTGTCGGGAAGAGATCGCTTTTTAGCGATAAGACCGCCATTGGATATTATTATAGTTTTTAGTCTCTAAAAGCTTCAGCAAAGCTATAACTGTATTACTAACGCCAAATAGATACATTGATTGTGAGATCAAAAGGCATATTTTACTATGTAATTCAGAGTCATAGTCAAACAATTCTTTGCTGAAAACAATCAACATCGTCGCCACAGTATACAGCTTGTTCGTTATTACTCCAAATAAAGTCTTTTCTACCTCTCTATGTATAGTACATAGATATACATACATACATAGTACATTGGTCGAAAATGAAAATCCACAGCGGTTGTGGAAAATTATGATTACTAATCAATTAACTGTTTTATTTGAACGAACATATACAATATCTATTTTTATTAGAAATTAAAATTAGTGAAACACATATCGAGTCTAATACGAAACACCATTTTGAAACTACATAAAGTCTACTATTATTAGTATTATACTTAAATTTTACAAAGTTAGAACAGTATGAGTTTGCTGATAACTCCTTCCCGATATAGGCTGTCCGTTTATACAACTAAATCAGTATCATTTTACAGTCATAAGTTAATAACTATATTTAGTCCCCTCAGGTCTAACAGTAGTATTCAGTATATATTATGATATGTTTTTATGTTCGTATATAGTATATAAAGTCTATTATTTATTTATTTGTGTTCGGATCTTTTATATTATGTCTTCACAGCCACTGTCATTTTCCGTAGTTGCCCGGAAGAGATCGCTTTCAGCGATAAGGCCGCCTTGTTTCAATTATTATTTATCAATAACAATAATGTGGTTTCATTAATTGATTATTTAAACTTTAATCACTATCATAAACAGGAAAATGTAACATTTTAAGTTCCCCTCGAAAACTCTATATGCTAGTAAACAGTACATAACGTTGTAACGTTGTCAACAATGTCATAGATAATGCTCCAGCCAGTCTGCCGTTTAGCTGCCGGTCAACTAGTTAGCGCACCCAAGGGACCTACAACCACGGAATATCGTCATTGTATCGTTCACCGTTCCTTTAGTACAAGGTTTCTCAAACTTATAGTTCTACATACCCGCAATAGATCTTTAAGACTATATTGCTAAATAAATAAATACAATACAGTAATATTGTATTATTAATAAACTACAGTCAAAATCAGTTAACATTATCGTTCAGTCAGATATCATAGAGCTGTTTCTTCGGTATATAGTATGAAAAATAAAGGAGGAAGAAAATCTATTTAAATAAATACTTGTGTTTATGTATAATTTTATAAAATTTGTGTGTACTCATTGAAATCCATATTTTTTATATTTTAATAAAATAATGCGAATATGTCATATGACTATGAATAATGTAATATGTATGTATATGAATATGTAGATGTCTATAACTCTTTCACGAAAAAACCACGTTACCATGTTTGCTGAAGTTTTGTATATGTGTTTTCATAACGAGAACGTATATAAGACAATTTTCTTCCCGTTAATTGGGATAGTATAGTGGTCTAGGAGCGAATAGCGCTTTGATAAAAATTCAATTTTGAATTGAATATTCCAGCGACTTACTATATGGATGAAACGTGGCAGACACCAATTTTCATAGTACCACCATACGGCAGGACCAACTTACTTAATAATTTGCCGATGGCACAGGCCTTGCAAACTTTGAACAACATATGTCAACAAATTGAAATTTTTATCTGTACTGAGACTGATTTTCGAAGAACTGCATAGCTACTATATATTATATGTAACATACATACATAACTTCACGCCAGGTCCCTTGCTGGGTAGGCACGAACAACAGAGCGCCATTCAGTCTAATTCTTACACACCTCACTTGTTTCTTTGACATTCATAGCTCTTGTCATTATATGTAACGACGTTTGAATATGTACATATACGTAGATATAATGTATTATATGTACCATGCTATCGTATTGACGACAGCTATAAATGATAGCGATGTTTGTAAGTTAATTAATTAAAAATTTACAATAATCATGTATGTTGTAAGAGCGAGTCATCAAGCAGCCATATATGTTAACATTTTTTCGCGTACCGCTCAAGGGAGGTGTGTTTTCACTTTGAGAAACTCTGCTTTTGTGTATAGTTCATCACTAAGATTTATGTAGTATGTTGAACGCAACTTAACTTACAGGGTACTATGTCTTCCTTACAATTGAGTTGTTTTAGAAATAATATCATAAATGGCAATACAATGTTATACGTAGGAAACTGCTTTTTAAGGGTTTGTAGCAAAACGAATGAGGCAAAGTTTTGGCAAAAATAGTACTCACAGCAAAAAAGTTTTTGTTATAGTTTGAGTTTGAATAATTTTAACATAGATATTATAATGATAATTATAGAAAAAAGATTCAATACATGAATACAGAAAACAGGTATTTTATTTTAATTATTTATTTCGTCTCCACCAAATAGCCAGGGTAAAAATGAAAAGCTTCTAAAATCGCCAGGTTCGTCAATTTTCGAATGCAAGGCCGGGTTTCTATATTTTACCGACCGTTCGTGTGCATTACTATGAGTAAAAAATTGACCGAACCGGCTATCAGACATTTACCTTGTTAATTACCGGTAGTTACCGAGATTGTACTTTAAATACATATAGACACGAATCTATATGGCTTAAAAGTAATAATATTATTTTTTATTATTTAATATTCAACATAGATCACACATAATATAACTACGTTTTAACGGTTTTAAGCTTAAGACACGAGAACATAAGAGAATATTAAAGATTACATAGCTTTATGCTATACATTATAAAAGCGATACATTTAAAAAAAAAACAGCACATGAGCGAATAAAGAATCTTATTTGTAGGCCAAATTTATACAAAAAGAAATAAATAATTTAAATTGACATTGTCATCAAAAAATTAAGTGAAAAGTATGTAATACATGAGTGGGTGGTGGTTGTAGATAGCTGGCTTGCCCTTAACTCGATAAAATTAAACAAAACTTCTTCAATAAATATTTTTTATCTTTTTCGAAACAACATTTCACGTTACACCTTTGAAAACAACTTAATTAGACACAACATTCACCACCACACGCTCGTAACTTTTACTCATTTCACTCAAATCACTAGAGCTACTTACTTCCGTTCCCCGTTCATTCTATACTTGCGTTTTGTTATACACCCTTTAAATTAAACATTTTGAAAACGTAATCGGCGATAATTGCGGGTAGGGGTTATGTTCCCAATGTATGGTTCTACCCTTAATCCCCAATTAAAACTGGAGCCCTGAGAATATAGAATCTCGCACTTACAACCACCAGCCAACGACAGCGTTGGTTCAGGATTCTGCCGCTCCGGATCTGACCTTTCGCTCCCGGCCGTGGTACGCACCATGGTCGGGAGCAACACCGGATGGGCCGCCGTCTCCTCCTTCTGCGAGCACGTTATGCTTGCAAAGGAGGAGGCGGAGCGGGAGCGTGAGCGCACGTCACGGCTCCGCTCCCAAAGGAGGACCTGCCGACGCCGAAGGGCTAGTACGGACCTTCGGCCGCCGTAAGCGGGCGGCGCGGGTGGGGCCCCTTGGGGTATAGGGGTTCTCACTCACCTGCATAAGCCGTCGAGATGAGAGCGCGAGTGTTCCGCGCGCGCTCATCTCTCCTCCCGTGGGGCGAGTTACAAACCGCCCCACGCCAAAGAGAGCATGACGATGCCGGGGAATGAGTTCCCGGCAATGGAAGAGGCCTCGTGATGGGGGCCCACACCTGCCAGGGCTGCGGAGAGGCTAGGTCATATACCCGTAGCCCTGGCATAAGGCGAAGGACGGAACACCCAGGGGTTTTAGTGGGTATCCCTAACTGGGGAGTGGCAATAGCATGGCACCAGTTCTGACTGGGCATGCTAGTGCCACCCCCAATCTGGCGAATCCCACACTAGGTCGCGAATTATCCCCCCAAGGTTCTGCCCTTGTCGCGGCTTAGTCCTCAATCGGATTTCCCCTGGTAAAAAAAAAAAAAAGGATTCTGCCGCTGCTGATTAACGTGGCGAGATACGAAAATATGGCAAGTTCCTTCTACATGGGCCCCCGGGTGCAAGGTACGCAGATACACTGACTACTTAAATTTATGATTAAGGCTCGAGCCTTAATCATAAACTCGATTCGCCTCGTCTACTGTAGTAGACGAGGCGAATATCCTTAGTATTCAACTGGACGCGGAAATCTTCGATATGCGCGGTTATAATTTTAAGTTTTGAGTTTGGAAAGCATGTGCTCTTATTACGCTACTACGACGAAGAAATAGATTATATACATTATAGCCAACACATTACTGCCTACATTTGGTGAAATCGTTAAAAAATAAAAATTAGGGGGTCATACTGAAATTGTTTTTAACTGTGTAACGTAATCGTATGGGGCAGATTTTGAAAAATCATAACGATGTCACTTTATAACTTCTTTTTTATAAATCTTGTTTCCCCCATTCTAAACTTTGAAATAGACCTTAAAAAGTTTAGTTAAGACACATAAACGATGGAGTAATTTTTGAAATTTTCTATCAGTTTTTTTTGAGTTGCGTAGCCAAATGACTAAGTCGGTGGACGTTAATCACCTTCAGGGAAACCTCCCAAGCGTGTGATATAACCCACCGATTTAAACCTAACTTTGAATTAACTTGGCTTAACTTTATGTTAATTTTGACTTACTCTTACTTTTTAGGATTAACTTTCGGCACATGGTGTCAGTGACAGTATGAGTGTCAACCTCATTTATCCAACTACTGCATGCATCTCTAAAGTTGTTTTGCTAAATTAACTTTATAATACTTTGTGTGTGTCGCTTTTGACGAATAAAGAAATATTATATTTTCTTAAGTTTTCGCGATTTGTATACATAATAAAACTACGTTTTAACGGTTTTAAGCGCGAATTTTAGCTAAAATCAAATAAATTACCGCGCTTAAAACCGTCATAAACTCAGTTTTATTAAAGAAATATTATCTTTATTTCTTTATTATTAGATAGATAATAATTATTTGTACACCATTTGTTCGGTCCTTGCCTAGTGAAGTAGGTATTTTGCTGTCTATCTCTTTCTGTGTGCGGTGACGGTCAATGCACAGCAAGGTAGGGGTAGCCTTAGGTAATCTGCACACCTGCTTCATTATTCCTGCGAACGGTCACAAACGAAAACAACAACATAGGCCATTGTATAATTGCAAATTTCAAACACAAAGTAAACAAAAGAAGACAAAATGCGGTAAAGGTAATAAATCAGGTGTGCATTTCTTTGTCGGTATGTAACAATATTATATTAGTCGAAGGTCAAAATTTTATATGTTTCTTAATGCCGTTAGGGGGCGTCCATAAATTACGTGAGGTGTTTAAGGGGAGGAGGGGTCGAGTCAAATCTCATCTAATCTTACGTTGGAGAGAGGGGGGGTCTCGGCAAATATCACGCAATTTTTTTTCTGATTGAAACAAAAAAAAGCGTAATCGTAATACGATTAAGATCATTTACTAATTCTTTCGAAAGAAAATAATTTCATTCATACTTCAACGTTATACATTTACTGACTGTCAAACCACCATATTACTAGTCGTAAATAAAAGCACGAAGCAAATTTGTTTTTTTCTTTTTACAACAACAATCCAACGCGTTTACGTAAGAAACTCACATTTTGAAAAATCTCACGTGATATTGGGGGATGGGGGAGGGGGTTGAATAAAATCTCACGACATCTCACCTTGCAGAAAATTTAAAAAAACACCTCACGTGATTTATGGACGCCCCCTTATCTGCTTCCATGGGTCCAAGATAAAGGAATATCCCTTTAGATTTTTAGTGTAAAATATTTTATAACACATAGAGTTGTTTCACAGCGAAAGTAACTTTGAATTACAAACACTTCCGAATCTTCAATGGTATCCAACTAAGCAACTCCACGAAATTAACCAAAAGCAACCCACTGGCTAGTTTGGTGACCTTTTATTGTTTAAGTTGTATAATCACTCGACCCTTAACCCTACTCGCTATGTGTCAGATTGTAACAGAGTTCGTGGGTAGTTTACACTAGGAAACTTATTTGAAGTTATTTAAGTATGTTTCTGGTAACTTGTTTATTGTGCGCTAGGATATACCCGCGACTTCATCCACGCTTGATCTGAAATTCCCGCAGGATTCCCGGAACACAAAGCATCGAAGCATTGAAAAAATAATGTAAGCTATCGTTTTAGTAAAAACTGTGATTATAAGCAATTTTTTATGCAACCAAACAATTACAAACCGCTCTCAGGAAAATTTCCGGGTTAAAAAATGTGATACATTTTATTACAAAAATTTATTAGTGCAAAAATCACATTGAAATTCATTTTTTTTTATCTGGCTAATTTAAATCATTCCCGGAAAATTTCTCGCAGGATTCTCAGGATAAACAGCAGCGCAGATTTTAAGTCTAATAATTAGCTGTCGATCAGCGGAAACCCTATCGAACTCGGTCTCTTAGTTTTTGCATTAATCCCGAACAAACAGACAAGAAAAAAAAAATGCGTAGTGTTCTACACGCTTTATAATTTATATAACTTACCGCTTATCAGACTGAGTCAGTCAACACTTTTTATATGCGTACTGTGTCTGACAATAGAACGTTATTAACATGAGTACGACTCGTACAAAGCCACTTGTAATATGCATGGTGGCGGTCATGCCCTATTACAAACAATGTTGACTGCCAAACATTTTACTGTTTACAGAAATCCAATCACGTAATATAATTGTGACAACGCTGGATGTTTGTAGCGTTGTTCCTGGGCCTGAGCGCTGATTAATGGCCTCAGACCGCTTTAAAGCGAATTTAAATAACATTTTTACAGTTCATGAATTATTTATCGGTCGCATGAATACAAAATTCCATTGTAATGATATTTTCCGCTGTTGTTACACATCAACCCGTGTTGGAGCATCATGGAACGATGCTTCATTAAGTATCGTTTGACAAGGAAGTAATTTTTCGGTGATTTTGTGCCCAGAAGCTGTAATTATATCATTTTTGTGGGTACCTCGTACTTGACCAGGGCGAATTTATCGGAAATTTTTAGTACTAGTGGTCGCCCATGGTCGAATTTCCACCATTATATATTAATAATTAATGTCAAAGACAATGTATTTTTATGCATAATTTAAAAAAGAAAATTAGCATTCGTCGCTTCTTCTTTATAAGTCTGCGAAATTTCATACTCCGTCTGCGCAATTTTTGTAAAAAGGGGTACAAAGTTTTTGCTTGACGTATGAACATATAGATACATAGATACTGTATTTACTCTTTTTCTTTTCTTTCACCTTCTGCCAATTATTTGGTATCGACACAATATGTATTTTACTTCCATACTCCTCTATTCTGACATACGTCCTTTGTCACACCACAAATTACCATATCATCTTACACACAATCCATCGAAACATAATATACTATAACTACTATGATAGCCCTTTTAAAATAAGTATTGTCATTCACAAAGTCATTTACTGGCTAAACTTAGAGTTTTATTTCAATGGCGTGAGCGCAATTCCGCGAATAATTTGTGCCGCTTCTTCTTCTTTGTATGTGTGACGCACATTATTCTCAGGTATAACTGGTTCTATATGGAAAATGATATGCTCGCTAGAATAGTGTAGTAAAACCGCGGAACAACTCAAAACTGTACAAAGGACAGACTGTAGTATAATTAGAAAGTGAAGAAGTTTTATCCTAGTACCTTAGTAGACAACGCAATTCACGAAGATGAGCGGGCTTTAGTCATGGTTGAACGTGTACACTGCACAGCCCCATTGCCATATTGTGCGTGTCTGACGAATGGATCAGTTGCCAGCGTGTCGCTCGATCATACTTACTTCTAGTCTTATACACAGATTCATGTTTACTTAAGTATAATACGGCCGGCGTGTCTTGGCGAATGTGAACATAGGCTCTGCGAACTTTAGCGCATGTAAACTCGTGAAGAAAATACAGTGACCAACTAGTACAAAGCAATGAAAAAATACAGGGATGAAGGGCGACCAATTGTATTCACTGACGAGTCGTATCCCACTCATCACATGAGTGTACATGCTTTAAAGTTCGCAGAGCCTATGTTCACATTTGACAAGTTACGCCGGCCGTATTATAAAGCTCGCTAGCCTTCGTGAATTGCAAGAACTATAAAGCGAAGGCATTCTTCAGTTTATAATTCATCAGTATTTTTTAGCAAATACCGTGATATTTAGTGATCGTGTAAGTTTATGGAAGTCAGTATTTACAATGAATTTCTAGATTCTGGAATATTTGTGTTCAATTCTGACATATGTCCACGGTATCGTGACAGTACGCATAGCGACAACAACCGAGGAGGACATATTGATTTCTGGGATCACGAAAAGCACGTCGGCCATCCGTAAATAATTATCTTATTCTTCCATGTCATTCATGTACTTCAATTTCAGCCAACGAGTTCAAATGTGTGTATTTTTCTCTCCGCTGTAGTCAATTTTTTGTCGTAGTATATGACATGTAACGTAATTATAGCGTAGCCTAACTCAAAGTGTAGCGACACAAGACATCTACCGAAGATATGGTGCCGATACTTAGACAACTGATTTGTTGGTCTTAGTAGCTTGACATGACCATATCAAACGCGTCGAACAATCAAATCAGTACCTTATATTACGCGACGGAAAATTACGTAGCGATGACGTCGGTCGATGTTGTTGTCGCTCTTCGCTTGCTACGCGCTGCGCCACATCACAAGGACGCTCGGAATGTTCTTATCTACGTTCTCCGAACTATTGCCGCGTAGGTCGCGTAACGCGTAGCATGATGTGTTGATTGCTATACAAAATATTGAATATGTTACGAGTCGCGAGACTGGAAATAAAATGCCGTTAGAATTACTATAGAGTTTATTAGAACTATACAAACACGTATAACACGGGTACAAATATAAACGAACACAACAAATCCAAACGTAATGCAGAAGGTCGCAATTCAATAAAACGCGTAAAGTCCGTCACTATGGTTCCCGATTGTAGTACACAAGTCTCGCTTCGATCGTCGTTTTCGCTGGACTAACTCCTCCATCAATCGGGCCATTGATTTATACCACACAGATGCAAAATGTCCATCCGGCCGCGTGGGCCGTATTTCCTATAATCAACTTATACTTTAAATCCGTAACAGCTGGCTAATGATCACAATACAGCAATAGACCGCATGCCAATAAGTAAACAAAAGAAGATGAACATAAAAGAATTTCAATTTTATTTGTTCAAATGGCGACGGGTAATAAATGTGCTTTGTTTCAAATATGGAGGTGGGTTTTGTGTTTGTCGGGATCTGAGTTGTAGCAATATATTCTCACAGAAATACTCGCTTAGTGAAAGAAAGGTTCGGCATTACGCCGAACGCCATGTAATTTCGTCTAATGTGTTGAAGGTTACTCAAAAAACTCCACGAGAGTTACCTGTACTTTCAGTGTCATAACTACAACAGATCTCTCATCTCATCAATGTAAATATTAAAAATCTTGTGAAATTGGTCGCAATATTATGTAATTATCAACCAAATTATACAACAATGTATCAAGATTGATAATAGCTACGCAATCAGTCCGCTTTGGTTTGTTCGTGCAGGCCAAGTCGTAAGTAATTACCGGTGAGGGCAAATTGCCCGTCATGGGACCTTCCCTTCGCAGTTCCACTGCGGTAATTACCAGGAGTTCAACGCCGCCGTGTCACTTTACGTTTATTGTTTCATTTTGATTTAATTTCCGAATACACATAGCGTGAAAAGTTTGACACCAATTTTTACTACTACAGTACTTATTTAGCTAATTTTTTTTGAGAACTGTTGGGCGGCAATACTTTTACTTATTGTGTGTTTTTTCTTTTCTTTTCCACTTCGTGCGGCCTTTGGCATCCCCTGTTTTGAGATTACTGGTATGCATATTATCCTTCACCACGCCAAGCCCACATGCTTTTGGCCTTCCTCTTCGACCGGGACCTGGCAGAGGCGGCATGGTCAGACATTTGTTCCTCACATAAGTATCCGGTTTCCGTAAAACGTGGCCGTACCAACTGTAGTGTTTGCTCTTGAACACTAATATAAATGTCACCGGCTCATCTACGCAGTACCACCTGTATAGCTGCATCAGCGGTTGGTTATTAACTGAGGACTGACTGAGCCCCTCTACTCAATTGATATCCCCTCCCACTGTGCCTCAATGACGTAATGCATTCGAGACAGATACTTGTATATTATTATAATATACCTACACTACACCAATGTAAGCGACTCTTGTAGTCTGTTTGCTATATCATGTACATCAAGACTACCACGGATGCGTAGTAGTCTTGTTCATGTAGTGGAGATGTAGTTACTGACGCGGTCTTTCCACGTGACTCCATACTGCTACACTATGTTGTGATTAAATGTAAAATAATATTAATGTGGGGTAATTTTTATTTAAATTAATAGAAGACAAGATATCGTCTTCCAAAATTGGAGAGATATAAATAAGGTTGAAGGGGGACACTATGTCCTCCTTGAACTTTAGAACTATGAAAGTAAAAACCTAAATCAAAATTGAGGCTGATAGAGTTACAAAAATAATTTCAAAGAAAGTATCCCTGAACAAGATCTGTTGATTAGTTTTAGAGTATGGGCTATTCTCGATTAAATTCTATTATAGAGTTTCGTAGTTAAAAGAAATAAACTATTAACGTTCTTTGACTTTATATATCCCTGACTAGAGAAGAACAGCAGGAGAGACGAAAATTGGTAAGTAGGATTACGCCGCAGTGAGTTGCGGTAGCGTAATGGCAAGCGCACGCGTTCCAGACTCCAAGGCGCGGGTTCGATCCTGGTCGGAACACATGCACCACTGCGGTTAGTTGTCTGACATAATGTACATATTGTTACAATCACAACGTGCTAACAACGTGATGCAATCTGGATTTAAAGATAAGCGATGTGTCAATCATGTCAAGCAACCTTGGACAAGCGTGGCGGATATACTGTCCGTTCCCCCTATAATGGGAGGCCCGATCCCAGCAGTGGGACATTTATGGGCTAGTATTATTTTTGTAATGAAAAGTAGTTTAAATAAGCGTGTGTGTATGAGAAGATTTATGAAAGTTGATGAAGCGAAAAGTGTTTGTCAAGATCGTAACAAGTGGAGATCCATCGTCTCTGTCTACCCCAATGGGAAACAGGCGTGACAATATGTATGTATGTATGTAATTATTTTTTATTCATTCTTCGAAAAATTGAGTAAGTTAAAAATCGATATTAAGAAGTCGCGTCTCACAGACACTTGTATAGTACGGATGGGTCTAAGAAACCATTTTTCAATTTACCCGATTGAATCAGAAGTACATTTGGAACCCCATCACGTATCTCCGAGTGCCTCACGCCACTCATTTCCTCCATTCAGGGGTACTGCGGTAAAGTGGGGTAAAGTAGGGTAGCAGTTAAACAATTAGTGTTCGTTTGTTTAGCCCTAATTCATGGTGATTTATATAAAGTAAGAAGTAGTGACAATAACAAATGTTATCGTCACGATACTCCGACGGCGACGCCGATAACTGCCGTATAAATAAACTCGGAACCAACAACCTTACAGTCTACAATAACTTTATATTCAATTTTCAATGTATAATTCACCATTCAATCATAGTGTTACAATCAAGGCACCGACAAAGACAAATTCCACGTACAGATTTGTAAAGACACATTTTATTACCTGTCGGCATTTCAACTAATTGTAATCCTTTTATGATCGTCTTCGTTTGATCACTTATGTATTGGCATACGTTTCTAGTTATTGTGGAGAACAGCCTATTGTCCTATTGTACTCGCTAAGAAGCATTATTAGCCATGTGTTACGGATTACAAGTACAAGGTAATTCTAGGAAATTGTGTCGACGTTGCCAGGCCGGCACATTTGTATTTATGAAGTATAAAACGATGACTGGAATGAGAGTCAGACGAGCTACAATTACGATACAGGCGTGACCTGTGAACATTCGGGAAGCTAATAGTGACGGTCTTTGCGCGTTTTAGTGAATTACGACCTCCTGCATACTCGTAACACTATATATAATGGAGAGTGTTCCGAGGAACTGTTTGATCTGGTGCCAACGCCTCACTTTTACAACCGCACCGCTCACCAGCAACGGGATATTCACGCCTATTTACCTGAACTCCCTTACTTAACTACGCAATGGTTCTCTAGAACGCTTATTCAGCGTACAACAATGATCTGGAGGGAACTTCCCGCCGAGGTCCTCAATCTGCGCTAAGACATGGAGTCGTTTAAGAAGGGCGTTATAAAATTTCTTAGAGGCCGGCGAAGTTGGCAACGCCTCTGCAAACCTTCCATCAAATGGGCTGTCCGCCTGTTTGCCTGCTTCATGCAATAAAAACCCCTTGCTTGCGATTTAACAGTCGAGTTTAGAGAAAGCATTACACCACAAAATATAAAAAAACTTAAAATGCACTTTTCAAACCTAATATGTGCCTTATATTGTTAAATGTTATGTACTTAGATATCCACAACACTTTTATAAACTCCAGAGGTTTTCTATACTATGTATTAATCAATAAGATGAAAATCATTTTGAGTTTTTGGCGGGTACTGAAAGGAGATGTTGTGCTGTGCAGTTTTATTTTCTAAAAATGTGTAAAATTACTCAAAAATGAACAATATTTGTAGGATATTGGTAATTTTTGAGTAGTAATTATGTGTTTTGCGAGAAATGTAAACTGTATAGTCAAATGTGGCCTTTTGAGTTGTCACAAGAACTCCGTTGAATGACACTAGCTGATTACCTACAATTCAGCTGTGCTACACACAGGCTTACGAAAATGAAGAAACTATTGTAAACTTAGCTAAATGGCCTGGCTGCCAAGCCATAAACTTAAATAAAAAAATGTTAAATTTTAAAAGATAGAGACGATTTCCTTTTTCAAATATTTTTTAGAGCTCCCTTGGATTCTTCTTCTTGAAGAACTATCTTATTTCGTAGCCCGACCTTAACAAGCGTGCTGGAACGATAATTACAGGCTGGCACTTACGAGGGATAATGGAAATGCCAGACCTTGGTTTCGGCTATGTTTCCGTTGCCAACGACCATTTAACTTATCCAGGTGTCTCTTGGAGATTGCCAACCCTAATAATGATGGGTCATTGTGGCACCGTCACGGAAATTATGCGTAGAGCGGCGTGCCCTTTGAATTAAAATCTAGAGACCATTTTAAAGCCTTAATGGTTGATAAGGATGTTTTTGTTAACATTTTTTTAATATTTTTATTTTCTCAAAAGAAACGATTTGCTTACAGAGAAATCTGCCTTACTAATTGCGCTTGTAATAGTCGCCATTTTTGGGATTTTCTTGATTTTTTCTTGAGCTTTTGTATTGATTTGTGAGACACTAAAATGTTATATAAAATGAACATGTTGTTCAATGCTTCAGCGTTTTCGAAAATTGTTTGTTAGTTTTTATTCATATGACTACCCTCCGTCTTATAGGAATGTTTGATCAGTGTAAGTGGTTTTTTGTACTAAACTTTTTACTTATGTGTTTTAAACTGTAATATTATAAAATTCTAAACATGCCGTATCTGTACATCGAAGCTTTAAAAAAAGAACTATTATAGACAATTGTTACCAAAAAAAAGAATAAATAAACAATGAAGATAATGATGCAATTTTTTTTAAATTTATTGTGTGTTTGTTCGGGATTCACTAGGCCAATTTCGATGCGGTTTTCACTGATTGATATCAAATGTTTAGACTTAAAATCTGCGCTACCTTTTATCCTGGGGATCCAACGTGATTTTTTCTGGGAATGTTTTAGATGGCCATATTAAGAAAAAAATAATGTTAATATAGTTAATTGTGTGATAGTTTTTATATCCCGGAAATGCCGCGGGAATATTCCCGAGAGTGGTATGTAGTTGTTCGAGTGTATAAAAGCTAGCTTATTTTGACACAGTTTTCACTAAAACAATAGCTTGCATGCTTTTTTAAACGCTGTATTTTGCGTCCCAGGTATCCCGCGGGAATTTCAAGACAACCGTGGACGTATCCATGGCCATATTCTAGCTATTAGATATGGTTAAAAATTCGGTAGAGGTCGTTTTAATTACAAATTTTCGAATTGTAATTATTTAAGAAACAAAAAACTTTCTTTTGGATTTTCTACCATTTCCTCGGTTAAAGTCGATCCAAGTATTTTTCTGGATATTACAGAAGCATTAGTAACAAAAACTGATATAGCCCTCTACCACCAATTTGTTAATTTACTATTATTTGATATTTTCTTAAGTTTCTTATTTATTCTATGGGAGCCTAATCTAATTCACATAGAGTAAATAACAACTATTGTCCCCCCAAATTGCTAATGCGCTGGAACCTTGTCAAATTAACATTCACGTGACGTCATCTGCAACTCGATATGTACGCGTACTCGCCGGCCAATGATGCTAACGTTACGGTTACGGACGGACGGTTACGTAACAGTGGCGTTACGTCACCAAAATGGCGGCCAGGCGCAATATAAATTTGCGGGGATAGTATAAACAAAAATTAAATAATTAAAATTTACAAGTTGGGGGTAGGCTAAATAAATTGTGAAAATACTATAAAACTACATATCTATATATTATATTTAAGATACAATGTTCCTGCCAAGATCCTAAGTTCCATTTAGTAAGTAGTCTAGTAATGACGTTAACCTATAGACCAACATTTCAGTCTGTACAATAATTGAAACTAAAACTTGAATAAAATATAACAGAATGTTGAATAAAAAGCATTTTCTTGTTGAAACTAAAGAAATACAGAGAAACCGCTACGTATTAAAACGTATAACGTAATTGAGTACAAGTTTCCTCGCGAAGCGCAACGTTGTTCGCACAGTCACGCTACAAACTACAGTGTGCGTTTCCATTGTTATGTTACATACGATTTTAAATTTAAATCTAACATTGCCATAATAATGGTGTCCGAGAATCGTAGCAAGAAAATATCGTTATTATCAGCTTAGCTCATAGCGTAATAGCTTTAATAATTGCTGTGGTAAATAAAGTGAGATACAATGGGTTTTAATTAAAAAAAACTGCTTCTTGTGTTATTTAATCTTTAAAATCCGTGCAGGAATGGACAAAGACTACAACTTCCTACAGCCAACACCTCTTATGACAGGCTGCCCCCTGTCGTAAGAGGTGACAAAGCAACCCACAGCCAGGTGGTAGGGAATTTGCTCGACTGTAAGTATGCCTCCATAACAACCTTGTGTTGTGTTCTGAAATTAGTGAACTTGGTACAATTTCCCTTAAAAAGTAAGCAGCGCGTTTGTAGCATTTTAAATGTCGCAAATGTCCATAGGCGATGGTAACCGCGTTCCTTCAAGTGGGCCGTGTACTTGTCTGCTAAAATGCTCCTGTAATAGAAAAAAAATACCTATATAGTCTAAGTTAAATAAGGAATAATTAAGATATTAATATACTGCAAGAGAACAACAACTCGTCGTCTTATTTTGTAGTCCCCTCTAGGGCGATTGAGCCATAGGCTCTTGCCAGTGGTGCATCGTTCTATCCAACGGGGTAACCACCATCACCGGACCACACACTTACTAAGCCGCCACATATCGCAAAATAATCAAACTAATTATACAGGCCGAATCGACAATGGAAATGCACACTAGGAAACCGTGACAGTCTCCGACCGCTACCGTCCCACCACCGCATTATACCATTTCTTTAACATAATTGCTAAAATGCAATAAACATTCCTACTCGTAAAATTATACGTGAAAATTAAAAGTATTTGAATGCAAAACACATTTTGTCGGTGATTTATGAGTTGCTATTGTGAAGGTTAGAAATGGAATAGACCTTTGTTATGTGCAGAAAATATCAATCTTATTGCGTCTATCAAGCAAACCGATACCAGCCCACATACGACTGGTGTGGCGCTGAATGGAGTCCGTAAAACCGCATACTTACCTGCGAGAGCAATATAACACATTAGAGCTAGCAAAATAAACATCTTATACATAAAAGTGAATCGCAAAATTGTTGGTAAGCGCGTAACTTGAGAACGACTTTACCGATTTTTATGAAATTTTGTGTGTGTAGGTAGGTGCGGTAGGTGGCGCTGAGATCGGGTTCTAGAATCCTCTAATTACTGGGAGCGATTTTGTTTTGTGTGTTTGACTGTTTTCATGGATGGCTTAGATTTGCAATTAGAACCGGTAGGTGGCGCTGAGATCGGGTTCTAGAATCCTCCTAATCACCGGGAGCGATTTTGGTGATTTTGTTTTTGTGTCTTTGAGTGGCTACTCGGATGGTTTAGATTCGCAATTAGAACCGGTAGGTGGCGCCGAGATGGGGTACTAGAATCCTCCTAATCACTGGGAGCGATTTCAGTGATTTTGTTTTTGTGTGTTTGAGTGTTTTCTCGGACGGTTTAGATTTGCAATTTGAACCGGTAGGTGGCGCTGAGATCGGGTTCTAGAATCCTCCTTTTTACCTGGATCGATTATGGTAATTTTGTTTTTGTGTCATGAAACTAGTCTTTTAGGAATTCAGAAAATATGGCGGTACGAAGCTCGCCTTGTCAGCTAGTTATTTATAATATTTGGTTTGCGAAAAATTACTATTCATACTCAGGGTGTACACTAACTTATCAAATACAATTAAGTCATGAGAATTACTTATATTTATTTTAAGTGACACTTTAAGTCATTGGTAAATTGAATAACACATATCTTAAGTTACGTTTTTACTATTTTTCTACGAAAGGGAATAGCAACTCAAACATTACGTGGAATAAGTTCCAAAGAAAGTGTTAAGATGTTAATAAAATGAAAAAGAAATGGCTAATCGTAAGTTAGCATAATATCTCCATCATTATAAAAACCTGCTCCTTCGCGAGGAATAAAGTTTTATAACCTAATTCAGTCAGGCAAGTGCTTTAAATTACTGGGGAAATGAAAAATATTGTACTAAAACTTCCCTAACGATCTCCTTGGGAAGTTGTTAAAATACGCTTCAATTCTGGATTTGTATCGTATGAGATGATGATCTAAGACTAAGATCTAAGATTTCTATCTCTAAGATAACACGTATTTATAGGTCTCGACTCTAGTGACGAAATTTCTATTTATTGGAAAATCTTATAAAGGAAAAGATTATGCTCCTAATTGTGTATTGAAACTTGATGAAAAATGAAACGAATAAGCGACACTAAAAAGAGGAAAACACAAAATCCATAGTACTAAGCCTGCGATAGAATGATATAGAATACATTATATTTAATCATTTCAACACTAATGTCATACAGATAGAGTTGAAAATGAGATGTCATGAAATTTAGTATCCTTTCTATCCCTTGTCATATACTTTATTCACTTTTACTGCGTGTGAATTAAAAAATCGAGTGTTATAACTTAAACATCATCTCTATATAAACTATTTGTGTTATTCTGATGTAAATGGTAGATTATTGTAAAATTCATTATCTGATTATCCGTGCAAGAACAGAGAAAAATTACAATTTCCTACAGCAGAGTGGCCTGTTGTGAGAGGCGACAAACAACCATAGCCAGGTAGTAGGGTATTTGTCCCTCTGGTTGGCTTTATGGAGCGACAGCACATTGGTAGACCACAACACCTTTGTAGTTACAAATGTCCTTAGTCGATGGTAACCTCTTCTCATCACGTAGGCCGTCTGCCTGGATTTTTTTTATTGCATTTATTACATTTGCAACATCAAAATTGCTACAAATGCGCTGCTGCTCTCTTAAGGGAGACTGGAACCTGGTCACTAATCCCGGAACACATCTCAAGGTTGTTGGTGGTATACTCTAAACCAGGAGTGGTAGCCATCCAGTCGGGCTCATAAAATAAAAAAGTAGTTTTGTGTGAAAGAGTGACAAGCAATCATTCATCCTCACAAACTATCTTGTTAATTATTAATGGACATGGACATATATTTAAGGCCTTTCTAGAGGTCGAATACGTTTTGTTATTACATTTGCAGCAGTAATTACTTTGAAGTTCTATAACGCATGCAAAGCAATTAATCCAGAAAATTAACAAGGTCTGGTCGTGTTAATAGTTATCTATAATCCAGAAGCCATCATCACACACGATGAGGCATTGCCATGGTTCGAGTTTCGGGTCGAATCCATGTTTAACTTCCGCTAATTGTTTGCTGTCGGCCATACTCCTGTCACCAGTTTAAATTGCGCCATGCGGGACCATTGTAACTTTCTTGAACCCTCTGATTATGTTTAAAGGCCAAAGTGTGTGAAAGATCACTTTACAGTGGACAATCCTGGGACGCAATCTCTCGAAAACCTAATGTTACATGGTAAACTTCTAATATGATTAATATTTAATTTGTTGTTAACTTTTCGGTGTCCTCTTGTTTATGTTGGGAAATAAATAAAAACCCTTCCACCAGTTGATGAAGTTAATTTTATTCATGTGGGTTCTATAAGTTATAATTTCGGCTCTCTCTTTTATCTTTTCTTTCTCCAAATCCCAATTATTTGGGTTCGGCACAATATAGTTTTCCGTCCACACTCCTCTACTCTGACATACATCTTTTGTCACACCACATATCATCAACATTCAAGTTATAATTTCGACAGTGTTTTTATTTGAGCTTATGGGTCGTTCGTATAATCGTTTATTTATGACAAAACATATAAGTATTATTCATATAAGTATTATAAGTACATATAAGTATTATCATTTGTAAGTGATTATTCTCTCACTTTTATGATATGCACAACACGCCTGTCAATCTGCCCTAAACAAGTGAGGTGGGAGCACTGTCCGTTCCCCCAAAGGAAAATGGAGAGAGCCTTACCTGCATTGAGAGGTTTATGAGCTGATTTAGAATTATATATCTTTCTTCCCCTCCTCACTAATAATTCACCATCTGTCGGTAAATGCATCAGCGTCATGTAATATATTATTTAATCTATAATACTACGAAAGTGAGCCACCATGTTCGTACATCCCCATACAGAAATTATTCATAAAACATAAATATTTAAAGGTGCAAACCGATAGAGTACTAACGGAGTAGACCCCCTTTCGCAGCTGAGACTTATGCATATCTTATGATATCGTCATGATTGTAGACTCAGAGTGGTTGTTAAAGATCGGAGAATGTGTAGCGATTATGTATCTAAAGATGTACAGCGGAGTTGTGGAAGAGGAATACTGACAACTTCTCATTAAATCTATCCCTGATGGCTTACTTCTTTTATATTGCGCTTTATGTAAAATATTCTTTTTCAGACCACGTCTATCAATTTTTTTTTCGATTTGTGTGAATACGATAATGCAGAGATAATCCTCATAATACGTTCAATGAGAGTGAGTTCTTGAACTGTCACTCACTTGCTCCACTTTTACTTAATTATTGCGCCGCTCAGTTCAAATTCTTCATATCTAATTATTTCCCGAACTACCCACTGCTCCTTACCGCGTCATCTAATAACCTTCCCAGCCGTCATATTTAATTTCAATACAACTATATTTGTCGTACTTACCGCTGTACTGATACTGCTTGTATTTACGAGTCAGTCTATTCTCGACCCTTGTACGATAACCCACGATCTCCCCAGCCACCAATTGCCTAGAAGTGCCGCGTCGTATCTCTCTTTTCTTTCACCTCCTAATTGTTTGGGGTTGGCAAATCATGTCTTCTTTGTCACATCACAAATCATCATATCATCCTTCACACTATCCATCCATCTCTTTGTTATGCCACTTCATGTGTGCACTTACAATATCCAAGTCCTTATATCAAGAAATGGACGAACAAGATGATTTCCTGCAAGGCTCATAACTAGCGCGCAAAGTCAGAGCAGCCTAGAGGCCAAGAAGTTAGTGTATTCTATCCATTACTAGCAAGCCTACCACTGCTTTGTCAAATTCAATAGAATTAAATTCATAATGTTGACTGCTATGAGAAGCAAATGAAATTGCGGCATTCAAATAGTTGAATCCAAACACAGACTGGCAATAAAACGACAAAGTTCCACAGCTTCAGAACGTAATTGTTAGAACTTCTCGATACAATGTGTTCATTGGCCGTAATGTGGTACGGAAACTGCTATTTTTAGTTAACTTTAGGGCTAGAGCCTATTCTCAAATCAAAGTTGGGACGACTTTAGGCTTTGTTAGTGTTTGGGATCGAAGTTTTCTCTCGAAAGGTAATTAGCGGACAATACAGAGCAGGACTAAGGGCTATTTGATACACAATATATAATGTAATACAGTAAAAGTGTTTAATCTTACGTACAAATATGTGTATAATATTTGCTCGGTATCTCAGGAACTATATAATACCTATAGATTTGAAATTTGGCATGGACCTTCTTTTCGCCAAGTAGATGTCAGCTAAGAACGAATTTTACGGCACACGAAGCGGGCCGGTATTAGCTAGTTATGGAATATTTTTATTAACCACGAACTTGGATGTTTTTTGTGGCTTCTTCAAAACCTTGGAAAATAATCGATATACGAATTTATGATATTATTATATATGAATTAAAGAACGGCACAATTGAATAAAACGAATTTTACTAGAATAATTACTAATCCACGGCGTTATTGCATCGAATATTTTGACTTTATTTATAAATATCGGATGTTTGTAATTGTTTACTATGTTAGGCGATAAAGTCATTTTACTTATATGTCTACCTAAATCCAACCCTGTGCCTTCAATTCGTCAGTTACGTAAAACTTGTTTTTAGTATTTTTGGCAAACAACGAACAGAGCACACGATGTTCAGGCACCGAATGGGGTAATTATTGTGTCCATCCCGGACAGCTCTTTTGATATTCGATCCTGGCTAAAGTTAAAAAGGCTTTTGAAGGAAATTGTGAAAACATCAAATTGGTTTTCGCCGGGAAGAGGCGAATGTTAAAATTGCTTTAAAAATGCAATAGAGATAGTTTTAAATTTGCATATATTATATACACATGCTAGAAAACTGATAGGACATAAATCCTTGCCTATATACTCTACAGTCTACACAAACAATGCTTATAAAAGATTATTAATCTATAAAAATAGAATATGAGCTTGTAAACTTTCCACTGATGGGCTCAACCTACGTATTTTCAAGGAAAGAACTAATAAAATAATTTGAAATGGTTCTCGGTACCAATGTAGGTATAGTTATAATTTTCAACTAATACTAGACAACGTCATAATTCGAGACACGAAGAACATCATCAAAGAGTTTCTCTGTCACCATCAAAGACGGTTTCTCGCGCTTGTCTAAGGCAAATCATATAGTTTTTACATCGGTTACCTCGATGAAAAATTTCATCTTGATGTTTACTTTCATCGTCACCACGTGATGACTGTAATAATATGCACAATAGGTCAGCAAAATTGTTTAACTGCTGCGTGCTTTCCGGCCAAAATTCGCACTCACGTTATTAGTATAAAATGCGGAATACTTAAGCTAATAAGCTAGCATGAATAAAATAATCAGTAACGCTATTTTAAATTTCTTTACAGATTCATACGTGATCAACCGAAAGATGTTTGACGTGCCCCAGTTTGAAAGGCCTATTGGTAACCACACGTTCCACATTGGCAGAGAAGCAGTCTTGGCCTGCAACATCATAAACTTGGGGAAACATAAGGTGATCATTCAATACCTATACAAAGTAAATAATTATAATAAATGCGTAAATAAATTTTTGTGTGCTTTGCATATATCAGGTGTTAATAACGAATTTCAAAATGAATGAACTTAATTTTTGCAACAGGTTTCATGGGTGACTTTGAAAGAATGAACGAATGGAAACACTTTATTGTTCACCAAAATTAAAACTACGTTCTCAAAACTTATGCCCGGTTTCTGAGGTTACCAGTTATGAGTTCAATAACAATTGATACCATAAAGTTGTAATAGATAAACCTAGGTTACCTAACTGTTAACCTACAACTAGTACCAAAACTCGCCACTAGATGGATCTATTTAATAAGGATTATCTAGATTTATTTACATCAAACAAAAACGTCAACAACAAAAAGTCAACCAAAAGATTGGTCAGTTAAGTTGAACCTAATTAAACTATCGTATGATGGTGTGTTAAAAAACGCAACTTTATTAGTTATTGAACCGATAGCGCATACGCACAAATACCGGTTATTAGATTTGTAGGGACCAAAGATATTTAGACTTTTTTAACTACTTATCTGTTATTTATTCTATTTCCTATTTTCAAGGAGAAACTATTTGCCTTTAAAATATTAAATCTTTGTAAATAAATACATACACACATACATAACTTCACGCCAGGTCCCTTGCGGGGTAGGCACGAACAACAGAGTGCCATACAGGCTTATTCTTACACACCTCACTTGCTTCTTTGACATTCATAGCTCTTGTCATGCACGCTCGTCTATTCTTAAGGCTCCTGACATCACCTTCTGCTAATACACGATCAATTTGATCATGGAAGGTGTGTCGTGGCCTTCCGCGACTTCTGCATCCATCCACTGTAAATAAATTTTTTTTTAAACAAACAATAACAATATTTTAAACTTTGCATAAAAAAATAACAAAGAAGGAGAAGGAAAACGATCTCAATTAAAAAATTGCTTATCAAACCTTTTTCTGCAATTGAGATCGATTTTATGTCTCGTTGACATATTGCGAGATAAGGAACCCTTCTCATTTCGGCTTAAGCATATTAGGCTAGGCGCCTTATATTCCTACCATCTCTCTCCTTTCCGCAAATCCGCACGTTTGATAGAGACAGGCGGTGCCACCTGTCAACTAACTATGATTCGTGTCGGCGGCTCCAGTACGTCATCGGTCACGCAAGCATCGCACGCGCATTGAGTGCAACAATAGAACGCTTTTTAACCTATAAACTCGCTTCTGTTGGTTCACACCAACAGGAGCGAGTTTGTAGCGATATGTTCACACATATGCTAATTATGAAGACCTGCTGAGGATTGTAAGGTACGCGGATTGAGATCCGCAGGTGAATGCCGCTTCATTGTACCCCGCTGTGGATCTTTGTCCTCCTTCTACCACCAACATTTTGCGGGTGGCAAAGGTAAAGACCTTTGCCACCCGCACCACCTCATTTGAATTAGGTAGTGATTAAATAATACTTCAGATGGCATATAGTATTATTCAGTGTCGAGTGCTGATGTGAACTAAAGTAAACTAGTTTCTTTTGGAAACGGTAACTTTAAGTAGTATTGTACTACTTAAAGTTAAAGCCAGTACAATGTATAGCACAATGTGTGAGCGGGACGGATGATGTGCGATCGAGATAGAGCATCTATTAATCTATGCGCTCCCGTGTTGCGCTAGCCAGTAGTGCGTTGTTCGCTGCAAAGACAAGACATGCAGCTCCCATAATACTATAAACACTTTTGCTAAAACACCACCCTTATTCAGAAGATCACAATTAAGAAGTTATTTCCTCATTTACAGATTAGAATGGAAATAGAGATGAACATAAAACGCTTAAAAAGATATAAAGTATTTCAATTAGTTAAAACAAAGCAATTGGCATCATCCCTCTATCGCTGATCCAACAAAGAAATAGCGTTACACAAGGTGCACTAAAACTTTAATTGGACCGTTTGCACATTAATTCGCTCGGAACGTAATTACCTGTTGTTTATTGCTTACTTACTCGAATTACGGGCATCCATTAGCTTTGACAGTACGCTCACCTGTTCTACAGCTTGCTATAAAGTTGGAAAGGGATTATTAATATCTACAATGTTGTGTATGGGAACAGCTCTTGTATTCTGGCCATTGCTTCTACAAGGTTCTTAGGTGTTACTATTCTTCTACAAAGCTCTTGTGAATATTATTGTAAACGTTTTTCCGACTTGTTACACACTTCTGTATGCAATTTATTTTAAAAAAAAAGAAAAGTTTGAGTTGATCAAGTTTTAGCTAGACGTGTTGATGGGGAGTTTCTTGCCGCTTCTTCTCCTTAACAGCAATAACAAGTTACGAAGAGGTGTACATAGGCTCGGAAGCAAAATCAAATTTTAACTTATATGTATTGCCCTTCAAAAAGAGTTCTCCAGTGGAACTTATCTTGAACAAAAACTTGAATTTTATAATAGAAAGAAAATTAGTTTCCTAACATACATTTTCACGCCGATTTCACAAATACATGTATTATATTATAATAACCGCCCATCAATGTCCCACTTATAGCATTAGGACTCCCACTATGGTGAAACGGACTATACAGCAGCCTACTGGTGGATACAGAAAAAATCAAAGATGTTTTGGATTACATTCCCTAGAATGATATGATGGTGATGATGAAAGATATCTTGAGCCACCTTTATTGTTTTCGTTATAAAAAAAATCTAGCCTCATGGAAAGTTTAAGAAAGTTTTATTTAAGCTGATAATACATATACAAGACAACAAGATAAAAACAAGCCATCTTATGATGTAAAAATTTACAATCGTCGTTCTCTTCCTTAGATGATGAATTATATGCGCCTAATCTTCTTAGCTAATTGGTTAATTACATCGTTAATAGGACAATCAATGTCAATGTATTAAACAGAGCTGAGCCATAAAGTCGGTCCTCCATCATTGTCGACCTCAGCCATGTCTTTGCATGCCTCAGTGTTGAAAAACTTATTTCTATTGTAGCAACAGATACAGACAGACAGCATGTGCAAGAAGGGTAGCCGGATCTAGAACAAAGAGACAACGCTTGCATAATACTATCATGATCATAAAGGGCTTTTATGCGCGTTTGCTTCTTTAGAAGAATTTCTCCCATTAGTCTCTTTTTAATAATAAAAGATGATTCTTCTTCAAAGAACGGTACTTCTGGTAGTTTGGCCCTTGCGCCCTGACCTACGCCAGAACTTAAATCCGTGCCCGTTGAGTTTGGATCGCGTGCACTATTTTGTGATGACCAAAATCATGTGTACATTTCATATTAAAATTAGACATCTCTAACAATCGATGTTTTATGTAAACTAGTGGTGGCCTTGTGGTTGAAATTCGATCATAACTAATTTAAATTATAAGTTTGAACATTTATTAAGGTTCTACTTTTAAAGACTATACTTCTATAATCAAAGATTTCGCCAAGGCTACACTGATAATTTCACTTTGACAACAAACAAAAAAGTATACATGCGTGTGTGTTTTAAATACATGGTGGCTGTGTAATGTTTATTTTTGCATAATTTGAAAAAGATATGAGCAATCTGCACTCCTTCTCTATATAAACTATAAGTGTGCGAAGTTTCATACTCCTCCGTCGGAGCAATTTTCATAAAAAAGGGTACAAAAATTTTGATATGTATTTGGTTCACGTATTAATAATAGATTATACTGAACCAAAACTGCTAAGTAATGATTACGCTTTTTTCCACACGCCAAAGCGGTTGTCTGCTGTTGTCTACAAAGATTGCATTCACTGAAATGTTTATAAAAGGCAACGGGAAAATGCTTTTACGCTTGCAACGTGCTCGTCCAAAGGGTTTTAACATTCAACATACGTGAAAAACTTGACAATACAAAAAAAATGTAAAGTTTAGTTACTATGTCGATTCTGTAGTATTAAAAATGGGTAAATAGTTTTCGCTTCACGTAATAATTATAATGATAAACGAATTTTAAAATGTTATAAAAATATAGAACATTTTATAATCGAAAATATTAAAAAAAAATTTGACGATTACTCCATTACTAGTAGACTCCGATACTCGTCGGATACTGTCACGACATTCTAGCTATCGTGATGTTGGCCTGTTAAAGAGCTTAGCTGCATTGTAGATCGTGTAGCACTAAAAATAACAAAAAAAAGATAGAAATAATTTAAATTAGTTTTGAAATTATTTAACAATATATTTTGTTTCATAGTACGCGTATTTATCTTTTAAGACATTAATATGTCAAACTTTTAAACCGTGATAAGTATACAGTAGTGTGTATGATGATTGCTCACTTGAAATGAAGAGACTCATGTCCTCTAGTGGCTTGAAAATGGATTTATACTCCGTACTAATGCAGGGTCCTAGCCCGAACGCATACACCACTTAGGCAATTTTCTGACCTTTGTTCACATTGTTACAATTACCACGTGCAAACAACGGTGAAGGAAAACATCGTGATGCAACCTGCACATCGAGATAACCGATGTGTCAAACCTGCCATGCCGCCTTGGACAAGCGTGGATATACTGTCCGTTCCCCCTATAATGGGAGGCCCGAGCCCAGCAGTGGGAAATTTATGGGCTGTTGTTATGGATTTATATTATTATATACCAATGCAGATTTGTGTAAAATGAGTACATTTGGATGTTTGCTTGTTCCTTCTTTACGGTCTTGGGAAAGAACCTATTACCAGTGTAGCGTACACATCCAAAATGATGGTAGCTATATTATGGGAAGATACGTCGATTCTGGTTTTCTAAGTGTTTTTCAGACTCGACCGATGTTTGAAGTCTAGGCTTCGCAGTAAAGATATAAGCAAGTACTTACCGGATGCTGCTAACACCTTTAGTTCTTCGATATATGAATTTTGTTGATTTCAGCGGGAATGATTGTTCGGTTGCACACGCGTGTAGTATGATTAACGTGACCATACGTCCCGATTTGGGCGGGACAGTCCCGCTCTCAGGCAGTCTGTCCCGCCGTCCCCGGCGAGGCCGACATAGTCCCGCTGTCCCCAGCGAGGCCGACATAGTCTCGGTTTTGCAAACAGACTGTTTATTTCAGCAGATTTTGCTAAACAAACTTGAAACAATAGTTTTCAAAATGAGCATAATAATTTTTTCTAAGCTGGGTGAGGCGTTTGAAGTTTAGTGAACAGCATAATAAAAATTGGTAAAATTTAAGCCTGCATTTTTCTCCGTGTACTATTTTGTGTTTAGTGCGTTGATTATTTATTTTGTGTTATTCTGTCTTACTTATATAATAAAATACTTATAAAAAACTATTTTTTATTATATAAAGTCGCAGATATCCCGCTTTGACAAAAAATATAAATGGTCACGTTAAGTATGATTCGTAGCATCCAACGACTGAGTGACCGCTCTCGATTTTGACGGATAAGGACGTGCTAGACACCAAAAAATTGGTGTCTTCGATACCGCTAGGGCCGTGACACTCGAACATCGATTATTCGAATAATAGAAAAATGATTATATGCAAACGAAACAACCAGAAAATGTAGTGCATACAAAATTATGTAGTTTCTGTAACTGAGATGATCACAAGATTTTTATATCTCGGATAATTCATCCAGTTTATGTGATGATATGGACCAGGAATTACTGCTAACGAAGTTGCATGGAAAATCCTAGTGTTGTTATACAATTCTTTCTTGCTTTAAAACAATCACATTGTACTTGCCACTACATAATTATAGTCATTTTACCTCCTTTAAGCTATAAATGTCTTTAAACAGTAAATCGTCTATTGCCTTAATATTCTCCAATGGGTACTAAAAAGTATATACTTTTCTGTTTAGTACCGCTAATACCTACACTTAAGTTTTATTTTTAAAAGATACGCAGCACGTAATTGCTCAATTAGATTCTGTTTGTTTTAGAAGCGAAATTACAATTTCCTATTAAAAAAATATGGGAATAGTGTTGTGCTATCTGATACACTTTGGAGAATGTGCAACTGAGCTCTTCGATTTGATCCCGCCATCTCCCTTCCGTCATCGGACAACCAGACGAACCGGCATGCGGCATCGATATATGTTGGATATTCCACCTATAAGAACGAAGCGCTTTGCATCCAGCTTCATCATATGTACCGCAAAGGAATGGAACTCATTGCTGGAGTCTGTCTTACCCGATACTTATAACCTGGGTGTTTTCAAGTCCCGTGTGAATAGGTACCTTCTAGGTAAGCGTGCTCCATCCTAGACCACATCTTTGCTCCACATAAGGCAAGATTGTGGTCATACGCGAACCTCTACAATTAAAAAAAAGTGCTACTCTGTCAAAAAAGTACCGGAAAAAGATCAGTAATAATACACAAAATGTAAGTTATACATTCAAATTTAATTTATCACCTTCAAAGTATGCTTTTTCAGAAACGATACACTTACGTCAACGAATAATCCAATCATCAAAATATTTTTTGAAATGCTTTGTCCTGAATTGAACTTAGTTCTCATCGCGAATTCTCCTTTATGTGTTCTACTGAATGAAAATGGATGCCGCGAAGTTGTAATTTGAGTTTAGGAAAAAGAAAGACGTCATTTGGAGCCATATCTGGTGAACCAGGTGGTTGCTCGATGGTAGTTGTTGGGTTTTTGGTCAAAAATTCGTTCACAATGATGGCCTTGTGCGAAGACGCATTATCGTAGTGCAAAATCCAAGATTTTTCTTTCCACAAATGTATTTGTGCATTGGGGCCTTCCTAACGGTGGCAGTGGTCGGCTTCGCCTTCGGCTTAGTTGGCCATTTGTTGCCGTTCAGTGGTCATCTCAGGATTTGGGTGATCTTTGGCTTCTGGTGGCCTGTCAGCGGCTTTGTTATCTTCGCGACCTCGTTGCATCACATACATATATTTAAGTCGTTGTAATATCTATTAACTAAAAGTTTGCTTTCAAAAATTATCCTCCTCATCCCCTTACATCTCTACGAGTACGTGTATTACTTACTCTGAAGAATATCAACAAAAAAATTCCCACCGCTAAACCACTAAAGCCCAAGAGGCATTGAAATAAAGCGAAATACAAGAGAAAAAAATAGAGCGGGCCCTTTATCACTGCGTAATTTACGCTCAATTTACTCAGAAAATCGCACTAACAGTAATAAGAAAAAACCTCAGCCATTTGTATTTATTCACGTTGGAAAAATAAAGTTGCGTAATTAAAGGGCAAACGTTAATCTTAATTGCGTGAGCCGAAACTACGTAGGATAGGATGTGTGTGCTATTAAAAATGTATCGGATACGATCGGAAGTGTTCGGGTGTCGTCGGTGCACTTCGGAGATTAACGGCCAATGGAGTTCTGTGTTTTGAATTTAGAACACATTTCAACTACGTTTTTACGATTCTTGTTTTTTTTTAGAGAAATAGAGCAAGCAGACATATGTTACAATAAATTGTAATACATCCTAATTATTAATATCATAAACGCGAAAGCCTGTAAGAATGTTATATTTGTTTCACGAAAAAACTACTGAATGAATTTTGATGAAACTTTACAATAATATAGTTTACAAATCAGAATAACACATAGGCTATAATTTATAAAGATGTAGTGTAATAATCATCATTATCACAATTTTCCATCACCACGCGGTTGGAACCGCGGGGCGCAGCTAGTTTACACATAAAAGAAGATGCGCAAAAATAAATTTTAATTACATAAATTTAATTACTGCTTTAACAATAATTAATGCGCTATTTGTCATAAGTAAGTATAGTAGTATCATAAGTAGGTAAGTACGTTTATACAAAAATCTATGAGTCTGCGACATTCTGTTATTTTATAAACAGAATTTAAGTTGGTTGTTGTCAAGTAAGCTGTACAATTTCAAACCACGCAAGTGCTTTCCAAGGAAATATCACATAAATGACACAAACTTAAACACACATAAAAACACGACATGCAAATACATAATATTATTAAGTTAAATGGGAGTGATATCATATTTTGATATAGTTTTAAATGTTTTGGCAAATGTTCTATCTAGTAAGATAATGACCGCACAAACATTTATGTAAAAAATAATGTCAGTGTCTATGGTTATGATATTGTGACCTAGAAGCCGACAAAAGTGGATTCACACCTGCATAACACAAAAGCACACTTTATTACCTTTTCGCATTTTGACTTCTTTTGTTTACTTTGTGTTTAGAAAACAGCCTTTTGTGTATTGTAATACTTTATGTCAGTCATTAGCCAGGTGTCTCGAACTGATTCGAAGAAATTCGATCGGACACACATATTGTATGGGTGCAGTATAAAGCAATGGTCTAATGGAGAGATTGGCAGTCTAGCGGCCCAAGATCTTAGTGAGAGACTTTGTACGTGTTACTGAATCGTGAATTACTTTTGCACTGGTTGTGTGTATTTATACCTTTGTAATACGTGTTTGTATAGTTCTAATAAATTCTATAGTAATTCTAACGGCATTTAAATTCGAGTCCGGCAACGCGTAACAATATAGCATAGCCGAAGTTTATACTTCATAAACAATTGACAAACTACGAATTGTATGGTTCTGTAGAGGATTCGAATGATAAAAATATTGAATCTATCTACCTATACTAATACTATAAAGAGGAAAAATGTGTACGTTTGTGACGAATAAACTCCAAAACTTCTGGACCAATTTCGAAAATTCTTACACCTTTCAAATATTAGATCATCCCTGATTAATATAAGCTATATAAAAATTAGGGATTCTTACTAAATGTCAACATTCAACTGATGGTAAGGCAAGTAAATGAATAGTAAGATGTAGGAGTCGGAGGAAAAATGTGTACGTTTGTGACGAATAAACTCCAAAACTTATGGACCAATTTTGAAAATTCTTTCACCATTCGAATGCTACATCATCCCTGATTAATATAGGCTATGTACAATTAGGGATTCCTGATAAATGTCAACATGCAACCGATGGTAAGGCAAGTAAATGATCAGTAAGATGTAGGAGTCTGCTAAACTACAATCAAGTATTATAAACTTTTTACCAATGGTAAGCTAAGTGAAGTGTAAGAGATAAAAACTCGCTCGCTGCCATTGTTTAACAAATTATTACAGTTTATATAATTAATAGATATTATATTCCATATATTTATATGTTTATTATGTTTAAATAGTTGCACATTAAGTTAATCTGTGTTTTCTGTAATGGTGTACAATAAAGTGTTATTTATCTATCTATCTATCATATCATCACTATATCTTGTATTTGTATATATAGTACGGCTGGCGTAACTTGGCAAATGTGAACATAGGCTCTGCGAACTTCTCGACTGCTGCGTAACTATGTTCTACATCTCAGTCTTTCCTTCACATCAAAGCGCAGGGCCTCGAAGGGAGGAGGGGTTTTTTAGTGGGTATTGCGGTTGCTCGCCCGTGCGGCATCGCTCGGAGTCTCCACACTCCTCTGTGTAGTCCATAGCGGACGGAGCGCAAATAAAGCATACAATTGCTAGCGTTACCGCCCCCCGTGGATTCGTGCCGTTTCCTAGTGACGGCCCAGAGAGTGCGTAAATCGGTTAGTCATTTTCCCTCGCCTCAAAAAAAAAAAAAAGGCTCTGCGAACTTTAGAGCATGTACACTCGTGTGATGAGTGGGCATACGACTCGTCAGTGAATACAATTGCTCGCCCTTCATCCCTGTATTTTTTCATTGCTTTGTACTAGTTGGTCACTGTATTTTCTGCACGAGTTTACATGCGCTAAAGTTCGCAGAGCCTATGTTCACATTCGCCAAGTTACACCGGCCGTATTATAACTTATGTGTATATTTGTATATATAGTATAGTTATATATTTGTTATTAAAATGTTAGTAATCGTACAATAATCATGTGTACCACCATCGCTACTCCAAATCTAAATATTCTTGCCTCGGATTGTCTGGAAGAGATCGTTTTTAGCGATAAGACCGCCTTTTGTATCCAGTCATATTAATACTAGTACATAAGTTTTCTGTAATGATGTACAATGAAGTGTTATCTATCTATCTATCTATTACTTGGCTGTTGTCTAAATGATGATAAAGACTTAACTCGCTTCTGAACTAAAGAAAAAGTAAATCAGAACTTAATTGAATATTGTGGTTTAAAATTTGATTTTCAAAGATTATTTACTCGTACTGCGGGCACCAGCGGTAATTTCCACTACTAAAGAAGAATGAATAATGTAGCAAGCGTCTGCTCCGACTTTACGTTGGCTGTAAAAAAACTACAGCTAAAAGGATTAGCTCATTTACTTTGTTTAGTGAATAATATATAAGCACAACTTACATGTAATACGGCGGCTCGGGAACGTAGTAAGTGTTCCTTCTTTTTCAAAGGAAGCCATTACGACTGTAATATGGTTTATTTAGTTACGTTCATAAGCATTTCGGTAGTAAAGAAATAACAAAAAATACATACATGAATAAGATTTATTTACTACAAGCTGTCCCCGGCAAACATTATCTTGCCTTTAAAGTATAAAAATCCAGAAATCGATTGCAGCGCCCTCAACTGGGACCAATTGTTAATCTAAATCAGTGTTTTTCAATCTGTGGGTCGCAACTGCTAGGGGGTCGTCCCGGGTACGGCTCTGTTAATAGTTTTGATATATAATTAAATATACAGCATATCATAAGTAAATTAACCTACACAACACAAAATAAAACCAATAAAATGTCACACAAAGTGAACAAAATATTAAAAATAAGCGAGTAAAAATCAATATCTTTCCAAATTAAATTTATGTAAAAAGGTAAGCAAATAGAGACCATAGAGTTCTTAAAAGTTTTCTTGGGTACAGAAATATTAAGCCAGTGTTATGCAGAATAGGAAAGTTATTAAACCTTTCACCGATAAACTTTTATTGTAAACTGTAAGCAAGGCTTGGAGACCAGTAAAAAGTAGACCCAGTTACAGCCTAAGTATATAGGAACTTCTTAATTTTATTCTGACTTTAAGCTCAATCAACCGGTTTTTGGTGACAACATTCATTATCTAGGTTGTGTTCAATAAACCGGTTTCGAACGATTATTGCCGCACACATTCAAAGCGCAGCCATATGGTCCAAGCAAGTTTGCAATCACACATAAACATATATTGAAAGAGATAGATTAATACTTTTCTTCTCGCGGAATAAACCGGTTCATGCAGGTTTATATAACAGTAGAGTTTACCCCACGGCTGTACCGCGCGGCAACTTTTAGTGAGTGCCTCTTGTTTAAAGAGGTTAGCACACAGGTTAAATTGTTTTCAATTTTTATTAGTGTTATTTGCCTCGGAAAATTCACTTCATATTATACCGCAAACTATCCCATCTCCCGGATAAAAGTATATATGCTCATTTTCGATATTAGTCAATATAATATAATATTAGATTCAGTCAATTCGGTCCAGTGGTTTTTGCGTTAATGCGTAATCAGAGAGACATCTAAAAATTGCATCCCGGAAAGTATTCCATTTTTTGGAATAAAAAGTATATGTATCCATGACTATATGTATCCTCGGCATCGAATATATATATATATATATATATATATACACATATATATATATATATATATATATATATATATAGACTTACGTTCATATTTATAACATTAATAACAGGGATTTTTTTTCAAGATTACACTTCGAAGGAAATAGTTGACGATTGTTGTAAGAAATTAAAACCGGTTATTTTTAATCCGGTTCCAAGCCTTGATTGTAAGTAATAAAGAGAAAAAGAAAAAAAGAAACAAACATTTGAATTCGGAATGCAAAACGCGTGAATTTGAATCACGAATCACGCGGAACAGCTAGAAATTGATTTGGTGCGAGCAAAATATCGCATTTAATTCGTCGGTCACGTACGTTTTTATTGTGAGGGGGCAAAGTTACAATGGCGGCCGGGAATAGTAATGCCCGCGGCGGTAATGTTGCGTAATGTTGGGAAAATGGCGCGAATCGGCTGCGAAGCGGACCGGGCCCGCTCGAATGTCTTCACATTGATTAGCAGATTGGGGTGTTGGCTAACTTTTGTTCAGATATTATTCCATTGTGTTGTTATAGCTGTCGTTTAATGACAATTAAGAGTATGAATAAATTTAAGTGTATATACATGTAGAGTAGTCTTTTTAATTTTTTTATTGCAGAAGTGCAGCAGATAGGCAGACGGCCTACTTGATGGAAAGCGGTTACCTTCGCCTATGGACATTTATAACACCAAAGGTGCTATACACATGCGCTGCTGCTCTCATAAGGAAGACTGGAATCTGGTCACTAATGCCGGAACACAAGACAAGGTTGTTATGGCGGCATACTCCAGACCAGGGATGGTCACCATCCAGTCGAACAAATACCCTACCACCTGGCTATGGGTTGTTATGTCGCCTCTTACGACAGCCCGCCCGGACGCAGGAAATTGTATTCTTTGTCCGTTGCTGCGCGCATGTGGATACGGTTTACTTCTCATGTCTAATGTTAGTGTTAGTGACTATGTCCGTCAGATGTAGTTAATGATTTAATGCGTTAAGGTGGAATATTGCTAATGACGTTAAACGTAGGCAGATAACTCATGCATATACACAAATATAGCTAAATATTAATGGCATTATTTTTCGTGCTATAAGTACGTCAAACGTCAAGTTGGTCAGTCTTTAATACTAATTGGTGGTGTCAAGAGTAAATTTCTGAGGTCCTTCCCCACCTGCTCTATAGCAGAAAACGTAGTGGCGGTTGTATAAAATTGCCCTACCTCTTGGACTGGTGAGACCTTCGATAATATAATTTAAGAACAATCAGCTTAATCAATGCATCCGATTGATCATATGGGAGCGAAAATCAAACTCCTAATCTAAACCTTCATAAGCTGCACTTCTCCCAATTCGGTAAGCCTGCAGGCCTATCGCAATGGTCAACGAGGATTAGATTGCATACAGCGGTACTAACAAGTCTTCTTTTTGTCACACAATAGGGTGGTTAAATTATTAAAAACTAGCGGTTCTAGCAGACGTTGTCTTGCCCTGAAAAAATAAAAATCTAGAACCCGATTCCAATGGCATCTACCGGGTCTAATTGTTAATGTAAACCATCCCCAGACCCACTCAAATACATTATATTTTTACACCTTTTCATTATTCAAGTTTTAGTATGGATCCCTAATTTTTTTCTAATAAGAAATATGGCCTATATTAATATGAAATAACGTAGTGTTCTAATGCTGATAGAATTTTTAGAATCGGACCAGTAGTTTTTGAGTATATTCGTTACAAACATACAAAAATACAAATCTTTTTTCTTTATAATATTAGTAAAGATTTGCACACACGGTTGCGGAGCGGATCGGTTGTACGCGCGCGATCGGGTAGGCGATTCTCGACTTAATGTCTGGGGTGGGGCGGCGGCGGCGTCCCTCCAGTGTCGTCAAATGCCGACTTAACGTCGATTTTTGTAAAATTAATAACGTTTATTGTAAATTTGATTTTTTTATATATTTTTATATTAATTAATATAAAAATAAAATAAATAAAAGATTGTCAATGAACCTCCCTAGGAAGGCACAGATCGGAAGACGTCGATGTAACTGATTTCATTCCAATCATATAATAAAACGAATGAACCAATCGAATTTATTGTTCTAAACACTAATTTATCCCAGATGTAGCAGGGGCAGTACACTTGTTTCTCTTTGCAATATATTTTGCTTTGTATATGATTTGACGACCTCCATTATTTAACTACGCCACCAGCGATAAGGGGCTAACATTAAAAGCGCCTCATGTACTTATCTACTAATGTACTAAGTGTGAATGTGACTTTGTTTGTTTCTTCTTTGCGACTTTAGATATATAATAAACGGATTATTATATTATGAGTTGTCGCAACTACAACATGAAAAACAGACCAAAGCTGCAGCGAGCATGATTTTTTGCTTGGGTGGAACATGCTTTTATATCCGAGCGATGACGAAACGAGCGGAGTAGTTATCACAACTACCTACTAATGTATTGCTTGTCTTAAATGGACTCATAAAAGTTGCATTGGTTGTTCTAAGCAAAGAATGATTATTTTTTGTATGCAAAAACTGCGAATAATTTAAATATTTGGTCTTATTATTATATCCGTATTCACCCCTTTAATATAAAATGCCTATCCGTTTTGACCCATAGGTATGGGGTGAATTCGGATTTATCTTTTTTGATGAAAATTCTTCTAGTTTGTCGTTATTAAGATTGATCTCAAATATTTTGATACCAAAGTTATGCCTAAGGTGTACTTAAATATTAATGATATTAAATATTTCAATAAACAATATAGTGATTGAATTATCAAGTCTTTATCTTAACTATGCGGTGTCCCCCCACCTTCCCCTACTTGCATATATTATCTAATTAGTAATCTAACTCGTTACAATAGTACAATAATTTAACACTATTAACATTCTTTCTTCATTCCTGCATGGCTAACACTTACTACATATACTATATTAGCTTGTGCCCGCGACTTAGTCGGCGTGGAATAGTTAAAAAACGTAAGCTAAAAAAATCCCTCGATTTCGAAACATTCTTCATTGGTGCTTCGCTCCTATTGGTCGTAGCGTGATGATATAACCTTGCTTGATAAATGGACTATCTAACATTTAAAGAATTTTTCAAATAAGATTAATACTTCCTAAGATTAGCGCGTTCAAGCAAACGAACAAACTCGTAAATATATAATTAAGTATATAAATATTACCATAATAGAATAGGCAAAGTAGGGAAGTACATATCTGGACGCCTGATCATCTTCTCCGGGCCAAAAGCGCCGACTCAAACACACACCGAGCTGGTGTTTTCGCTCGGGGGAGGCAACGCGGACGCCCGAATATGTATAGTTATTAAATATATATAAGCGCAAACAGTTATTTAGTATAAGCAAGTTTATAATATAACCCAACTAAAACCAACCACAACCAACACTCATTAGAATCCCACCAAATCCTAAACCTTCAAAATATATATATATATAGTATAGTATAATTTAAACAGTAGTATACCCGGGTATATCCTGTTCGCCCGGGCTAGGAACGAGAGAAAAAAAAAACAAAAAAAAACGAACAAACTCTTCAGCTTTATATATTAGTATAAGATAATAACAGCCCATAAATATCTTATTACTGGGTTCAGGTCTCTCAACAAAAAAAATATCATTAAAAAGGAAGCGTGCCAAGATTGAGAGTTATTGGATAACTTCATGTACTGGTTTCATTACGATTTTTTCCTTTATTAGGTCAGAAGACTGCCTAAAGAAAGCATGCACCATATGCTTTCCGGCCAGGGTGCGCACTCGTATTCGTTGAGTTTGGGACGCGAGTGCGCTAACTATAAACTTACCACACTCATTACATGGACTCTGCAAAAGTCTGTACAAGAAGTGAAGAGCAACATGGGAGCGATTGGTTAAGAGTTTTGGAGAGTTAAAGCCAGAAGTAGCCCGAAGTGTGGAGTTTAAGTTTTAGCTCTTGCAATCATCACGCTAGTTACAAGCACAGAGGCAGAAGCTTTCCTTCAAAGACCCACAAAATTGAGTACCGAGGTATCACAAGCTATAATCAAAATCATTTTTTTATACAAAATATATAATAACCCGCACACACGGCGATTATCCTTGTTTGTACCATATAAAATGCACCCAAGGACAAGCCTCGGTCAGTGTAGGACTATATAGGTCATGAGAACAAAAGATACCGAACTGTAAGTGTGAACTGCTAATGGAACTAGGAATCTGGAACTACTGGGACTATTTAAACATGAATAAAAGGAGCAAACGGTTATTCGCCACTCTCTGCATGGGCCCAAAAAAAATGCCCTACAAAATTTACGAGGGACAACATGATTGGGAGTGGCTAATAGGCATGGAGAAGTGGGCTGCAGGTTCACCGAGGCTCCTTCCGAAATTAGGCCATTTATCACTTCCATCCCTGGAGCTTGAGTCTTAGCTCTCGTGATCTCCGTGCCTGCCAGTTAAGGCAAGTACAAGGTGTCGCTACTCACCTAAGGCTTCGCCTCAAAGCCTCCATGCGGGTCAATGATTCTTATTATATTTGTGGGATGATCTGAACCACAGGTTATAGTGGTTCGATTTCTGTGGACTGTATAGCGGAGGTATGACCTAAATCCTCTCCTGGCTCGGTTCAGGGTGCACTTGGGAACAGAGTACGGCACTATGTTTTACTTTAGAGTTTCCACTGTACACAGATTAGGTCCTTAAAAATGATGGTGTAAAACTAAAAACATTAAACTTGGTGAGCGCACGCGCGATGTTGTCAAATGTCACTGAGTGTTCAAAATGGCTACCCATTACCCTGCTGTGCATTGGCCGTGGCCTCACACAGAAAGATGCTAGTCAACAAAATCAGCGGAGCGATGTTTTAGGGGACAGGCCCTACAGGCACAGCGATATTTCACCGCGAGGTTTTTATTCTCACGTATTAAATTCCGTGATCGGAATTACACCTAGTACGCACTGCGAACAAAATGTCGTACTATTTTTGTCAGTTTAATTCAGTTCTCGGCTGAGACGCACGTGTGAAATGGACAACCGAACTAAAATTTTAATTTATCTAATGCTAAAGTGGCGTGACAGACGTATCAAAAGATGTCATGAACATTGGATTCACCTACTTACGGCATTGAAACCCATGAAAGGATTTTTCTACATAAAATATCAAGAAGCACGCGACATCTTTTCAATAGCAACGTTGCACTACTGAGCGAAACACGCCAATTTTATTCCACAGTGCGAACATAGCCATACTTACTTTATACGGCACAAAATATTCGCGCGGAAATAAATCGCACCGCTTCGCGTTCAATTTGCATCAAGTCACAGATTTTGTCCCGCGCGATTTTTTTACCGCCAGTGTGGCTACTTCTATAATATTAAATGTTACAGAATTACGAGAAAAAAAACGTGCGGTGAAATATCGCAGTGCGGACAAGGCCTTAACTACCTATTATAAGACCGAACAATATTATATTCAAATGAAGATGATTTGTACCGAATTAAATTAAATAGGTATGCCGTCGCACACATTATGGTGTAATTAAGCGTGTACTTAATTTCAACTCTTTGCCAAATTGAGAGTATTTGAGAGTGCGCCAAAAGGCGCTAATTAATTTAATGTACGAGTCTTTGAAATGTATAATTTTTGTAGTGAAATTTTCCGTGAGGTAATGCGAACGAGATGTGTCACATTAACACGCACACGCTAATTAAGCCTGTTTCATATAAGCCTGTTTAACATTTATATTTGAGCCAAATTCTGTGGTATTTTGCAAGTACAGCGTAAACTCTATATAACGACACTAAAGGGACTGTGCATTTTATGGCGTTAAATAGAGTTGTTGCTAAATGGAGAGAAGCCTATATTTTTGTCTGACGTCTCTTGCTGCACCAGTAATTTTATTGTAAGTTTTCTACATATTTTATTCATATATCTTTTTATTTTATTCTAATCTTGCGACATTAAGGCATCTTGATGATAAAGGAAGTACTTGGAAATTTCGGTGTTTCGGAATTTCTTAGAAATTACGGCATAATCTAGGATAATAAAGAGCGATAAAAGAACGTACACATCTGCGCAGTTTTTACTAATTTTGACATTTTAAAAGGCACTTTTTATTATTTAATTGTTGTCGCAATTGAGAGCGGTTGTAATGTTGTATAAAATGTATTATTGTATGGAAGACAAGCTAAACCAACCAAAGCCAAGGGATTTCGACGCTTAAAGGAGTTCGTCGTTAAATCGAATGACGTTACATGGAGTTTACACTGTATGTTGTATACGTGTATGGAATCTATAAATAAGTGTATGTAATATTCACCCCTATTCAATTCTGCTTCCATGTCTGGGTATACTCTATGGATTGTCAAATTTAGGGTGATAATCTTGACAGCTCGCGCCCATGTGGTGTCGTATTTATTTCGGTTAAATGTCACAGATAATATCGCACTAATTGATAGGTATCGCCCACTTAGTGAAATGTCACACGTAACGCACAGTCAATGTCTAGGCTCCTCCCTGGTTGGTATGGGATTCTTATAGTAATCAGTGGACTGTTATAATTGTATGAGCTTCATTTGTGACCACTATACAGCTGTTATACGCGACAAAGGAAACGATGCGTGGTATATTGTATGCATAAGCGTCGCCGGACGGTGTAACGCGGACTGGGCGTGTGTTGCAGTATTGGCGGCTCCCCTCCTAGCACAGTAGAACCGGTTAAGTTCCAACAGTCAAACTATTAAGAATCAGTTTCGAAATAAATTTTATTCATGAACTGAGAAAGAAAACATTTTCCTGCGGCCGGGCGGCCTGTAGTAAGAGGCGACAAAACAACGCACAACCAGGTTGTAGGGTGTTATATATATATGCTCGACTGTATGGCGACCACCTCTGATCTAGAGTAAGAAAGAAAGAAAAGAACTTTATTTGAGAAAAATAGCGACGTTGTTACATTCTTTACACATTATTACACACAAAACATTATTTGAGAATTTGTACGCCGCATTTTCAGCAAACAAGGTTTGCACTCAGCATATTGTTGTGCCGGAATTATATCCGACACAACGCTGATTTTCAATGGAAACCTTCCTTTTGGTGTAAGACCATAAGGACCCAATTTTGTCAATATAAAAATAAACGTAAATAATAATTAATAAAAGTAATTGTAATTATGTAATATATAATTATTGTAACAAATAAATAAACTTCAATAAAACTAACAACTAATATACCTTGTTACTTCAAAAAATTATAATAAATACTGATGTTGTCAACTTCTATCGAGTCATTTATTCGAATACAATATGATAAAGTGCTTACCGAGCAAATGGCATTCTACTTAAAAGCTTAAGATATAAAGTGTTTAATAAACTTATACTATACAGACCGTGCACGAGACTGTCTCGCATTACAGGTAGGTTGTCAGCCGATGATATATGTTTACTGTATACGAGTCTTGTTTATTTAAAATCTAATATATAAAATTCTCGTGTCACAGTTTTCGTTGCCATACTCCTCCGAAACGGCTTGACCGATTTTGATGAAATTTTTTGTGCTTATCCGGTATCTATGAGAACCGGCCAACATCTATTTTTCATCCCCCTAAATGTTAGGGGTAGTCCACCCCTAAATTTTTTTATTTATTTTTTAAACAAAATTTTTAATTTCTATTTTTTATGATACAACATACAAAAATACATACAACCCTAGATTTTCAACCCTCTACGATCAACCCCTATTTTTTACCGGGCAGGACGACGTCTGCCGGGACAGCTAGTAAGATATAAATTGCAACTTTCAAAAGGATAGTTAAAAGTGATTAGTGATAGTTAAAAGTGAAGTATGCCGCCATAACTACCTTGTATTGTGTCTGGTATTAGTGACCAGGTTCCAGTCCCCCTTAAGAGAACAACAGTGCATTTGTAGCGGCTTTGGTGTTGCAAATGTCCATAGGCGATGCTTTCCATGAAGGGGGCAGTTTGTACAATTTGACAAAAAACTAGTCCTTCTATAATAATGTTCTTAATAATTTCCTTTTATAACCCTATAACTAGATAGTCCTTAATGAAACGTAAATATAATGGAATAAGAACACAATTTTCCGCCTCCTAATATCATATCTTTATGGGGTCATATAAAGCCTTAATATGCCAGCGGAAATATGATTATCATCTCATACAAACACGCGAATATTATGAAGCTAACCTTGGTGAAAGACAATTTATATTTCTTTCGAGGCTTATTATGGAATACTAGGGACTCCTTCGCGGATTCATTAAAGAAAATTATCGCTTTTTACGACGTAAAAACTTTTTCACAACGTTTGCGATATATTTATCTGATCTAGAGTCTGAAATGAACTCAACGTGTTTTATGTGTTTGACAAAACTACGTTTTAACGGTTTTAATCGCGGTAATTTATTTTATTTAGGTTTATCCGACGTTTCGTTTTCGTTTCGTTTGAAATCAAAAAACACCCAAATTTCAATAGAGAAGATGGTTGGCAGGTACTACCTGTTTGGGATCCAATCATCAAAACTATTAAGACCCAAACCCAGCAAAAACCAACTGCCAGACCTCAAGACACTGTGAGCTCTTTCTGCGTGCAACGAAACAAACCGACTTGACTGATAATTTCTTTTATTTTTTCCTTCCACTCATTTTAATATTATATAAAAAAAATTTTTAGAACTAGGCATGTTTGCTGAAGAGTTTCTTGCGCCGCTTCTTCTCTTCAAGCCACAACATGTTGTGAAGCGGTATTAAATTAGATTAGGCTCCCATAGAGTAAATAATATCCATAAACAAAATTAAAACTAAATAATTAAAATGAACAAGTTGGCGGTAGGCTGAATAAAAACTTTGACAATACACGTTCGACAAATGTCATCTTTGTCTTCCGTGTGACCACGGCAACTGAAAAGCGGCCGAAACGTCGGATAAACCTAAATAAAATAAATTACCGCGATTAAAACCGTTAAAACGTAGTTTTATTATACGTTTTAACGGTTTTAATTAATTATTTTAATTTATTTTATGATTAATTTAATTTCGGCTAATCCGACGTTTCGGCCGCTTTTCAGTAGCTGTGGTCACGGACAACACAAATGACATAAATTTGTCAAACGAGTATTGTTAAAGTTTTATTTACCCAATCGCCAACCTGTTCATTTTAATTATTTAGTTTTAATTTTGTTTATGGTTATTATTTACTCTATGGAAGCCTAATTTAACTTACCACCACTTCACAACATGTTGTGGCCTAAAGAGAAGAAACGGCGCAAGAAACTCTTCAGCAAACATGCCTAGTTCTAAAAAATATATATAATATTAAATTGGGTGGAAGGAAAAATAAAAGAAATTATCAGTCTAGTTGGTTTGTGTTCCGTTGCATGTAGAAAGAGCTCACAGTGCCTTGAGGTCTGGCAGTTGGTTTTTGCTGGGTTTGGGTCTTAATAGTTTAGGTCTTCCGTGGCCATGGTCACTGAAAAGCGTCCGAAACGTCGGATTAACCGAAACCATATATAATTATATACAGCGTGTTTCAGACCTTTCGACAATAAATCAGACCACGTTTTTTTCATGACTTACTCTGCCCAAATACAAAAATGAATCAAGGTAACTTCTTTGGTTTAGCCACAGGACCTTATTTATCATTTCAGAATATTACAACAACATGTATCAGTTATTGTGTCTAAATCGGTAGGTTAGTGTCCAATGTATCATGTTGCCAGCTCGTCTCTTCATCATTAAACGCGGAAGTTGTTCATTCTTACGGTCTCGCTCGCGAACCAATATTTACAAGATGTTCTGTTTTTATTCCCTTTTTATCGTAATTAATTTGTTCAGAAATTTCAAAATTTTATTTTTGACATTACGGTTGATTTAATAGTACCAAAAAATTTGTATGGACTACGACCGCTAAAGTTATGATTTATTGTCATTTGAAATGAAACACGCTGTATACACACAAAAAATAATCTAATCTAATTTATTATTACACTTATTTCCCATGGCATATAGATAGATGCGATGCTTTTCCTCTGTATACTAGCTGTCCCGGCAGACGTAGTCCTGCCCGGTAAAAATAGGGGTTTGTCGCAGAGGGTTGATAAATTAGGGTTGTATGTATTTTTGTATGTTGTATCATAAAAAAATAGAAATTAAAAATTATGTCTAAAAAAAAATAGGGGTGGACTACCCTTAACATTTAGGGGGATGAAAAATAGATGTTGGTCGATTCTCAGACCTACCCGATATGCATACAAAATTTCATGAGAATCGGTCAAGCCGTTTCGGAGGAGTATGGCAACGAAAACTGTGACACGAGCACTTTATATATTACTAGCTGTCCCGGCAGACGTCGTCCTGCCCGGTAAAAATAAAATAAAAAAAATTTAGGGGTGGACTACCCCTAACATTTAGGGGGATGAAAAATAGATGTTGCCGATTCTCATAGATACCGGATAAGCACAAAAAAATTCATCAAAATCGGTCAAGCCGTTTCGGAGGAGTATGGCAACGAAAACTGTGACACGAGAATTTTATATATTAGATTATATATATATATATATATATATATATATATATATATATATATATATATACTTACACGAAAATTTAAATAACAATTTTAATCCCTAAAGTTTCCATTGAAATCCTTTGAGCGTTTTCAAAGCCTGTTCGGATAAACTTTCTGATGTACTGACAGACAACAATTCTGAAAACGATCCTTTATGCTTATACATCATATATAGCAGTTTTCACGTAATTTTGGCCTTTTTACATAATCACAAACAAACGCTTTAATAGCATTAGTATAGTCTATTATTGTTCATGGAAAAGCTGTGGGTATCATTCTGTTTGGATAGTAGATAGTGAAATAATTGAACACTGGAACAAAACAATGTCACTCGAAGCACTAAGCTCTCTGAAATGCTCTGAATTTGCACTGCATGTATTGTTACAGTGACGCTAGAGTGCTGTAAAGAATAACAGACATTTCGCGTACTCAGTATTAATTCTGCAGAACTTTCTGTGGAAGTGTAACGGTTCATTATAAAACCAAATTGCAGTGCCTTGAGCAAACTAGGAGAGTTGAAATTAATTCCGGTCTGTAATTTCATTTGACATTTATGTGTATTTGTTAGCATATCGTTAAGAAAAGACAAAAGTATTTTAGATTCAATGTATGTATATTAGCTGTATAATGCTGCTATATGTACTAGGATACGATGATGCTACGACATTGTCTACGCTTAATCCGAAATTTCCGTCGGATTCCCGAGATACAAAGTATCGCAGCATAAAAAAAAGTAAGCTATCGTTTTAGTGAAAACTGTGTCGGAATAAGCTAATGTTTATGCACCCGAACAACTTTAAACCGCTCCCGGAACAAATTCCGCGGGGTTCCCGGAGCACAAAGTACCGCAGCATTTTAAAAATAGTGCAAGATGCCGTTTTAGTGAAAACTGTGTCGGAATAAGCTAATGTTTATGCACCCGAACAACTTTAAACCGCTCCCGGAACAAATTCCGCGGGTTCCCGGAGCACAAAGTACCGCAGCATTTTAAAAATAGTGCAAGATGCCGTTTTAGTGAAAACTGTGTCGGAATAAGCTAATGTTTATGCACCCGAACAACTTCAAACCGCTCCCGGAACAAATTCCGCGGGGTTCCCGGAGCACAAAGTACCGCAGCATTTTAAAAATAGTGCAAGATGCCGTTTTAGTGAAAACTGTGTCGGAATAAGCTAATGTTTATGCACCCGAACAACTTCAAACCGCTCCCGGAACAAATTCCGCGGGGTTCCCGGAGCACAAAGTACCGCAGCATTTTAAAAATAGTGCAAGATGCCGTTTTAGTGAAAACTGTGTCGGAATAAGCTAATGTTTATGCACCCGAACAACTTCAAACCGCTCCCGGAACAAATTCCGCGGGTTTCCGGAGCACAAAGTACCGCAGCATTTTAAAAATAGTGCAAGATGCCGTTTTAGTGAAAACTGTGTCGGAATAAGCTAATTTTTATCAACCCAGACAACCTCCACCCGCTCCCGGGAAAACTCCCGCGGGTTTCCCAGGACACAAAGTACGGCAGCATTTTATAGAATAATGTAAGCTATTGTTTCTGTGAAAGCTGTGTCGAAATAAGCTAATTTTTATACACCCGAACAACTTCAAACAGCTTCCGAGAAAATTCCCGCGATAAAAATATAAAACATTTTATTACATTTAGGGCTAATTTTTCAATCATTATAGAATACAATACAAATAAGTTAAGTTTTCTTACATTGTATTCAATAGTATGTAATTTAAATTTCTAATTAATAATCATTATATAAATGTTAACAGTCAAATAAATTATAACCTGACTAGGTTCGGAAATGAAGAAATTCAACTGTTTTATTCATTCAATCAACTTAATTATTAATTAATTTATCCATCTTATATTTTACTTTTAAAAATTAATTTTGACTCGTGATTGAAAAATTGGAGCTATATTTGCTTTCGATCAGTAAAAAAAATACATTGTAATTCGATTTCTTTTTTAATCTGCCACTTTAAATCATTCCCAGAAAAATTATCGTAAGATTTTGAGGATAAAAGGTAGCGCAGAGTTTAAGTCTAAGAATTAGCAGTGGATTTGTGAAAACCGTATCGAAATCGGCCTAGTAGTTTTTACATGAATCCCGAACAAGCCGAGAAATAGATTAAAAACAATGCATCATGTTTATCCATGATGCATTGTCCATCCTTTGTACAATGTATTCCAATTGTGGGTACTTCACTACTACACTACTAAAATCTTCTACCTTTTTCTAAAACTTAAACCGACTAGATTGTTTCACCATCACTCGCCACAATAATGTACCCTAACTGTTGATTTGGGTTATAAGTCAGCATCGTGATGAGGTACATTCATATATGTTCAGTAGTTTCCAAAAGAGATGCGTTCTTTTGAAATATAATTAATACCCCATCCATCATTTTATAATCTTTACCTATACTTACTTGTTTTATTGCATTATCCAAGGCTTGGAAGATATCAAATAAAATTACTAGTTAATGTGATTAATTCACAACACACACACACACACGCACGCACGCACGTACGCACGCACGCACGCACGCACGCACGCACGCACGCACGCACGCACGCACGCACACACACACACACACACACACACACACACACACACACACATATATATATATATATATATCGCAGAACGGCCTCATTCTCACGACATCATCTTTAGTTATTGCTGGTTTAGTGGGCGTCATCAGGATAAAATGCGAGCATAAAACACAATAGCCACGGTTTATACACTTTTAATTTAAATTTGATCAACATTATGACATAGTTTAGACCGAGCAGCGGGCTCAGGGCACCCGCTCATACTTCCAACTACAATACTTTCTTTAAAAATACTCTAAGGTCCAACTCGACCTGCTGCCATCAACCCAATGTGTCACAAAAACTCCTCAGTCTACCGAAGTAGATACTACCAAAGTATAGAGGGCGCTGACCCCGCTCCGCCATATGCTCTGCTCTGATTGGTCGTTTATTAAATTACAATATTCATAACACATCCAAACAACAATCCATCCAATATAGCTTCCCTCCGACATATATATATATATATACAGTGTATAGATAAATAAATCTATAACGGCAACTTTATGCGGTTTTTTAGTCCATTAGGTTGAAGCATATCCCACACTCTTTAACGCAATCTCCACTCCAAGACTAGTCTGCTCCAACAACCATTAGTGCGTAAGTATTATCTCAGGAGACAAGTCTAACAATCTACAGCATTTTGCTTCGTAAAGAACGAAAACAATATCCTCTTTTATTTCAGATATAAAAGGTAGAAACACTCAAAGCGCATGTACATATAAAGCAAAGGTACCTTATGTGATACGAGAGTGTGAAAATATATTATCTTTCTGTCGTAAGTGCTTCAAATAACACCTAACATAACTCAACTTAATTCATATTCTTGTTGAAATGTGCCTCATATGTTCATGCCAGTTGACGTGCTGTAATAATATATTTGATCATTTAAAATATTATTTAAAAAAATATTTAGGTATTTCAATGAAAAAAATTATATTACATTATGTTTATATATTTTTACGAGCTTTTATTTAACTTGCAATAGATGTAACCTATGTATGTACGTAAGTTCGGGTAGAATCTTGCAAGTAAAATTTGACCAACTTCCCGGTTTCCGATTGAACTGAAATTTTGCACACATTTGTATATCGCGTGACAATGCAATAATATAGTACCATGGAGCTGATCTGATGAAGGAGCCGGAAGGTGGCCATAGGAACTTCTGTACTAAACAAGATAGACCCGTCGAGTTTGGGCTCGTTTTACTTGTCTTGGCTAGCACTCTGCTGCTACATCATATCCAAGATCTCAAAGTTTGTGTTGAAAAACCTTTTTAAAAAAACAAGTTATTATTGTAGGTTTTAATTAGTTTAACATCAGTTGGTGTAATAATACAGTACGTGTTGTTTTTACCAAAACCAGTTGATTCTGATTCCTGATTAGGGTAATTAATTTTTCATCGAAATCGGTACTGCAATTCCTTTCTATTCATCATTTATGCCGCGTTTTTGCCTAAGTCGTTAGTCCACCTTGTCCAGTTCGAATCTTAATTCGACATATTGGTGAAAACTAAAAAAAATATATTCTCTTTACGTAGTCATTTTTTATAAAGTATAAAATAAAGACTAGAGAATATAAAATAAATAATAAAATGTCTACCAGTACAGAATGTCAAATATATTTATGTCAGTTCATAATGTTTTATCGTCCATAAACATATTTAAATTATAATAGCATTTAGTGGTTAGTAGCAATTTTTTTTAATAGTGTACATGGCAGTGGCGATGCGCCCAACATACCAATGGCTTGCCACGTTGACAGGGAATTAGCGTCATTACGTCGGGACGTCTTCTTCTTCTTCTTCTGCAAGTGGGCGGTTTCCGCAACTCGACGACAAAGCGCCTATTTTGCGTGCGAGGGTGGATGAGGGTTTACTCCATCCAGCCCAGCTCCTCCAGGAAGTCGACCAGCTTCTTGACTTTGCTGAAGACTTCGCGGAGGCCACCTGGGGCGTCCAGATACTTCGCCCTGTATTGTGCCACCCCTCAGCATTCAAGCAAGACATGGGCGGCTGTTTCTTCTGCCTCCAGACATGCTCTGCACAGGGGGCTGTCGGTGACACCTATATTGAAAAGATGTCTGTTAAAATTACCATGTCCAGTGGCTGCGCTAATAACTAGTCTCAGCCTGGACCGACTGAGCTTTAAGATGTTCCTGGAGAAACGCAGGTTTACTCGAGGCAGGGAGACAGGGAATTAGCGTCATTACGTCAGGACGTCTATCATCGTCACATACAATACCATTCTAAAACAGTTAATTTTAGTTTCGGTCCTTATAAAGGATAACGTAGGCATCATCTTGAAACTTCAAAACGGCTCAATGTATTAATCTACATTAACCGTGTCCCCATATGCTAAAGCAAGTACCTCTCATAGAGCCCTCTTCCCTTTATGGGTGAAATTAATGGGCCCTGTCAAATAGCTCTCTGAGGGAGCAACCCGATGATAAAGCATTGTAAAAGTGATGAAATTACTCATAACCTCCCCGAGTGTTGTAACTGGGGTTCGAGCGCAATTATAAATTAGGGACAAAATTTAATGCTTTATTTTAAATTATACTTCATCATGGAGTTTGAAAGCGTCTATAAAGTATCTTTTTTACCTTTGTATCTATAAGGTATTGTTAGGTCTAATGTGTAATATCTCCAAATATTGTCTTTATAGAGTTTGACTTTCAAAAAATTTTTTTATTAGAATATTTCATCCGTGCAGGAACGGAGAAAGAATACAATTTCCTGCGGCCGGGCGGCCTGTCGTAAGAGGCGACAAAACAACCCACAGCCAGGTGGTAGGGTATTATATATATGCTCGACTGGATGGCGACCACCCCTGGTCTAAAGTATGCCGCCATAACAACCTTGTGTTGTGTTCCGGCATTAGTGACCAGGAACCAGTCCCTCTTAAGAGAGCAGCAGCACATTTGTAGCACCTTCTTTTCGCAAATGTCCATAGGCGATGGTAACCGCTTTCCATCAAGTGGGCCGTCTGCCTGTCTGCTGATCTCCTGCAATTAAAAAAAAATCTCCAACAAAGGATACACACTATTTTTAAATATAGACATACCTTATATTTTTAACCAATGAGCTCCTTCAATTCCTGAAGAACACGAAATGCATAAAAACTAGTCATACAAAAATGTGTAATACAATAATCTATACATATAATAAAATTGTAGAGGTCAAATTTCTGTACAATGAAAAATGCTAAAAACCGAGTTAGGGGGATGCAAGAAGTCAAATAGAACTATTTTTTTTGGTTTCTCTGTTTGTCGGTCTATTTGTACCGGCTTATATCCGACCGATTTACATGAAACTTTGTATGGTGATTAGCTTATATCCGTGGTCAACATATAGGATACTTTTGATCCCGAAAAATTAAAGAGTTCCCGTGGGATAGTTAAAAAAGCTTTAATTACTTAAAAAGCTTATGACAGACTGAAAGTAATTTCTCTGCAACGTAACATAATAGAAGCGGAGATTTTGACAGGGTGTGGTGTTGTTGACAGAGTTTTATCTTATATGTATAATATATAAAGCTGATAAGTTTGTTTCTTTGTTTGTTTGCTTGAACATGCTAATCTCGGGAACTAATTAAGGGTCTGATTTGAAAATTTTTTCACTGTTAGATAGCCCATTTATCGAGGAAGGTAATAGGCTATAAATCATCACGCTAGGAGCAATAGAAGCGGAGCACCAATGAAGAATGTTTCAAATTCGCGGGGTTTTTTAACAACTATACCACGCGAACGAAGTCGCGGGCAGAAGCTAGTAGTTATATAAAAAGCTGAACTATATAATACTTATATTATATATTCGTGATAAAATACACATTTACATTTATAACTAGTGGTCGTCTATGGACGAATTTCGACCATAATAATTAATGTCAAAGACTATACTTCTATAATCAAAGGTCTCGCCAAGGCTACGGCTGTTAATTTGTCTTTAAAAATAAACAAAAGAGTATATGCGTGTGTCTGTCAAATATATGGTAGTGTGTGTTTTTTTTAGTAATTTAGGGCCGCTTGCATAGCATTCCTTAAATTGATTTAAGAAACACTAAACGCATTTAACACCCTTAAATACGATTAGCGTCTTGCACAACGCAAAATTTCTCGCTAAATATGTTTAAAGAACTGTCAATACGTTTTATGTAAAACGTATTTAGGTAGTTTAATATTAACTCATTTTATTTAATGATCGTTATGCAAGCGGCCCTTAATGTATTTTTATGCATAATTTTAAAACAAATATTAGCATTCAGCACTCCTTCCCTATATAAACTGAAAGTGTGCGAAATTTCATACTCCTCCACCCGCGCAATTTTCGTAAGAAGGGTTTTAGGGGTTACAAAGTTTTACTACATATATTAATACAATCCCTATTAATATTATAAATGCGAAAGTAACTCTGTCTGTCTGTCTGTCTGTTCCGTTTTCACGTAAAAACTACTGGACCGATTTGGCTGAAATTTAGTATATATATATATATGTTTTCGATACCGAGAACGAAAATAGGATACTTTTTATCCCGAAAAGTAGGATAGTTTCCCGGATAAAAATATATTTGTCTTTCTGTTTGTTATGCTTTTACGGAAGAACTAATGGGCCGATTTGGCTGAAATTCGGTACGTATGTAAATTAAATACTGAGGGTGGAAAAGGGATAATTTTCATTTTGGCCTTTTTGATAATTTTGGCCTATTTGGTCATTTTGGCCTTTTTAGTCATTTTGGCCTATTTGGTCATTTTGACCTTTTTGGTCATTTTGGCCTTTTTAGTCATTTTGGCCTTTTTGGTCGTTTTGACCTACTTGGTAATTTTGGCCTATTTGGCCATTTTGGCCTATTTGGTCATTTTGACCTTTTTTGGCATTTTGGCCTATTTGGTCATTTTAGCCTTTTTTGTCATTTTGGCCTAGTTGGTCATTTTGGCCTTTTTTTGTCATTTTGGCCTATTTGGTCATTTTGGCCTTTTTGATCGTTTTTGCCTATTCCGTCATTTTGGCCATGTCGGTCACTGTGGCCTTTTCGGTCATTTTGGCCTTTTTGGTCATTTTGACCATTTAGACCATTTTGGCCTGTTTGCTCAAGTTTTGTAATTTATGTTGTTATGTTACAGATAGACGGGGGATGGTATAGTTAGCGATATAAAATGAAGTGAATCTTCCGTGGGCAAATACATGAAAATGTAATATAATATAACCGTAGCGCTTGCTCTATAAACAAGAGACACGCACTAGAGGTTAAACCGCGGCATGGCCGCGGGGTAAACTCTAGTGATTATATAAGTGATGTTATCTTTTGTTAAAAAACACAATAGTAATTAGGGAAATATTTTACCAGTCCAATTAATCTTTGTGAAAAATAATTACTCGTAGACTGGGTGTAGGATTCTAAATTAAATCATCCCTTTCAAGACAGAATTAATTTCGTTACTATTAATTTTCAAGGAACAAAGTCAAATATTTTCCATCAAATAGCATTACCTATATTGTTTTCATAACAATTTATGTTATTAATTGTTATTTGCTGTCTCAACAAGTGTGCGGTGAAAGGAAATTTTCAACGATTAATTATTATTAATTAAAACTTATTGATGGTCGAGGATTCAATATAAGGCCTCACCGTTTTACTCATAAGGTTTTTGTGTTGTATTATTAATAACAGGGACGACGATTTAATTGAAGTGGTGCTTATTTTTAGTAATTGGTTTGAAAATAATTTATTTATTGGAAGTTATGTTTTTTTTGCAGCTTCCAACGCATTGTAGAAATCTGACCACTAAGCGTGCATGTACACTGCACCACCAATTCATCGTCACGGTTTTTTGTTTTATAATATTATAAAGTATTAAAAAAAGCAAAACGAATAGACTAAAAAAATGATTTTTTTAAAAAAAAATTTTTTATTGCAGGAGATCAGCAGACAGGCAGACGGCCCACTTGATGGACAGCGGTTACCATCGCCTATGGACATTTGCAACACCAAAGGTGCTACGAATGCGCTGCTGCTCTCTTTAGGGAGCCTGGAACCTGGTCACTAATGCCGGAACACAACTCAAGGTTGTTATGGCGACATACTTTAGACCAGGGGTGGTAGGCATCCAGTCGGGCAAATGCCCTACCACCTGGCTGTGGGTTGTTTTGTCGCCTCTTACGACAGGCCGCCGGGCCGCAGGAAATTGTATTCTTTCTCCGTTCCTGCACGGATAATGGCGGACATGATGCATTTTTTTTAGATTTCTTGTCTGTTTGTGCGAGATTCACGTAAAAACTAATAGGACCAGATTGTGAAACATTCTTCATTGGTGCTCCGCTCCTATTGGTCTTAGCCTTTATCGATAAATGGGCTATCTAACACTGAAAGAAATTTTCAAATCAGACTTGTAGACCTGTAGTTCCTGGGATTAGCGCGTTCATGCAAACAAACTCTTCAGTTTTATATTTTAGTATAAGATTTATATCTTACGTCCATATATCTCTGATTCTGAGATCTCGTTTAGCTATCCGATAAATACTCTGAGAGCTTTAATTATGAGTACAAAAGACATTTTTAATATATGGTAATAATAGGTTATCTCATGAATTAGAACTTTAAGGAATGCGTAGATTTTATCGGTATTTTATGCCTTACTAGGATTTGCCCGCGACTTTATCGATGTTGGACGAATTAAGATAGTTTTATGCGTCCTAACTACTCCAAACTAATTACTACTTTAAATTTAATTTCAAATCTTATTTGTAATTTTAAATGTTCATGATGTCAAATTATGATTATTTTATATAATGAAAGAACCGACATTAGGCGGTTCAATTCTATTTATTAATTTGAATGAATCAGTCAAAGTTATCCGTCGAAACATAAACATGAATTTGAATCATTCAATGTCAGAGAGAGAAAGAGAGAGAGAGAGTTATAACACTTTGTTGCACACCAAAGTATACAATTACAAAACATACCATATTTTAAATCAAGCTATGTAGGTGGTGCAGGAGAAAGGCAATAGATACATTAATAGTCAAACTAATTTAACAATTAAATATACATATATACATAATCATATATACTATTCTATTGTATATGTGTATATACATATATACAATAAATTATAGAATAGAATATCGTCGTGTCATCTCATGAAATTGATTCAATTTGGTTTAATATTTTAATATCATCATTGGTATTGGACAATTCCACAGTTAATATCCGCAATCCTTTCCCCAACAAGTAAATCTAAATTATCCCTAAAATTCTAACATGAGCACACAATTACGACGTTACATCGAGATTAATTTCCAACAAGCACAAAGGGCGCGTTAATGGCTTGGATTATTGCACTAGTCAGTTTGTTTTCGCTTATTAAATCCTTTCCTTGCTTTATGTTTAATACGTTCAACTAATTACATAACAGAGCATAGTTGGGCAACAACACATGTTAGTGCAGATTGTATATGTGACTATGAAGATATTTGTAACACATATTGTTTGTATTGGTACGAGTTTAGCGGGACTCGAATTAAAATGCCGTTGGAATTATTATAGAGTTTATTACAACTATATAAACACGTATAACACCGAACACAACAAATCCAAACGTAATGCAGAAGGTCGTAATGCAATAAAAAGCGCAAATTCCGTCAATATTAGATTCCCGTTTGTACACACGTCTCGTCTTGATCGTGGTTCTCGCTCGACTGCCTCCTTTCTCCATCGGCCCTGGTTTAATACCTCACAAATGTAAATGTGCCCGTATTTAGTAGTTGGCTAATCCGTAACACCCGGCTAATGACTACAGCCGCAAACGGCTGTAAACGATTGCAATAGAACAATGGACTGTTCTCTAGAACAATTAGTAGACTAATGCCAATAAATAAACAAAAGAAGACGGTCATACAATAATTACAATTAGTTCAAATGCCGATAGGTAATAAAATGTGTTTTTACAGCTATGCATGGGTGAACATGCTTTTTTTTTGGTCGGCACCTGGGTTGTATCACTATTTTAGGTTTGTTATAAAAAGGTATGTTTTATAGTTATGTACATTTTCCATTTTTATTGCACGAGTTCAGCAGACAGGAAGATGGCACTTGATGGATATCGCTTACCTTCGCCTAAAGACATTTGCAACACTAGAAGTGCTACAAATGCCCTGCTGCTCTCTTGAGAGTGACTGAAACCTGGTTACTAATGCCGAAATGCCGGAAAAATGAAAATCTAACGTTTAAATGTAGCATTATAAATGTAATTATGTAAACAATTAAATTATATAAATATACCTAAAGTTTCCGTTAGTTTGTTAAACTTTTTTCTTTTGGAAGAACATTTAAATTCGCGGATAGTAAAACGTGTATTATTTAATTTAGTTGCCTGAAGGCAGAGGCCGCGAGCTCTTTGAATTTTAAGCATTGCGGATTAACCTTCACGAAGAGAGAATAAAATTTAACTTGTAGATTGTATAAGTACATGTTTGTTGGATAAATGTTTGTTTCTGCTTAGTGAATTCTTGGAATATATGATTTCGTAATGTAGACGCAAGAATCAATAGGCATTGTTTATATACGATTACGTATATTTTGATAACTTTATTATTTTACCTAACTGTCTAACCGTCCTGACTTACGGGGCCGAGACGTGGACACTGACGGCAGGATTGGTTCACAAGTTCCAAGTCACTCAACGGGCTATGGAGCGAGCTATGTTGGGTGTTTCTCTTATGGATAAAATTAGAAATGAGGGTATCCGTAAGAGAACTAAAGTAACCGATATAGCTCGCAAAATTAGCAAGTTGAAGTGGCAGTGGGCCGGTCACGTCTGCCGCAGGACCGATGGCCGTTGGAGCAGACGAGTCCTGGAGTGGAGACCGCGTCTCGGTAAACGTAGTGTCGGACGCCCTCCAGCCCGTTGGATCGACGACCTACGTCAGGTCGGCGGTAGGCGCTGGATGAGAAAGGCAGCGAACAGGTATGAGTGGCGCCGTCTTGGGGAGGCCTACGTCCAGCAGTGGACTGCGAATGGCTGACAACGACGACGACCTAAATAAACTAGCATAAAGTGATGCTTTAGAGGCTCACGAAGTTTTCCATCTAGTAATATTTTTTTATGATATAAAAATAAAATATTTTAATGTATGATTTATTAATGTGGGTTTCTGTAAATAATTCATGCAATAAATTATTTTCATTCATTTTATTGTATGAACATAAAATGTATCCTACAATAAAATTCTAATTAATAAACATTGTTGTTATATCTTGTTTTTTTAATGTGTATTAAATAAATTTTTACGATAGGTACCACATTAAGAAATAAATTGAAATTAGTATGTCAAAGACCAAATCTGAAAGTTTGATAGTTTCTGAGTTAAGTGTACCACAAACATGCATAGATTGTGGGATAGTGTAAGGCTCGCTTCGCTCTCCCTGATATTTATTATAGGATAGATCAGTATTTTTAAATCTGTGGATCGCGACTCCTAGGGGGGTCACGGGGCCTTGGTCGGGGGTCGCCGGCAAAAAGGAAAAGCAATTTAAATGTATACCTCGTATTTAGGTACTTTTTAAATTTAGTAGCTTTTTGCATACTCTGCAGGCCCTAATAATGAATATAAATAGAGAAAAACATAAACGTAGTTTGTCTTTTAAAGTACTATTTTTTTGTCTGTCATGATCCAAGGGGGTCGCCAAAACTTTACAACTTGTAAAGGGGTCGCGTATTCAAAAAGATTGAAAAGCACCGGTATAGATGGATAACTCTTTATTATACAGCGTTACAGAAAAACTTCGAGACTATTGTACTATTTTCTAATTGAATACAAAAGGCGACCTTATCAGTAAAAAGCAATTTCTTTTATTATTGAGTGAATGCTAGCCAATACTAATTATTAATGCGACAGTGACTTTTTGTTCGTTTGTTACGCTTTTAACTTTAATTACACAACCGATCGATATGAACTTTTCTATATTAATCTGTAATTTTACTAGCTGTCCCGGCAGACGTCGTCCTACCCGGTAAAAAAAAATAGGGGTGGACTACCCCTAACATTTAGGGGGATGAAAAATAGATGTTGGCCGATTCTCATAGATACCGGATAAGCACAAAAAATTTCATCAAAATCGGTCAAGCCGTTTCGGAGGAGTATGGCAACGAAAACTGTGACACGAGAATTTTATATATTAGATATTATAAAATTCTAGTATGCCGTAACTGTATATGGAATCTATTTCAAAAAACCAAATGGAATAATGTATATAAACGACGGAGAACACGATGCATATTTTTAGTTAATTTTTTTAGCACATATTATTCTGTGTTAAAAGTTACATGTTTCGCTTTTGACAGGCACACAATTTTTTTTGTAGTTATGGTTACAAGCCATTTGTAGTCCTCATGACACGTGGACAATGTGGACGAATTGAATATAGTGGACCGAGCGGACCGAGCGGACCGAGCGGACCGAGCGGACCGAGCGGACGGAGCGGACCGAGCGGACCGAGCGGACCGAGCGGACCGAGCGGACCGAGCGGACCGAGCGGACCGAGCGGACCGAGCGGCCCGAGTGGGACAAAATCACCAAACCTATCCTAGTTTCTGGGATAACCTCTACATAAACCAATCTATATTTGTTCATCTGAAGTAAGAACTTTTGTTATCAGGTTGGTTGGCTGCGGGCAGAGGACCAAACAGTCTTATCTCTCGACGAACGAGTGGTGCTCGGGTCTCGGTACTCCGTGAGCCATGATCCCCCCAGCACGTGGCAGCTGAGGATTCGGCCTCTGAGAGCTGAGGACAGGGGTTGCTATATGTGCCAGATCAACACCCAGCCAAACATGAAGTGGCAGATTGGGTGTATAGATGTTTATGGTAAGCATAATTTGTTAAAACGTAATTTAAAGTATTCGTTACTTGTGTCTCAATTGATTTAGATATAACATTTAAATGAAAGTATAGGGCCCAAGAAACGGGAACGGAATATAATATCATAAAATTGTTAATAAAATGAAAACTACTGAATCAAACTATATTAAATTTTTAGGGGACCAATTGGCAACTATTTCGTATTAAACTAAAAAGAATCATGTTAATCGGATTATAAACCTCAGAGTAATCGGTGTACATAGATTTTTAAAAAAATATAGTGGCCAAGTTGAGAACTCCTTTTGGAAGTCGGTTAAAAACGGTATTAACTGTACTATTTATAACTTATAATAATTTCTCAAGGAGTCGAATAACGATTGACAAATATTGTCATAATCACTATATATAAAACAAATTCGTGTTTACACCATTTGTAACTCAAGAACGGCTGGAACTAATTTGATGATTTTTGTCTATTTGGAATTGTTTTTTGTTCGGAATAGGATATTATAATATAATATCAGCCCATAAATGTCCCACTGCTGGGCTCGGGCCTCCCATTATAGGGGGGACGGACAGTATACCCGCCACGCTTGTCCAAGGCGGCTTGGCAGGTTTGACACATCGGTTACCTCGATGTGCAGGTTGCATCACGATGTTTTCCTTCACCGTTTTTAGCACGTGGTAATTGTAACAATATGCACATTAGATCAAAAAACTGACTAAGAGGTGCATGCGTTCCGGTCAGGATTGAACCCGCGTCCTTCAACTTAGGGGCGCGTGCGCTAACCATTACGCTACCACGACTTTTACTTTTTACTTTTTCGGAATAGGATAATAAGTATTAAAATATGATATTCGCACACACACAACGCTTTGTGGACGTTTCTCTGTCTCCTAAACGCAGGCAATAAGAAAAATATGAGCTGCTTTCTCTTATGTTTTAAACAGTCAGTGTACGTCCATCCTTAATACGAAAGCTTAATTGTAATATTTATAATACACCTGTAAATTTTCTCACTATATTTTTGTAATAACTTTCTTTTCATTAAACTCAAAAAAATAATGTTTATTTTACTTCGAAAGATTATTTTTCTTAAAGAAGTAACGGTAAAGGGAGGCCTTTGTCAACGTGAAAAACGTTAAGGATTTTAATTAAAAACGACCAAGTATTTATTATAGTCCACAACGCAAATTAAAACGGAATATTGCTCGAGAAATGTTATTAAATTGGAACGGTATAAACTGTAAAGAACTAAAGTAAATTATAGACTCAAAATTAAAAAAAATTTCATTGGGACATTATATTTGTGGATTTTTTGTTCTTCTAATACCTCGGTTACATCTATCTTTCCTGGTTCTTCTATATATTTATATATCTATCTGTCTATCTATTATAGCGGGCACTGATAATAATTAAAGACTTGTTCGATACTAAATTAATTAGTTTAGTGATTGATAATATGACATATCTTAGAATTAGATATCATAAATACATTTTATATTTGGTTATAATATTTCTGTAATATTGTGTTAATATATATTATGTAAAATATCTTAAAGTCGGTGCTTAGTAATTTGCAAAATATAGTAATTTTTATAATACACATCAAACACCTAATTAAGAATAAACTAAATATTAAATAAATTAAACTAAAAATAAACTAAACTGTAAAATTAAATACTACTATAAACATATTTACAAGTAAAAAATGTAATCCAAATCGCTGTCGGTGGGGAGCGTTCCCAAAATGCTGGCCGCATTCCCTCGTTGTATGGCAACGCTTATTTGTTGCCCTAAATATAGGCCAGCCCTTTGGTCATGCGAGACTTCTTTCAATCGTCTTGAAAGGTCGCGATAAAGTGATATGACATTAAATTTAATTATAGATACACAAACACAATTAAATAATAAAACGAGTATTGATGTCAAGGCGTGTGCTCTTTACATGAGCATCTATTAAGAGGTCTCATAATCTACAAGAATGGGGGGAGGCTGCGATATACGAGTCCGGGGGTGCAGGGAATCCGCAGTGGAAACACGGAAACTCTTACGGCTTATATTTCCCGCACAGGCTGAAGGGACAGGGGAAACGCGAGGCCCCGCGTACGAAAGCTTTTGCCGCGCTATTCTATTTATCTACCTATCTATCCATCTGACTATCTATTAATGCTAGGATAATATTAGTGTTCGTGGTTGTGCGACATTTGACAGGTAACTTGTGTGTATGTGTGCCTGTACTAATGTACCTAATTATGTTTATAATTTATATTCAATTTTGCAGCCCAATAAAAAAAATTACGGCGTTATTTTTTAACGTGATAAGTATGTCTCTTTTGATTAGTTACTAACACTGACGCAAATGGAGTAGGCGCATAAAAAAATTAACATTGCATTTGCTTTCTTTACGTAAGAAGTCGATGGGTACAAGTTTAAAAACAAGCTCTGTATATGTGTTGATAGTAGTTTTTGAGATATTACAAATTTTTTTTTACCCTCCAATAGGTTGAACAGAACTTAGTAAAAAAAGCTATTTTTTTCAATTTATCGGAGGAAACGAAGAAAATTAAGTTATTAATAGAGGACAAATCGAAAAGTTCAAACGGAACGTTTAAGTAGAACTTAGAACAAAACTCAATATCAATGAAACGCTTTCAACGTTTGGGAAAGTATTTTCTTTTCAGAAAAATAAATCAAGTTGGAAGAAGTTAGCTTCAGATTCTCCACCATTGAAAGGTGCTAGCTTACGTCAAGGTGTTTCTCATTACGTGATTAGGAATTTAAAATGACAGATGTTTTTGCTACGTCAATAAATAACTTGATTAATATTTACTATTGTCAAAAATAGATAAATACGGAATATTTCTCATGTAATGAATGGTTTTGAGTAAAATCAGTGTTCCTCACATTGGAACAGTTTCACCGAAAGAAGAAGCGGCACTCGGACGTTCTTAGGGAACTAATATGCGTATATTATTTTTTTTTATTGTAGGAGATCAGCAGACAGGCAGACAGCCCACTTGATGGACAGCGGTTACCATCGCCTATGGACATTTGCAACAGCAAAGGTGCTACGAATGCGCTGCTGCTCTCTTTAGGGAGCCTGGAACCTGGTCACTAATGCCGGAACACAACACAAGGTTGTTATGGCGACATACTCTAGACCAGGGGTGGTAGCCATCCAGTCGGGCAAATGCCCTACCACCTGGCTGTGGGTTGTTTTGTCGCCTCTTACGACAGGCCGCCGGGCCGCAGGAATTTGTATTCTTTCTCCGTTCCTGCACGGATAAAATATATATAGCTCGGTGAAATATATATTTTTATAGCACGGTGCGTCGCAGACCGATGACTGCTTTCGGTGCGCGGGCGCACCCAACACGCTAGATACCCCGCACCAGACTAACTGTTGCCTCTATGCGCGCCCTCTCCCGCCTGTCTTCGACATTTACAACCAGTATAATAATTTATACATACTACAAAATTCATGAAATCAAACATAATGGACATATATGAACATAAAAGACATTTTTTTGCCTCGCTAACAATCGGTTCATTTAATTTTTAAACGTAAAACGACTGTACTGCGCACTTAATAAAAATTAATTTTATGATTAAATTTTTAACAAAAATTCTTATAGATTGTTGTTCTTACTTATGACTTATTTTTGACACTTAAATCTGGTCATTACTTTCTATGCACAAATTGTATTCTCCAACCGCAAACAGTTTAAATGTTAGTCAAAATTTAGTACTACTCTATTTCGAATGGTGATCGAACGACTGACTCTTCTTCTTTCCCTTTTAATACCTACACTTTTGCTATTGTATTCCACCCCATGGTTATTTAACCTACTTTGCAAACGTCAATGTCCTAGAAAATTAGATTTAATTTTATTTGTTTTTCAATTAATGAAATGAATACCACTATCAGTATATCATAACTAGGAGCTAAGTCTCGGCAAGCGGCAGTACGCACTTTCCATCAAGTGGGCTGTCTACTTTTTCGTGTAATCCAGCAAGAAAATATTGAATAAAGTGTAATACGAAACGGGAAGTCACCTTTAGCATTTTTCCGTTGAAATTAGTTCAAGTTAATAATATTTCCAGTTCTGAAGTTTTGAAGTATTGATTTCAATATTGAATTTTTTGTTTCAAAGGTGGTTCATAACTTAGTTCGTTTTGCGCCGGGGTCGGAATTTAATATGTGACTTCACAAAATGTTGAGGATTTTTTTCATTTGAATTTTTTATGGAAATATTGGGACTTTAATCTGTACTGACGTTTTAATTGAGGCGTGTCTTAAATTTTTCGATTTATGAAAGTTGACGTAGAAAATAATTTATACAGTATTATAATATTTTGCAATTGCTCAGTTATTTCATAGCTGTGTTGAATTATTATTTTGTTATTTTTAGTTTGGTAGTTTTTTTATTTATTTATATTGCAGGAGGTCAGCAGACAGGCAGACGGCCCACTTGATGAAGAGCGGTTACCATCGCCTATGGACATTTGTAACACCAAAGATGCTAAAAATGCGCTGCTGCCCTCTTAAAGGAGACTGGAACCTGGTCCACTAATGCCGGAACACAACTCAAGGTTGTTATGGCGACATACTTTAGACCAGGGGTGGTAGCCATCCAGTCGGGCAAATTCCCTACCACCTGGCTGTGGGTTGTTTTGTCGCCTCTTACGACAGGCCGCCCGGCCGCAGGAAATTGTATTCTTTCTCCGTTTCTTCACGGAAGAAAAGTAGTAGTTATCAATTAACTGTGTTAAGGCCTTAAATAGAACTTATACTTATATAGGTTTAAGCCTTGTACCGCTTAATAAAAATGAAATGAATTCTTAGAAAACACATGCAAAATTTCTAGACAGTTGCTGGAATCTTCTTTTAAGCAAAATTTACTTTTATCAGAAGATCCTGTAGCGATTCGGGATCGGCAGTGGTTGAATATGTGAGTTATAAATATTGAGCACTATAAAATATATAAAGGCATTTAATATATCAAATGGTACAAGATTAACGACAGACATGACAGGACAAAAGAATACACTAGAAAAAACGTGGTGTCATTAATATTTAAATATAACTTAACATCTGAGGTGCCAGTGCCAAGTTACAGACCTCATTTTAAAAGATCCTGCTGTTCCATACCTTAAATATTATTTAAAAGTTTCATATAATGCCTGGACAGTATCGTCAACGATCCCATACTCACAAACGGCTTAGATACGCTTGGCCTTTAGAGAGACTTTGCGTCTTTCTGCATATTCTACCGACTATATAACGGAGAGTGTTCCGAGGAACTGTTTAGAATGGTGCCTTCGTCTTCTTTTTACCACCGCACCGCACGCCACCTGCTGGGCGTTCATCCCCACTTCCTTGAGCCGCTTCGCTCTTGTACGCAATGGTTCTCTAGAACGTTCCTCTTGCGCACCGTGGGGATTTGGAATGAGCTCCCAGCCGTGGTTTTCCCACAGCGCTTCGACATGGGGCTTTTTAAAAAGGGTATCATAAGATTTCTTTGAGGCCGGCAGCGCGTTGCTGACACCTCTGGTGTTGCAAACGTCCATAGGCGACGGTAGCCGCTTTCCATCAGGTGGGCCGTTTGCCTGTCTGCTGTACTCTAGCGATAAAAAAAATACGTAATAAAATAAATCAATCAAATCGAAATTCAAATTAATCAATAAAAAAACTTAAATTGACATTGACAGTGACATTTTCTTTCGCGCCTTCTGACCGCTCCTGCGCTGATATAATTCACATCTGCTGACTGGACTGCCCCTGCAAGTTTATCAATATAAGATTAAAGTGCCTTATCCGTGTTCGAATCCTAAATGCAGTATGTGTATTCATTTATTATAAAAGAAGTAAGACCACGGGCCGGCCGAAAGAAGACCGCATCATCGAAAACACAACGTTCTTCCAAACCAAAACAAAACCAGCACCTATACAGTCCACCCCGTTATTAATCCAAACGGTCTTATTTATATTCAGAGTAAGTGAGCTAGAGTAAGTTTGTAGGTTTCTTAAAGGTTCTTAAAGAAACCTACAAACTTACTCCAGCTCAATATGAATAAGACCGTAAGACTTTAAGATACAAATGTATGTATGATGTAAACTGATGATTAATAAAAATGATGTATGTTTATGTATGATGTAAACTAACATAAAATATTCGTACATAATAATACAAATTTTCTATAACTTCTTGTAAAATAAAGATTTTAAATGATAAATGGTAGAAGAATGTAGTATGTAAGTATTTGTATTGTCCATTATAGGGGGGTTAGCGCACAATAATTAAGCTGTTGCACACGTGGCATAAATGTAGTATATAAGACTGTAATTTTGTTAAACGACGAGAATAAAGACATCATTCACATTGGGACAATGTAGTTTTATAATACTACTACTACCGCAAACGACGAGCAGCCCCCGCGTATACCACATGGCGACCCTGCCAGTTGCAAGGACCCTGTCACCTGCTAGAGAATAGAAGACATCTTTACAATACAACGACGCATTACGCAATCCAATGCAGTTGTACGGCAAGCGTAGCCATATCACCAAAAATGTAACAAAGCGGAAAATAAGATTCAGTAATATAGCGTCTTTTTATATGCAGTCGTTAAATGTGTACACAAAGACTGAGATAAACGTAAATACGTTATGGAGAGGCGGTTTCCAAAGAGAGACTAGATGTCACTCGTCACTTTATTCATATCTTATTTTAAAACTTGAATTACATACTCGTGAAGACCTCGGGAGAACGCGAGAAAAAATGATTTTTAAAAACGACTTTAGATAAACGCATAAAACCTGTAGTATGTGGAAGCCGGGCAACACTTCCATGAATAAAATACCGAGCCTCAATGCAATATAGTACAAGAATATTATCCCCTTGCGGTTTAAAACCCGCTACAATTTTTGTACTGAGAATTTGTGTGAAAATTATTGATTGCATTAATTGAATTATTATAAGTGAGTTCTAGGTTTAAGAGGTTACAGATTAACTACAAGATGTCATGAGTATTTTATTATGACTATGTAGTAGTCGCTAAAACTAGAGAAAATGTCGTCTTATCCATTCTTGTATCATCATTTACATCCATCTGAACATTCTCATCCCAGCTGATTGGAGACGTTTTTGGTCCATTTTGTGGCCCAACAGTCGGAACTGTAACATGACCGGTTGTATTATTTTGATATATACAAATGAATGTCTGTCTGTATGTCCTTTATAGAATCGTAAACTATACATCCGATTATGATGAAATTTTGTGTGTTTGTTTGAATGGGTCCCCGGGTGGTTTAAATGCATAGAACCGGTAGGTGGCGCTGAGATCGGGTTCTAGAATCCGCCTAATCACCTGAACCGATTTTGGTGATTTTGTTTTTGTGTGTTTGAGTGGGTTCCCGGATGGTTTAGATTCACAGTTAGAACCGGTTAGTGGCGCTGAGTCGGGTTCTAGAATCCTCCTAATCATCTGGAGCGGTTGTGATGATTTTGTTTTTGTGTCATTAAACAAAGTATTTTAGGAATTCTGAAAATATGGCGGTACGAAGTTCGCCGGGTCAGCTAGGAGATTTATATATTTGACACTTTAGTTTAAATGACATTAGATTGCGACCTAGCATATACGTCTTATTCAAATTGGCAGTCTATTTATTAAAATTCTCACTGCAAGTTGCAAATTCGTTTATGTAAATACGAACGAAAAGTGATTCAATGGAACGACCAGAGCTATACACTTGAGATATCGTAAGAATCGTAAATTTAAATCCGTGCCACGGCCTCGATACCTTTTCGATATTAGAGCCAAGTATAAAATCGAATGCATTACTAAATTTTATTCTCGTTTTACGATCTATGAGAGGTGCCTTTTGTTTTTGATTACCGCTTGATATGAGATACGGTTTATTCTTTACTACAGTTTTACCCGCAGCTACGCCGCGAGTCAAACCTTCGAACATAGCTGTATTTTTAATAAAACTACGTTTTTACGGTTTTAAGCGCGGTAATTTATTTGGTTTTGGTTAATCCGACGTTTCGGCCGCTTTTCAGTGGCCGCGCTTAAATCCGTTCAAACGTAGTTTTATTATGTCGCGAAAACTTAATAAAATATTATAGTTGTATTTTACTTACATAAAAACGTAATTAAGTTTTTTTATATATACTAGTGGTCGTCCAGTGGCCGAAATTCGACCAAGATTAATTTTAATTATAAGATTGAAGATTAGTAAGGTTCTGTTGTGAAAGATTTTACTTCTATAATCATAGATTCTGCGAAGGTTACACAGTTAATTTGACTTGAACAATAAACAAAAGAGTATATATGCGTGTGTGTCTAATTTTTTATTGATTTAATATATTCTTTATGCATAAGTATAAAAAATAGCATCCTGCACTCCTATTTTATATAGTCTATAAGTGTGCAAAATTTCATACTTCCGCGCAATTTTCGTTAAAAAGCATACAAAGGTTTTGCTTCACGTATTAATATAATGATAAACCGTCACTGATGGCGTGAACTGTTTAAAAAAACCCTTGCATGATTTAGGAAAGGTTAGCAAATATACTGATAGACAGACAGACGCGAAAACCGACTTTGTTTTATGCTATGTAAAAAGTTAGTCTGTCGTCAAATTTTAACGACAGCGTGAGTGATCTTCGATAACATTCTTCTGTCCTATTTGGTTATCAAGTCAATTGTTGTTCACAGTTCCACCAGATATAATTAATGAGGAGACTTCAGCAGACGTATCGGCTCACGAGTTGGACAATGTGACACTAGTCTGCAAAGCAACTGGTCATCCACCACCGAAGATAACATGGAGGAGGGAAGATCACGAGCCAGTGCTACTTAAGAAAGTTGGCAGCAGGGATTTTTTTAAAGGCAAGTGCTAGTTTTGTAGTTTTTAGAGCTGCAACATTCAATTAGTTATATTTTTGTATATTCTTAATCTTGATTTGAATTTGATGTTGCTTAATTTCTAAATACATTTGTTTTTAGTTTTTTTTTTATAATATATAAAATATTTTCGTGAAGACATTATGAATGAATGAAAACTCTTTATTTGAACAATAAAGAGTTTTCATAACTTAGACATTTAATATAAATTTCCATTAGAACATTGTGCTGCCTTGTCGCTTATAGCGATCTCTTCCAGGCAACCCGGTGTCCAAGGAGACATTACAAGAAAAATCAAATAATATATTATGTACATTATGTTTATGAGTTTTACATTAAAAATAACGACACACAAGAGAATACAACAGCATACTATTATTTTATTATTATATTTTTTTTGTACAATACATAATTTTTTTCAATCATTTATTATTATCATTAGATTTAATAAGTATTTGTCATTCATTTAATACATCATTTATAGCCAGCCAAATTGTTATCCATTATATCATCATCGTCATCATATAAAATCATTTATATGGGTGTACATACAATAATAATTTCTATAAGGGCCGACATCATCAGATAACAGTTATCAATCGAATAAATAATAACCTGAGTGAAATAAAAAGTGAAACCATTCAACTGTTTTATTAATAGACTTGACATTTTTAATTTATCTATGTTATAACTTTATTGAAGTGAAGAGAGATTGAAAAGTCGCCGCTGAGATTACCAAATCTTAACTTGGTAGTTCCTAAGTCAGTGCATTGAATCAGTGATACACAGACGCACACAATCACCCAAAAATAATGGATGTTCCTTTTTTATTGTATGATTTTATGAGATCAGCAGATTGGCAGATAGTTCACCTGTGGAAAGCAGTTACCATTGACAATGAACATTTGTAACCAAAGGTGCTTCCAATCAATATGCTGCCCCTCTTTAAAGGGAGACTGAAACCTGGCCACTAATCGTCGTCTGCCAATAACTGTTCACTGCTGGAGGTAGGCCTCCTCAAGTCGGCGGCACTCACCACGGTTCTCTGCTTTCCCCATCTAGCGCCTAGTGGTGACCTTGCGCAGATTGTCAGTACATCGGGCTTGAAGGTGTCCGACACTACATTTACCGAGAGGCGGCCTCAACTCCAGGACTTGTCTGCTACATCGGCCAACGGTCCTGCAAAAAATGTAACCGGCCCACTGGCACTGCAACTTGCTAATTTTGCGAGCTATGTCGGTTACTTTGGTTCTCTTACGGCAACTAATGCCGGAAGCGGGAACACAAATCAATGTTGTTATAGTGGCATACTCTAGACTTAGACCATGGGTGCAATGCAAAAAGGGCTGTTGCTAGAGTCGAATTTGAGGTAGGGCAGCATTGGTTACAGGGAGGGCGGAAGTAAAAAAACAATTATATCGATTTTTGACTAAAACACTCTTTACCGTACACTTTATTTCACCAAACTACAAACCATTATAATTGATCTCTAGTTTATGTCTATTTTAGTTTAAAAGGAGACAAACAATTTAATAATATTAATAATTTATCTTAGTTTTTAGTATTTTTATGGTAGGGCATTGCCCCACCCCCCTAGCTACGGCCGTGCATGGATGGTATCCATCCAGACGTTTCATCCACGCAGGAACGGAGAAATAATACAATTTCCTGCGGCCAGGCAGTCATAAAAGGCGACAAAACAACCCACAGCCAGGTAGTAGAGTACATGCTTGACTGGATGGCGACCACGCCTGGTCTAGAGTATGCCGCCATAACAACCTTGAGTTGTCTTCCGGCATTAGTGACCAGGTTCCAGTCTCCCTTAAGAGAGCAACAGCGCATTTGCAGCACCTTTGGTGTTGCCAATGTCCATAGACGATGGCAACCGCTTTCCATTAAGTGGACCGTCCGCCAATCTGCTGAACGCCCGCCTGCATTAAAGAAAGACGGGCGAATACGCTTCCACTTGGCTGTGAGTTCTTTTGTCGCCTTTTACGACAGGCCGCCTGAAATTGTATTATATCTCCATTCCTGCACGGATGGACGCACTTATGAACTCACTTGTTATTTTCATAACCTCAAAAGCTTACTATATATTATTTATAGTGTTCTGTCTATGTCATTTCTGTACACTGCCTTTGCAACATTTTATCGTCTTTTTTGAAGAAGTCAGTTTGTAGGCTTGCCACTAGATTTCCCTTGAGCTTTCAGTCTACAGTTTTCAGTCGGCTGAAAGCCTTGTTCGAGTATTTTTTTTTCATATTTTTGTTGTAATATTTTGTATACGTTTTGTAGTAGATATTTCATTGTTAATTTATATCGGGATTGTATTATTTCCTTTGGGATTTATTTGCGTCAGAAGTCGTTTGTGAAGAGCGTTACAGTTCAAAATAAGGTTTATTGAAATATAATTGTACATGAATTTGATGTAAAATAATTTCTTAATGTAATTAATATAAGTAATTAAGTAAGGAATGCTCCGGTGGTTCGGGCATGTGGAAAGAATGTATGATGAAAGAATGACTAAAGAGATATACAATGCAAAAGTGGATGGATGCAGAAGTCGCGGAAGGCCACGACACACCTTCCATGATCAAATTGATCGTGTATTAGCAGAAGGTGATGTCAGCCTTAAGAATAGACGAGCGTGCATGACAAGAGCTATGAATGTCAAAGAAGCAAGTGAGGTGTGTAAGAATGGGCCTGTGTGGCGCTCTGTTGTTCTTGCCTACCCCGCAAGGAACCTGGCGTGAAGTTATGTATGTATGTATGTAATTAATATAACGCTGATATAAGAGAACTTTTTGCGTGTTTGAGTATCTCCCCGGATGGCTTAGATTCACAATTGAAACCGGTAGATGGCTCTGGAATCGGGTTCTAGGTTTCTCCTAATCTCCTGGACCGAATTGGATGATTTTTTCGAGTATTTGAGCGGCTCCCCGGATGATTTAGATTCACAATTGGAACCGCTAGGTGGTGCTGGGATCGGGTGTTAGATTTTTATTATTTCAATGCAGGACGATTGTCTATCGGAACTTTTATTTATACATACATACATACATAACTTCACGCCAGGTCCCTTGCGGGGTAGGCACGAACAACAGAGCGCCACACAGGCCCATTCTTACACACCTCACTTGCTTCTTTGACATTCATAGCTCTTGTCATGCACGCTCATCTGTTCTTAAGGCTCCTAACATCACCTTCTGCTAATACATGATCAATTTGTCATTTCAATCATGGAAGGTGTGTCGTGGCCTTCCGCGACTTCTGCATCCATCCACTTTTGCATTGTATATCTGTTTAGTCATTCTTTCATCATACATTCCACATGCCCGAACCACCGGAGCATTCCTTTCCTTATCATCACTCCGACACTCTCATTCAGACCAACTCTCTTTCTTACTTCGGTACTGCGAACGCGAACTATTTATACATAGTTAAAGTATGTAATACATAAGTTTTCTATTCTTCTTTCGTAACTTAGCTGTTTACTGTCCACATTGTACTGTTCCTTCTTTTTATTTTACTTCTTTTTTTAATTTAATTATACCTAGACATAATTTGTCAAAAGTATCCTCTCCGTCAGGCTGCCTGGAAGAGATCGCTTTAAGCGATAAGGCCGCCTTTTGTTTTGCCGTTAAATTATAGTAATTATGTATTCATTAATTGTTTATTTGGTGAACAATAAAGTGTATTCTGTTCTATCCTATTCTATGAAGTGCACTATGAAGTTTCTGATTATGGCCTCTAAAAGAGTTCTTATATCTTCTGTGCAGTTGAGAGCTTCGTAGGCACCTCGTTACCCTTATGGCGGGTGGATCGGCGCCAGATGGGGGTTTTCCTCTGCATCGCCTCCAATGACGTGCCACCAGCAGTCAGCAAAAGGATTATACTTTATGTTAATTGTAAGTGTTGAATTATTTAATATTAAATTTTCGATGTGATTTTGCTTATGTTTACAAGCCAGATGACTGTAGATATCTGTATTATTAAAGGCAGCTTAATGGCCCATATGGTATATGCAGGCGCGATGCGATGGCCGGGAGAAGGCAAAGGGCGGGAAGAAGAAGCAAGGAAGGAAAACTCACCTCGCCACCAGTCCGCCGCCACGTCCCCCGGGGGTTCACAATCTCACTAGGATTCCGGATCTTCTGATAAAATTCAATTGTAGCAGTTTATTTACTTTGTTGTGTGTCCCAACAAATTCATATGTTACGTAATTTTATATGCGGTGACAACAGCCGTGACAGTCGAATGTGTCTTGTTATGCGCATTCTTCATTTAAAGTATTATTCGTTTCTTGATGGCGAGGGTGGGGAGGAAGAATTTACAAGAAGGTGTTCCTCGGCGCAACCAGTATATGTAATCAATGAACCGCTGTCCTCGCTTGACTTTTTCAACAACCGCTACAATTGGGCGACCTGCATATTTGTAAACAACACACATTTATTACCCGCCGTTGGTGTGTGAGCAAATAGCATTGAAACGCTTTTATGATCGTCTTATTTTGTTTGCTTTGTGTTTAAAATTTGTGATTGGAAAAATAGCCCATTGTGTATTGTAATCTCTTAGGGCCAATTGTTGTATTGTTATCACGGCCAAGTGTCTCGTATTTAAAATACAAGCTGGTTCTAAGAAATTCTCAAGCCAATATATTGCACCGGTACAGTATAAAGGCATGCCCCAACTGAGTGATGGGCAGTCGAGCGAGAACCACGATTAAGGCGAGACGTTTGTACTACATTCGATAATCTATAAAGTCGCTAAATCTATAAAGACTTTGCGCGTGATATTTAATCATGTATAACCTTTGTACTAGTTGTGCTCAGTTACATTTGTATCTATGTTATGCGTGTTTGTATAGTAGTATAACGACATTTTTATTTCGAGTCCCGTAATTCGTGAATATTATAGTTTTGTGGGCAACTTTCAAAATCTCATTCTAAATTTTTTAAAAGGAACTATACAATTTCGCGAGAACATGAGAAAATAACGAGAGATGTGAATGTGAAATTAATTCCACTTGCAATTTTGGCTATTTTCGAGAATGTGGAACGTCCATAAGATGCCGAAAAGAAACATTTAAAAAAACCCTATAAACGCGTAGCGGTTCGCAGGAATGGGGAAGACATAAAAATTTTAAATATATTCTTTTAATAAAATACAATTCCTTAAGTATAGCGTATTTTAGAGAAAACATTTTTGCATTTTCTTTTAAAAAAGAGGTATAACTTTAGCCGTCAGTCGGTGTAATGTTGAGTCTGTTTCTACGGTATCGCAATGCGGAAATCCACGCGAGATTGCTTCCATACATTTTATATGAATGGACGAGTGGAATGGTTGCCGGTCGGATCGCTTGTTAAATGACGTTGAACCCTAATATATAATTATATATAAAGCTTATGATGGTCTTATAATACTTAGGGTCGTATTTGGAATAACATATCGTTCGTCGAGCTTTTAGGCAATGATCAGCTAAAATAAAAAAGGTAATTCTGCACGGAACAGTTTTCTGTAAAACTGCTAGGTGATATGATATCTCCCCGTCCGGATGGCTACCACCTCTGGTCTAGAATATGCCGCCACAACAGCCTTGAGTTGTGTTCTGGCATTAGTGGCCAGGTTCCAGTCTCCATTAAGAGAACAGCACCGCATTTGTAGCACCCTTGGTGTTGCAAATTTCCATAGGCGATGTAACCGCTTACCTTTATGTGGGCCGTTGTTAAACTCTGAAAAGCTATTGCATAGCATTGATAAAAATCAACTTATGCAATTAAAATTATTTATTTATGCAGTATTTTTTTCTTTGGTATTAATTCAAGTTACACTTTTTGAGCGTGGTGACCGATAAGAAAACAAATCACCTATGTATACATATATACCTACATGTATACGCACATGAGGTGAGTGTGGCATTATATAAAAATATGATAGATACACCTATATACTTTCTCGCAAACAGCTGCTTACGTATTCGTCCGATTTCGGAGCAGCTCGTCGTCCATAATTTGCAATACCTGACATACCTCGAACCGCTACGAGAGCTCGCGGGTCACTGTGGCCACCGCACGCCTCCGGTCGCCGCGCCCGCCTCAGGCCCGCATCACCGCGCATGATAGGCAGAGTGGGAGGTGCTAAGTTTATTTTCGTTACGGAATTTCATCATTCACTCGTCGCGCTCAAAGCCCGCGAGAAAAGCTATACAACAGCTTATAAGGACAAGGTGATCTTTTTATTGTTACAAGTGAACTGTTCCTATAATTTGTTATGTTGTTTTGTATTTGTTCTTTACCTAGTTTTGCGGTACATGGAGGTACCTTCATTTTTATCAGTTTCTAATTTATTCAATCCAAGAATTCAACACGAATAACTAACCAATCCACAGCCCACTGCCCTCCAGAAAGGTAAAAGCCATACTGTTCTCACACCCTGCAATTCTGAACCAAGTGTTTTATTTATCGCCTTTGCTATTTAAGTTATATTTGTAATTTTTTATGGCTATCTTAATCGTTCATTGTCACTTTACTGATTAAATTTTCCGAGTATTGAAAAGTAAGTAGTCATGTACTGTCAATCGTTAATCTATTTGAGTTTAAGGACAGCCTTCGAATAAGACGTTATAAATAGTTTTGATTGTTCAAATTTTAACACTGATACTTTATAACAGGAAAACTCGAACATTTACGAAATATCTTAAAACGGATAATTAACAATATGTATCTCGGATACACCTAATTTGTTAAGTAAATATCCAATTATCTTGAACAATAGCAGACTGCGATAAGTAGCTCTTGACATCTCACGAGTAATGGGGTTGAAATCAAACAAACCGGCCCGCGTTCACCTTCGTCTTCAATACAATTAGACGATTATTCCTCTTGCCTACCTCCCTATTTAAGAAACAAGTTATGAGGTAAAGCGGGTCTGAGACCTTACTCTCCAATGCCTTTAGATGATGATGAGAGGTAGGTAAGTATCGAAATTGTTTATTAGATTCTGTAGTCTATTGCTCAACAAGTAACAATCAAAACAATGTGACTATTGCCAACATGTGCCACACCACATCACTACTATGACATAGCCTATCATACAACTATAGATTATATACCATTCAACTTATACAAATTTACTAACTGAACATGTACATTTATTTTCTGAAGAACTAAAGCTAGCATAAAAAATATAAATAAACACTAAAAATATACCAACTAACTATAAACTAATTATAAATTAATATCGTCTAAAATAAAATATAACTTACAAAAAACAAAACTATAAGTATGCAAATCAGCAGACACAACACTGATACACTTACATCGTATGACATTCAACACCAAATCTACAAATGCTGTCCTAACTAACTTACTAATGCGAACAACACAAACAATACTAACCATGTAGCATCATCCAAATGCCTACTACTGTGGGTGTGCCTCACGACAGCTCCGCAGGAATTGTATTCTTCTCCGTTCCTGCACGGATGAAAAATAGACTCCATGTAGCTGTCGGCGGGGAGAGTGCCCAAACTTAACCTATTATAAAAGCATATTAATGGGATAAAAATAGCCTGATAACCTTGTAGATCGTACTTTCCTATTACATTAATGTGGGTGGGAGTGGGTTCCGGGGTGATTAAGATTATCAATGGGACCAGGTGGGCGGCATTGCTATTAGATTCTAATTGTATATATAATTATATAATTCTTAATGTTTTCAGTGCAGAACGTCTGTGTCCCGCTACTTTATTTACGAGATAAGTAAAGACTAACAAAAGCCCTGTCAAAAAAATTACAGCTACTAACCGAGAAAGACGATTAATTATTTAATAAAATTGTTTTTTAAAAAGATTATTAAATACAAGCTATTGAGATCCTGAATATCATGTAGCAGAAGAGTGCTATCCAAGAGAAGTAAAACGAGCCCAAACTTCCGACTCCATCATCTCATCAGCTCCATGGCACCATATTATTGCATTGTCAATCGATATACATATGTGTGCAAATTTTCAGCTCAATCAGAAACCGGGAAGTTGGTCAAATTTGACTTGCAAGATTCCACCCGAACTTACTTAGATAAAAGCTTGTAAAAAAGACACGGAGACCATAAAAACTGTATGTAGAAACACTTCATATGTGAAGTTAACCAGAAACGCATAGATAATTTTTACCGCTAGTCGTTTATACCTTACGCATCTCTCCCTCGCATGATAAAGCCGAATTGATCTGCCTCTTGTAAGCCGTCCTTGCGTATAATTGACTCTTCCCTGTCATTGGCTGCCAGCTCTATAAGCTGATATGGAGGTACTCTCTGAATATTTAGTTGGTTCGCCACGTAATATGCCTCGATTATTGTCAAACGAAATTAGATGAATTAAATATGTTGTTTATTGCCATGGTATAACATATTTAAGGCAGCGAATTTTAAACGTCATCTATAATTGTTTTGAGTTTAAAAGACGAAAAGATAAACAAGAGCTATAGTTAATTTTAAAAAATAGCGCACTTTTCTCGCCTTGCTTAGATTTTATTAAATCAAAGACATTTCCAAAAGGTGTGGCTATATCTTTGGACCCTGGATTAAGTCTAGCAGCAGTGGTGGTGGATCATGTTCGGATATTATTATTTTTGTAATACATTATATTGTAATACAGTGTACATAGATATGAGTGGAACAAGAAACGACTTCTGCTCCTATTGTTTCCGAGTCACAAGAATAAATCATCATTTTTATAATTTACTAGCTGTCCCGGCAGATCTCGTCCTGCCCGGAAAAGCTTCAATCTGTATGCCGACAGCAGCGCCACCTACCGGTTCCAATTGTGAATCAACTCAGAAACCTTCTCTGGCTCATGCCAAACAACTTTGCTAAATATCATCACATGATCAAATGTATAGTTTACGATTCTATAAAGGACATACAGACAAACATTAATTTTTATATATAAGAAGAAAAAAAGACGCACTTTCCAATCCGTGACCTTTGTGTATAAGTAAAACCAATTTGAGATTTAACCTATAAGACGGAACCACCACTCTGTGCCGAACTGTCGCATACGACTATTGGGAAGTCCCACAAACTTGTGGTCAAATACAAATAATCGAAATAAACGTAGAACTAATGCTTTCTCCCTCTAACTACATAGAATTAAAGTTAGAATAAAAGAGACAATATAATTCTCTTGGTTTCGACGGGGCAATTTCGATGGCAGCTTGAGGAAAAATATTTTTGGCCTTTGCTTGTACAGGCATTCCTTACCAACACACTTTCAATGTCACAAGCGAAAATAGATTCGTTGTTTTCTATTGTTTTGGTAGCTATTTTAATAGCTTCAGTACTTTGTCGGAGCCTAAATGATTGGAGATGGGTTTGAATGTCATCGAACTTTGGTAAACCACACGAGATTTGGTCTAGACTGATATTTAATATTAATAGATTGTATTCTTTCTAAGAATTCTCTCAGACATCAGTTCTTAGGATAAATATGATAGTTATTAGTAAAAAGGAAATAAATATTTTATGGAGTATATATCAAATAGTTTTATTAACAAGAAAGAAATAGGATACATTTTGTTTCGAAGAATAGGATTTACATGGAATACAAAACCAAATGTTATATGAGATTACTAGCCGGCAAACGTTGTTTTGCCATATAAACGATAGCTTCTGTCCGCGACTTCGTCCTCGTGGTGCGATTTTTTAACTATCCCACAGGAACTCTTTTATTTTTCGGGATCAAAAGTATCCTATATGTTGACCAGGGATATAAGCTACTACCATACAAAATTTCATGTAAATCGGTCCAGTCGTTTCGGAGATTAGCCGGTACAAACAGACAAAGAGAGAAACAAAAAAGAAAAAAATAAATAATAGATCGCTAAATAGATCGCTTTTTAAGTGATAGCTTCTTATGGGAGGGTAAACCGCTTCGTAACGCGTTACGGCAATAGTCTGTCTGGCTTCCCTTTCTCTCACACAACTTATCACTTCTGTCGGGTGTCCTGTGACGCTCACGTTTTTTTAGTAATTAAATTAAATTAATTTATTCAATGCTTAATATAGAGAAATAGACAATATGATTATACATTATCTTAAATTACATGACATTTTAAATTAACATTTTACATTGTAAATTGGTATCATTTAATTATTATACAATTGACAATTATTACTAAAATCTACATACATTCTCTATTGTCAAAATCTGTCGTTCTTCATAATAAATATCCTGAATTTAAAACAAAAACCTATTTTTTCACTTTACAATTTAATGTTTTTTTTGTGCGTATATCTGTCTGTTAGTGTACCACGTGAAAACTAGATAACGGACTTGCTAGCGTATGTCCCTGGGCGTAACTTAGGATACTTTTTATCCCGAGTCGTTTCCGCGAGATAGACGAAAGTATTGAAAGACATGGCGCTGCGATCGCATTGTTTTCGGAAACTACAAACGTATATACACAAAACTCGATAGAGAGATGGCTTATATCCCGAATCAACACTAAGCTACTACTTAAGTTTTGACACACGGTGCAGCCACGGAACAAACTCTAGTAAAATATATATCATTATAATATCTCCACACACCCACGTTAGGGAGAAAAAAATCATACTTCAGCGATATGATTATGTATGGTGACTGAATTTTTGTTTACAGTTTTACTACATCATAATTATGGAGCGGCATATGCATCTTTCAGCCAAATTTTATCCATATAGACCCAAATGGCTGTGTATATACAAACATACAGCCGATCGGACATGAAAATTATAACTATACTAGCTTCTGCCAATAGTCTAAAAAAGAAGTTCACACCCCCGAATTGGAACATTCTTCATTGGTGCTCCGCTCCTATTCATCTCAGCGTGTGATATAGCTTTAGCCTTCCTCGATGATGGGCTATCTAACACTGAAGAATTCAATTTCAAATCAGACCAGTAGTTTCTGAGATTAGCGCGTTCAAGCAAATAAACTCTTCAGCGTTTTATATTACTAGCTGACCCGTGCCCACTTCGCTAGGCATCAGAAAAAATATTGCTTAATTACAATCAAATATACCCTATGTCACTTAGGAATGATGTAGCTTTCTACAAGTGAAAGAATTTTCACAATCCAGAGATTATCCTCTACAGCTTAACAAACTTACAAAATTTATCTCTTTATAACATTAGTATAGATACTAAAATAAACAAATGAAACCATGATAAACATACTTTGCCATACAAAACCCATTTAAATCATTTCCGACTAAAATGATCCATTGGATTTGGGCGTAATATTGGTCGTGCGGGATTGCGGGATTCGGTCCGCGATGCACGCGGGTCAATGTTCTGATAAGGCGGGATTGATCCCGGGATCCGGGATTGGGGATCGGTGTCGATCAGCTGTGAAATTCACTCGGCACTGGTTAGAGAACGTTACAGACAATTGTGATTTTAAGCTAACGACTTATTAGAAGCACTAGCGGATTTTTCAAGTGAAACTTCTTTATCAGCGTTGGAAAAATATTTACCGTCACCTTTTTCCGGTACGCGTCACATTTTTTATCATTATGCTCGTTGTAATTCATGGTTTCGTTTGCGGTAAAATACGAAATAAGCGTCATCGAAACTTCGCATAATAATAAATCAATAAACACATTTATAGTAATCACAGGCACATGAGAAAGAATAAATACCTCTTATTTAATCATTATACAACATATACACAGATAGCGACCGACACATTTGGATATATTACCGAGATGACATAAATAATGACCTCCAACCTCTCCTTGCAGACACCCCGTTCCTCACAGTGAGATTCATCATATCATCTCAATTTCACACATTTAAAAACACATTAAAAATTACATAAACATTAAAAAAAAAACAAACTTAACACTTGATTAGTTTTCTGAAGATCGTAGCGCCTGGCAAATGCTAGAACAACTGTGTCTGCCTCGCCTCATGCATCGCTTAAATACCATAAATTATCTGAAAGTACCGTCAATTAAATGTGCATCTAAATGTATGCACATCTAAAATGTTCAACAACTTGTTAAGACTAAATGGAACCAAAATGTTTAGTAAATATAGCAGTCTCGTATTCACTTACTCATCCTTGTTATTCACTGTTGGTAACAGATCAATAAATATCTGCCTTAAAATAGCTATTGCTTACTGATAGTACCTGACATAGTCTATTAAATGATGACATTATTATACAAGTAATCACTACATGTGTAGCTTAATAACATCTAAAATATACATTAGCTGCCATAAATTTATGATGTCAACAGTATTGTTGCATCTATCTAAGCAACTTTTGTTACCTGTATCTTATATAAACACTTCATTAAACTCTTAGGGCCGCTTGCATAACTTTCCTTAAATTTATTTAAGAAACACTAATCGCATTTAAAACCCTTAAATACGATTAACATCTTGCACAGCGCAAAATGTACACAAAATATATTGACTGTTCTTTAAACATATTCAGCGACAAATTTTGCGTTGTGTAAGACGCTAATCGTATTTAAGGGTTTTAAATGCGTTTATGTTTCTTAAATAAATTTAAGGAAATTAGGTAAGGTTATGCAAGCGTCTCTTAGTATAATTATAAACAAGTCCATTTGTTATTTTTTAACCTTTTTTCAGTACCTACTCAAGTCAAGATTGTCTGGACCTTTCTTTTAATTTCCTTTCTTTAGCCCTTTATTGTTTCTCTTTATGTACATATAGTATTTTACGGTACAATATAACCGAAGTTCTTGAAATATGGTTTGCTTCTACATAATTGTTACTGACATACAGATAATTCTTGTACACCATAGCATAAACAAACAGAAGCAGAAAAAGATCAGATCTTACCTATGGGTAATTACAATTGTTATAGGCGTTCTGCTCCCTTTGAATTTTCTCTCAGCCTATCAGATCGGTTAACAGATAGGGTTTCTTTCACATCATTTTGATCGTAGTACTAAAGACCCAAAGAGGTCACCATAACTAAAATGCAAAGGGTTTAGAAATATTTATAAATAATTAAAAAAAGTGTAATAGAGTGCGTGTAAGTTTACATATTATGAAGAGTTCCGTAAAGGTGAAAAACCATTGCTGTTGTCGTCACTTGGCTATAGCCTAACAAAACACGTGATCGTGAATACCTCATAAATTTTAGACGTTGCGTGTATTTTTCTTTTTTATTGCGGGAGTTCAGCAGACAGGCAGACGGCCCTCTTGATGGAAAGCGGTTACCATCCCTTATGGACATTTACAACACCAAAGATGCTAAAAATGCGCAGCTACTCTCTTAAGGGAGACTGAAGCCTGGTTACTTATGCCGAACTACAACTTAAGGTTGTTATGGCGGCATACTCTGGACCAGGGGTGGTATCCAGTCGGGCAAACGCCCTACCACCTGGCTGTGGGTTGTTTTGACGCCTCTTACGACAGGCCGTCCGGTCACAGGAAATTGTATTCTTTCTCCGTTCCTGCATGGATAATCTCCGTTCCTGCAGTGGTGATCTACAAAGGCGAGCGTAATCCTAAAAAGAGTTTTCTTCCAAAAAACCTATGGGTCTAGTAAGAGTGGGAAAAAAGAGGCAGGGCTGTTTACATTAAAGTTAATATGGATAAGATTGCTAGAATTAAAGACAGGTGTTTCTATACTGTTTTATGCAATTTTATTAATGTTGCAGGAAATTGCATTATTTCTTCATTCCTGCACGAATACAATACTTGCATATTTAATATCTTGTGTTATTTTCATTACACTATTCGTCATTTATTAAACCGCTAACGCTTAACCACAGTGTGCTGCTAATACCCCAACAACTTGTACTGTGTACAGTCACGCCCACTCGAGTAACATTAATTGTCGATGGCAACGATTCAGTTATCGATTTTATTGTTAAAGTTTCTATGGTTGTTAGTGTCAACCACATCACTAGTGACAGGAATAGAACGGCTTCTCCATTTTAGAACCAGTAACTGAAAAAAAACTACTTTTTAATTTCTTAAAGTCCTAAAGTCTTATGCTTAATTACATTACATTACTTACATTCTTTTATATCTGTAATTATTCCAGTGTGTGTGTTAGGGTTAATGGCGCCTTCACTGAATGGTTTAGCATTGAAAAAGGTGTTAGACAGGGTTTTGTAGCGTCGCCGTGGTTGTTCAACCTATTCTTGGACAGTTACTTGGACGATTTGAAAGAAAGCGTAAGAATTAATCTAAGAATGATTGGGTTACTTATCAAATGTCCACTCTACGCCCATGATCAAGTTATACTTGCGTCATCGGAAACGGAGTTACAGGAGATGGTATATATATATATATATATATACACACACACACACACACACACACACACAAACATATATATATATATATATATATATATATATATATATATATATATACACATACATATATATAAAAAAAAAATATATATATATATAACATATCGCCGTTGACCTCACAATGTAAACCACTTTGGGTATCATTGTTATACTATTGCTTGTATATTATTCAACTTAATTTATTATTTTCAGAAAATATTTAATTATAAGAGATAATTATCGAGACCTATCAAAACGGTTGATAGATGTCTCACGAAACCAATACGCTGGCCTATATTTTGGGCAACGCGTAAGCGTTGCCATACAACGTGGTAATGCGGCCAGCGTTTTGGGAACGTTCCCAACTGACGGTTATTTGGGACCTATTTATAATTTGTAGTTTTTATTTTTTATAAATTAATAATAGGTAAATATAGCGTGCAAAATTTAGTAATGTTGAAATTTTTTTATATAAAAGATTATGTTAATACCAATATTGATTGCATATAGCCTTAGAAACATACATCGTACCGTTATAATATCGTTTGCCGCAGCCATAATACTGATTGAAACATAGTATTGAATTTCACAACAAAAGCTTTCGATTTTTTCAATCCATTAATTCGTTGGAAATATTTCCAAATTGACGTCACAATCCTTTTAATGTACGGCGTAATCGTTTCGATATTAAAATAGTACTAACAGAAATACTTAAAAGCATTTTTGTTAAAGAACCGTAAAATAAAATTTCATCCATTTTTAACAGAAGAGTAATATGTATTATTATGTATTATTTATTTGTTACGAAATATTCGGTTTTACTTTTTAGAGATATTTTATTTTAATATCATGAACGAGAAATAATCGCCATCTTTGTACGCCACAGACATTTGTCTTAGAAACTATATACCCTTTCTAACCATTTATTTTATTTTTGACCAATAACTAATGTCCTAATGCATTACCGACTCGATTTCTTATAAAAATCGACTTCATTTATGAATAAATTTTAATCAATTTAACTTATCTACATATTTTTGCTAAAAATAATAATCGTGTAATGTCGTTAATTAAGTCATTTAAAACGACATTTGTATTAATTGCGGTATTATTTTTCTTTAAAGTAGATAAATTTTTATTTTGAAATCGATTCATTTCGATGGTTTTGTCTGTGCGTTACCTGACTCACAGAACATCACTATTACGTAACCTACAACAATAAAGTACGAGAATTATGTAATTTATGTCACGGGAGCTTTACTGACAAAAAATATGAAACTTGACAGACGTGCAAAAGTAAAATTAAAGCTTGGAAACAGTAGAGAGGGTCTATATGGATGAAATTTATACATATACGCACGTGGTTATTATATAGCAAAAGGCACACTAGCTCAAAAAACTGCTTAAGTGGTGCATGCTTTTTCGGTCAGGATTCAACCCATTTTATTTGAGTTTGGGACACGAGATCAATGACTACTAAGCTACAATGACTTGAGCATTTGTTAATTCAAACATGAATTGGGAATCAGTCATTATGCACAAATGCATATTTAGATAATAATATATAATCTTAATAAAATACAGTAAACAGTAGGTGTAAAAAATCTTTATTTAAAATGGTCAAATGTGTCGGAGAACGGCCTCGTTCTCACGACGTCACTTTTAGTTATTACAGGTTTAGTGGGCGTCATCAGGGTAGAATGCGAGCATAAAACACGATAGCCCCGTTTTATACACTTTTAATTTAGATTTAAAAGACATTTTAACATAGTTTAGACCGAGCAGCGGGTTCAGGGCACCGTTCATACTTCCAACTAAATACTTTCTTTAAAATACTCCATGGTCCAACTCGACCTATTGCCATCATGAATGTGCCACAAAAACTCCTCAGTCTACCCAAGTAGATACTACTCAAAGTATAGAGAGCGTCTGACCCCGCTCCGCCATATGCTCTGCTCTGATTGGTCGTTTATTAAATTACAATATTCTTAACTTTTATTAGGTTAGAACGATCTTTAAGTTATAGAAACATTTAACAAATCAAATTAATTAAATTAAGAATTTTAGAAGTAATTAAAATGTAAACAAATGATATTGTGCGTTATACATCCAGCCAACAATACATCCAATAATTATAGCTTCCCTCCGACATATATATATATATTCCATAGATAACGCCACTAAACGATACTACAGTGAAATCCTGAAACCACTAAAACTAGCTGATTGATTGATTGAGCACTAAAAAATGTTTTCAAGATATTCTGCCCTATGGGATATCGTTAGACAGCTCAGTGGATAGCGAAGAAACGGATAAATATTAAACAAGAGGGATTGGCTGAAAAAATTAAGACCAAAAGTTGTAACGACACTTTTTGCTATAGTTGTAAGCCGTGCGGCGTGCGCGTTTCTCTGTCTGTCTCTCTCTCTCTCTCTCTCTCATTATTACTAAAATTGAGCCTACCGATTAAGTTTATAATACATTATATCTGTTAATAATAATAAAAATATCATTATAACTTTAAAAAAATACAATTCCTTCACTAATTAATTTATACAATCCTATTGGTTAATTTGATTGCTTTCTCGTTCGTTGTTTGTTTTTACTTATGGTTATTAATTTAATAATTATTTATTTTTGTATTATTCAATATGTGGCAAATTATGTTGGTGTTGTATTAATTGAAACTACTAATGTATAAGGGACGCTGGCATAACGATCGCCTTTAAATAAAATTAGTAAATCATATTAAACTGCCTAAATACGTTTTACACCAAACGTATTTACGTATTGACAGTTCTTTAAACATATTTAGCGCCAAATTTTGCGTTGTGCAAGACGCTAAGTGTATCTAAGGGTGTTAAATACATTTTGTGTTTTTTTTTTAAATAAATTTAAGCAACTAAATCTACAAACTAAATTCTAAAGATACTGTCCAAATAAATGACAATCATTAAATTTTTCGATTCTCTGCTCCGCACTCTCGTCCCACTTCATTGGAAAGGTAGCCTTAGGCCCTCTGTTGCGTATTTAAGGCGTTAAAACGTCACAAACAAACTCGCAATAGCATTTATAATATTAATTGGGGGCATCCATAAATTACGTTACATGTTGTGAGTAGGGGTCCTAAATTTCTTGACCTTTAAAATACGAAATATTAACTGTTAGCGAAAACATTCAAAATATTTCAAACTCTATCTTTATAAGCATAGTGTTTAAATTATTATTATATAATAACAGCCCATAAATATCCCACTGCTGGGCTTGGGTCTCTCATTTTGGGGGAACCAACAATATACCCGCCACGCTTGTCTAAGGCCGCTTGGCAGGTTTGATATATGCGTAAATCGATGTGCAGGTTGCATCATGATGTTTTCCTTCACCGTTGTTATAACGTGGTAATTGTATCAATATGCACATTAGGTCAGGAAACTGCCTAAGTGGTGCATGCGTTCCTGTCGGGATTGAACCCACGCCCTTTGAGGATGGGACGCGTGCCCTCGCGAATTCCATTAAAAAATAATTTAAATGGAATGAAAACTAATTACGGGACAGTTGTTTTAATTTCATAATTTGTTGGTGTAAAATTGCATGCATTTCACACTTCACACTAGGGACGGAGGAGTCTTACTATGGGAGGAGTAGTTTGGGGGGGGGTTAATCATGAAATTCGTGTGACGTAAATTGTGGATAACCCCTTAAGATAATTATATTGATTTCTATATTGTTCATGTTTCTGTCGACAGTTCCGCCCACGGTGATTGTGCCAAACCAACTCCTCGGAGCGCCGTTGGGGACGGATGTAGAATTAGAATGTACTATTGAGGCATATCCGAACACAATCAATTATTGGCTGAAGAACAGAGGGGAAATGCTCTTAGATGGGTAAGATCTTCTCTTTTTTTATTGCATGGTTCAGCACACAGGTAGACGGCCCACTGGTGGAAAGTTGCTACAAAAGCGCTGCTGCTCTCTAAAGGGAGACTGGAACTTGGCCACTAATGTCAAGACAACTCAAGGTTATTTTGGCGGCGTACTCTAGACCAGAGTAGCCCTACCACCTGCTGTGGTTGTTTTGTCCCTCTTACGATAGGCCGCCCGGCCGCAGGAAATTGTATTTTTTTTCTCCGTTCCTGCACGGTTACATCTCTATTTACATAATAAATACTCAGTTTAATTTTGTAAATTTTTTGTGAAACTACTTAATTTTGCTCGCGGACCGCGTTCATAATACCGAAGTAAGAAAGAGAGTTGGTCTGAAAGAGAGTGTCGGGGTGAAGGTAAGGAAAGGAATGCTCCGGTGGTTCGAGCATGTGGAAAGAATGTATGATGAAAGAAGACTAAACATATACAATGCAAAAGTGGATGGATGCAGAAGTCGCGGAAGGCCACGACACACCTTCCATGATCAAATTGATCATGTGTTAGCAGACGGTGATGTTAGGAGCCTTAAGAACAGACGAGCGTGCATGACAAGAGCTATGAATGTCAAAGAAGCAAGTGAGGTGTGTAAGATGGGCTTGAGTGGCGCTCTGTTGTTCGTGCCTACACCGCAAGGGACCTGGCGTGAAGTTATGTATGTATGTATGTACTTGTATTTGTATCGTTGTGAACCGATAGTAATCCTTAACAGGTGTTTTACTACCCCTCTTCGCAGAAGTGAAACTTTAGCAAAGTAGCCTACGGCAGATAAGATAGGCATAGAGTATGAGGATTATTAGCATAATTGTAAGCTTAATGTATCAATATTCCAATAACAATTAAACCTCTTTCCATTGGAAATGTTCTTGATGAACTTGAATCACGAAGTATCGTATCATACTGCCAACAAAGGGGAATAACTAAAGCGGCCCACGCCATCAAGGGCTGCCATTGTACTGTGGAGCTGCTCAGCTAATAAAGGGTACATTTGAGAATATGATTGATTCTCTTGACCCTTTTGTGATATATGGACTCGATCGGGCTGTAATGATAAGGGTAATCTCAGTGCGGTATGATTTGACGCAAATACAAAGGTTTTATGGAGTTCGCATGTCTTTATTGCATTGAAGATTATTATATTAAGAAAACCGATGCTCCGGTGTTCGGGCATGTGGAAAGAATGACTAAACAGATATACAATGCAAAAGCGGATGAATGCAGAATTCGCGGAACACCTTCCATGATCAAATTGATCACGTACTAGCAGAAGGTGATGTCAGGAGCCTTAAGAACAGACGAGCGTGCATGACAAGAGCTATGAATGTCAAAGAAGCAAGCGCGGTGTGTAAGAATAAGCCTGAATGGCGCTCTGTTGTTCGTGACTACCCAGCAAGGGACCTGGCGTGAAGTTATTTATGTATGTATATTAAGAAAACAAGATCCATTCACTTATTACATAAACTGGTTATCCATTAAACTCATCCGCATTTATTTCTGATTTCCAAGTCTAGCGACACACATACTGTACCGAGCTGAAAGTTGGTCTAAATGTGCTTGTAATGTGTTTAAAGTAATCTATGTTCAGCAGAGATTACGTGGTGTTCGGCGTAGCGCCGAACCTTTCGTCTAGCGACTGTTTCCAGGAGAAAGCATTTAATGTATTTTATTTCTCATATTCAAGGGACGCTTGGATTTACCTGGTCACAGGTCACGGTCCTGGGGAAGCTTTTCACTGCTGTCAAAAAATTTAAAAACTATGCGAACCATAGATAATGTATGCGACTCATGCCCCAACTTTTTCACAGCCATTGTTAAATCGCGGCATAAAAAAAAACAATTTTGTAACATCATTTTATACTCATATATTTACGTAATTATTATTTAATTTAATAAATTATAAATTCGAGCTAAGTATTCACTATCAGTGACAAAAATACTGACGGGTAGGATGCCAGGGTAAAATTTACTTGACGTTTCATATGTGACGTATTAAATGAGTTTATTAGATTTAGATATTAATTTAATGCCTGATTTCATCAGCAGTATTTGTTTATTTAATTAGTCAGTTTTTTACTCTGCTAATATTAGAAATGAAAATTAGACTGTGAAGCTCGGGGGAAAGGCCTATTTAGGCACTCGCTACGCTCATGCGCCAAATCATCTCATGTCTAAATATGTATGTTTCCCGTCTCGTATATCAGTCTACTAACAATAGTTCATGTAAGAGAAGATAGATATAAGAGGTTTGGGGTAAAATTTCGTATCGTACTATTTCCATCGCGTAACGCTCTGAGCTACACACGCCGCGTCATTCCGACTGTTCTGTGCGTTTGGTGTATTTGCCAACTAACTACTATTTAGTCACCGAAGTGTCTGAGCAGTATTTGCGCCAGGTGTGTTGCTGCACTAAACGAAGTAAAAACGCGACTGTAACATTGAATAGGCACTACTTCTTTGTTTCATACCATTAGCCTAAATTAGAGGAATTATGACATGGCATCAGGTTGTATTCAGTTAAGTCTGTGTCTCTGCTTCAACCTGGAGGGTAACGACCCTCGGGTGACCTGGTCTTGGAGGTTTCACAACTAGTGTCTGTACTTTTTTTATTTTGAGGCGAGGGAAAATGCTTAACCGATTTGCGCACACCCTGGGCCGCCGCTAGGAAGCGGCACGCATCGATCGGGGCGATAACACTAGCAATAGTATGCTTTGTTTGTGCTCCGTCCGCGATGGATGACACAGAGTAGTGTGGAGACTCCGAGCGATGCCGCACGGGCGAGCAACCTCAATACCCACTAAAAACCCCCTCTCCCTTTACGACCCTGCGCTTTTGTTTGTGATGGAAAGACTGAGATATAGAACATAGTTACGAAACAGTCGATCCAGCGCAATAAAGTGCCTGGAGTGTGCCCGGGAGAACACACCCCACTTCGAGACGGGGGCAGATGAATCCCATGCTTTACCTAGCACTAGTGTCTGTACTGTAGTAGCTCTCGACAGCCGATTTGCGGCTTACGGAGGTCTTTTCGGACTTACAATGGCTTCGACAGCGACTTGGTCGGCTAGTCAGTGACGTATGACAGCCATCTCAGGTTTTAGTCTATCAGTGGCTTCTGTTGCCTCCCTACAGCTTTAGCACGTTCGCGACCTCTATGCATCGATCTCCTTGAGCGTATAGTCACAGGAATTCGGCCGCCAGAGGTTCAGTTCAGAGGCTGAAATTATGGCTTGCTGATACAAATTTTACCTATGTCCTTCTTAGATAGCTGAAAATATTTTAATTGTTTAAATATTTAACAAATACTTGTATTACAGTCCAAAATACGTCATCACAGAAGAACGATCATCATACAGGGTGATGATGAAGTTGATCATCAGGGAGTTTTCTAGAAACGACATCGGGACCTACAATTGTGTCAGCACCAACTCTTTGGGTAAGAGTGAAGGAACTCTTCGACTTTATGGTAAGTTTATAGATAGAAACTAATAAATATTTTTCTCGTTTATTTTTTATGTCTATCTATATATATAATCCAGTCATTTAAGCAAAAAAGGGATCAACTTGTATAGACCTTTATTTTAGTGCTTTAAAAGTTGTCTGAAAAGTCTCATAAAGTCTTGTGTCTCCACCGTAAGTTATTCAAGGTCTCAGGTTACAAAAATCAGTTTTTTGCGATTATTTCGGATGCTATAGATCCAATGGTGTTAATAGTTATTATAAAAATTGCACAGCATAAAATTTGCGACAAATTTTGTCTAAAAACATTTCTCATACGCCCAACCGTTTTTGAGATAGAGGGCATAGAGCCCGCAGCGCTCAGCCATACTCTCTGTAATGCTAGGTCGACCGTGCATATCAGTGAATAATAATATACCTTGTATAAAGTTATTAAATCATTGAAATACCATTAACAATAAATATTTTTATTATTTATTAGTTCATACATTTCATTTAATAACATTCTGCATACACTACATATATTGCTTTAATAATACCAACCTACTTTGTTTTACACCTACCAGTATATCTAAATGATAAATACGTGAAGTAAAAACTGTGTACCCCCTTTTAAGAAAATTACGCGGTATGAAATTTACATGTATGAGAGTATGAAATTTTGCACTCTTATAGTTTATATAGAAAAAGTGTGCACAATGATGTAGTGGATGCACTTACCACGTTTAGTCGTAGATAATTTTATATTATATTTTTGCTTGAAATGTACCACGATCCTGGTTACCACACGCTCAGGCTTTCAACTCATTTATTTGCTTACATTTATAGTATTTCAATTTATTTCTATTAGAAGCTTTTGTAGTAAATAAAACTTGTATTTTAACCTAATTCTCATTTGTAAACAAAAGCCGGTCAAGTTCAAGGTTAGCCTTTTGGCATTTGAGTTTGACGTTTGACAAGTGCTATCGTACAAAATACATAGCAACATCATTCTGTTAATCTACGGTATATTTTCCATTCATTTTTAAATCATAATTTCTAATCATAAAACAAATTACATATAAATATCTATTTCAATTTCCTTATTTATTTAATTTAATTTATCAACTACATAATTATATTCTATTTTGTTACTCAATGCCGATATGTCCATGTTAGCCAGGTCGTAAGGATTTGACCAACCAATGAGAGACGAGTATAAAAGTCGCTCTCATTGGTGGGAATTCAAAAATGAAAAGAGGACACCGTTTTTGAATTGAGTTAGGAAGAGACCATTTTGTACGACAAAAAAGATACTTACAAAAAGTGAAAATAAAAAGCCAGTTTAAGATTGAAGTTATATTTATTCAAGAACCTTACATCACAATAATAATATCACAGCACACTCTTCAATGATAATTTTTTTTTGAAAATTATGCATAAAAAATACATTAAATCAATAAAAAATCATTACACACACTAACTACCATGTATTTGACACACACTCATACTCTTTTGTTTATTGGTGAAGTCAAAATAGCCTTGGCGAAATCAGTGATTATAGAAGTATAGTCTTTGACAACAGAACCCTAGTATTGTGCAAGCTGATAATTTAAATTAATATTACGGTCGAATTTCGACCACTGGCGACCACTAGTCTACATAGATAAACTGGTAGGTAAGACAAAGTATAAAATTCCACCTTATTTTGATACGTGTCATCTGGTTATAACAAATCTTTTATTAGAAAAAATACTGTGCGACCATTTGACATTGTTACCATTTAATGTGCAAACATTTTTACAAATAAAGGTTCATTCGTCCTTATAATGGTGTAATGAAATTGCGAACAAAAATAAAAATTAGGGTTGGCAGAGAAATATACACAGAGGCATGTGTAGTATCATTTCGACGGGTGCAAAGTAAAAAGAGATATCTGCAAAATAGCTACTTTACAGGAGAGCGAAAAGATGGTTGTGTTAACTTAGTAGTATTTGAAAGAACATACGTAGCTGGCTTTTTTACGTACGAAAATTTATTGAAATAATGAGATATATGCAAAACAAATAATGTCATATTGTAAAGAATTATTTTATTAAAATGATTGTACAATAAACTAAAAATCATCATTTTGTAGATAACTTTATTTACTTTGCACCCGTCGATTTAGACCGGTTAAAACGCCATAATGCTTTCTTAATGCTTTCTGATTTAATAATAAGTTTTTTATGGAAGTATTGGTTGCGTTTGACCACTATCTCACCTGACGTTGAGTGATGACGCAGTCTAGGATGGAGCACGCGTACCTAGAAGATACCTATTCACTCGTGACTTGAAGACTTCAAGATTTATTTGTCAGGAAAAACAAATTCCGGCAAATTATTCCGCTCTTTGGCAGTGCGCACCAGAAAAGGTGAAGCGAGACGCTTGATTCTGACTGGTGGTGTTTCCACCATATACCAAATGAAATGTTATAAGCTTATAAAATCGTAAATCTTTTGCTTATCTATCCCTTGTTTCTAGTACCCACGAAGACTAATTTCTGTTTATCGGCGTGAAGTCAGGGCGCGTATACTATGTGCTACAGGTAGGTGCACGACTAACGCTGGTATACGCTCCCCTCTACGCCAACAATAACACAATAATATTTTTGAGACTATTAATGTATTTGCTTTTCCACTTCAAAAAGTGAAGCCCCCATTAGAGTGTACCTCATAGCTTTGAGCTGCAAATTACTGACTGATAAGTAGTTCAGCTTACTTAAGTTTTATATACTTTCCTTTTTTGAAGTGAAACTTCAATATAGACGGGGTCTTGCGATTTTTCGCACACGAAAAAGCGTCACGGCCGCGTGTTCTGATACTTACATTTTTAAACTCGTGATATCTTTCGAATGGAATGTCCGAATTAAATAATTTAAAAAGTTATTAAAGGTATTTAAGCAGTCTTGAATATGAAGTAATTTATTTTGATAAGGATGAATACCAAGATACAAATAAAGAGCCTTTTCTAGCGGCGGCATTTTAATTATTTTTTAAAAGTAAAAGAACACTTATTATGGCATAACTATAATAGTTAGACATATACTGTCGTAATACGCCCGTCTTAACAACCCCATGTCGTAGCGCAGAGGGAAAACCTCGGCGGGAAGTTCCCTCTAGATCGCTACCATACGTGGAACAAATGTTCTAGAGAAGCGTTTAGTACTTGAGTTTGTGAGCTCAAGGAGACGGAGGTGAACATCCCGTCGATGGCGAGCAGTGCAGTTGAAAAAAGGAGCGTTGGCACCAGATCTTCAGTTCCTCGGAACACTCCTCTTTTTTTAGTAAATATACAAGCACAATTTTTTGCACTTTAATTAAATGTATAAAGTTAGCTTTTCCAATGTAAATTTGAAGTTCAAATAAATCTGTCCTAATTAATGTATTATTAAGACTATAAAATAGACAACAGACGGCATAATTTAAAACATTATTTTAGACTAAATAAAAAAATATTTTTCATATTACTAATTTCAAAGGCTAATTTTATATGTACAAAGGCGTGTTTTTAGTACAAAATAAACTAACGAATATAATTATAAAAAACCCGCACAATTAATTAAAATTAAAGCTTTTAAACGTACAGTTTATAGCTACATGAATAATTAAACCAAATACCCAGACAGACACAACAAGCCTAAACCATATTACGAATTCACAGACATATTAAAATATTAAATGGAGACTAGAATTTAATGTGAGTATTTTACAAATATAATAGTTGCCAATTGTTTGTCGGATCACGCACTTTGAAGGGTTCTGTATAAGTCATAATATTATTATTTATTATTTCGCTAGGAAATCCAATAAAAATATCATTTAATTAATTAAATAATTTAATAAATAAAGTGGTATCTATCTATCTATTAATTTAATGAAAAATAATCAAATCAAATTCTAGATACGTCTAAAAAATATTGAAACGACCTTATTCACACAAATTCTAAGTTTTAATAGACCAAAACCTAATACGTTTCTGAAATAATAAAACTACGTTTTTAACGGTTTTAAGCGCGGTAAATTATTAGGTTTTGGTTTATCCTACGTTTCGGCCGCTTTTCAGTGGCCTTGGTCACGGACGACAAAGACGTCTTAAATCGTTAAAAACGTAGTTTTAATATGTATACAAGTCGCGAAAACTTTAGAAAATATTACGTTTCTGTAACTTTGAGTTCAAAATTTGAATTGTAAAAGGTCGCTCAGAGTTATTTTTGTACCGTCCTAATGCATTACATTAGATGTTTCTAACGAGTAATGTACTAGTAAATAAAAAAAATATATTGGCGTTTGATTTTTAATCGTGGTGTTCTTTTATCGATTATACCACTAAATCAATAAAAGAAATATATTCAGTATAGTTGAAAGAAGATTAAAGTGTTTATTCGAAGATCCGTTTTATTCAAACGAGCCAAATTTCTAACAACCATGCGCCCACCCCCACCCACACCCATATACATAAATCTCCAGTCATATAAAAATCGGAAATACATTGTTAGTAAATGGCAGAAGCTGTAACTAAACGATATATCGTTACATTATTGATCATGCGAGACTATTTTCCTAATGCCTCATTACCTCAAGGGACCATTAACATGATGCTGTTGGTCTTTTTTCCAGAAATAAAATTGTATCCGAGCTCCCAGTCGGCCGAAGTGAATGTAGGTGGTGAGTATAACTTCACAGCCCCCGAGGAATATATTTCTATAATTAACAGTAATTTTTTTTTATTGCAGGAGATCAGCAGACAGGCAGACGGCCCTCTTGATGGACAGCGGTTACCATCGCCTATGGACATTTGCAACACCAAAGGTGCTACGAATGCGCTGCTGCTCTCTTTAGGGAGCCTGGAACCTGGTCACTAATGCCGGAACACAACACAAGGTTGTTATGGCGACATACTCTAGACCAGGGCTGGTAGCCATCCAGTCGGGCAAATGCCCTACCACCTGGCTGTGGGTTGTTTTGTCGCCTCTTACGACAGGCCGCCGGGCCGCAGGAAATTGTATTCTTTCTCCGTTCCTGCATGGATGAATAATATATCATACTTATCTGTATGTTTGTGTAATGGAGAGCGAAATATACGCCTTATAGACATGTAACTTCGGGGATAGCGTCAATACATATTTACTATGAAAGACCTCGTAATGAATCTTCTGATTTCTAAGTTTATTTTTGCAAGATTTGTGTATCAAGTGTCAAATATTCACGTCTAGCTGCGCCCGGATAATTCACACTATATGTTTATAATTATACCCTATGTGTTATTCTGATGTGTAAGTTATATTACTATAAAGTTTCATCAAAATCCATTCAGTAGTTTTTGTTTGAAAGAGTAACAACCATCTACACATCCATTCTTACAAACGTACGCGCTTATATTATTTATACAGATTATTCTAATTTAGAATTGTTTTCAAGCAAAAGAATCAGTGGAATAAAAGGTTTTGGTTACTGACACCAAACTAGGAAGTTCTTGTTGCAACTCGAAAAACATCTCACTAAATAGTAACAAAGTAAGTTTTGAGAACATTGGTACGCATATCATGCTGCACAACGTCAAGCCAACATTCCTTGAGCCTTCCCCTTCGACCGGGACATGGTGGAGGCGGCATGGCTAGACTCCGTAAAACGTAGTCGTACAGCGTAAGCGTCACTCTTGCAGTTTGTCTGCTATTTAATTATTGTAATTATCTCTTGTTTAATGAGTTATTATACTAATTATTGAAATAATTTCCATATGTGTTAGTTAGTACATTCACAAGTGGAAAGGGAAGTGAGAACATTTTGGGTTGCTATACTAAACATTACAATATATTAAATATTAATATATTAATTATATATTATATATTAAATATATAATATATATAATATATATTAAATAATTATATATTAAATATTTAATCCAATTTCTCAAAATTTTAGAGTATGCGGAATAATTTGAGGTATGTTTTTACTTACAGGTCTGACGGAAAGTGCAGTGAAACAGAAAACAATGTTCAATGATGGAAATCAGTTGAACACAAGGACTTTCCCGCCTTTTCTTGTTGTTTTGATTATTGTTATATATTTAAGAGGTTTTTAGATTGTAACGTTTATCAATATAAAATAAATTAAAATGCTTTGTTAACTATCATAAACATGGAAAAACAATGTTGCGCAGACATCGAAGCAGAAGATATCGTTTGCGTCCTGAAGCAATCACCGAGGGTGTGACGGCTTCAGGACGCGCAATACGCTTGCTGGCTCAATCGCATCCTTGACGACCGTGCGGGCGAGTTACGGGACGCCCCAAACTCAAAGAGCGTGGTTTCGATTCCTGATCGCAACGCATACGACACTTAGGCATTTTCTGACCTAATGTGCATGTTGTTACAATTACCTCCTGCTAACAACGGTGAAGGAAAACATCTTGATGTAACCTGCACATCGAGATAACCGATGTGACAAACCTGCCAAGCCGCCTTGGACAAGCGTGGCGGGTAAACTGTCCGTTCTCCTATGGTGGGAGGTACGAGCCCAGCACTGGGACGTTTGTGGGCTGATATTATACTGATAAACAATGTTGCTAAGACGGTGGATTTCAGAAGGACTGACAGAAACACTTCAAACTTATATATTATTCAATTACTCTTAATCCAAACTGTTGTTTAATATCCTATATGTAATGTAAACCTGTAACAATTTATCAGAAACAACTGTTGTATTTTAAAAATAAAGGAATATAGAATTTTGAAATATTTCGTTTTATTAATCATTATTTATTCAAATATTGGATAAAAAAGGAAAAAACAAAGAAAAGATATGTATTTAGAATTATTTATTTTTTAATTGCAGGATTTCAGCAGACAGGCAGACGGCCCACTTGATGGAAAACGGTTATAATAGCCTAAGGACATTTGCAACACCAAAGGTGCTACAAATGTGCAGCTCCTCTCTTAAGGGAGACTGGAACCTGGTCACTAATGCCGGAACACAACACATGGATGTTATGGCGGCATACCCTACAGCAGGGGTGATCGCTATCCAGTCGCGCAAATACCCTACCACCTAAAATTTTCCGTAGATCACTCAGGTATATAAGTTAGTTAGTTCTAAACATAACAATAAATAGGTTATTATCCGTGCAGGAACGGAGAAAGAATACAATTTCCTGCGGCCCGGCGGCCTGTCGTAAGAGGCGACAAAACAACCCACAGCCAGGTGGTAGGGCATTTGCCCGACTGGATGGCTACCACCCCTGGTCTAGAGTATGTCGCCATAACAACCATGTGTTGTGTTCCGGCATTAGTGACCAGGTTCCAGGCTCCCTAAAGAGAGCAGCAGCGCATTCGTAGCACCTTTGGTGTTGCAAATGTCCATAGGCGAAGGTAACCGCTGTCCATCAAGTGGGCCGTCTGCCTGTCTGCTGATCTCCTGCAATAAAAAAAAAAAAAAAAAAAAAAAAAAAAAAAGGTTATGTACGCATAAATTTGAGCCCACCAAAAGGTATTTTATAAAGAAGTAGGGAAGGGGTTAGGAGGATTTGGGCTTTAATATCTGTTATTTCTTTTATTTTCTGACAACATTTACCATACTAATGTATATTTAATTTACACCAATCTGAAAGAAGAGATTTCAACGAACAAAAATCCCACCGATTTTCGATTGAAAATTAGGGTGGTCTTTTGATATTAAGTCGAAATAACGTGAAAACATAAATATTAAAAAAAATACAGTGTATTTGGGACATAAAAAGAAAAGTTGTCACCAAATTTCATGTTTTTTTTTGTAAAAGATAAAAATAAAAAATCAAAGTCTTGGTTATTTGAATTGTTCACATAAATTTGAGGTCATGTGAAAAAAGTGTTAATACAAATGGATGAAAACAATGGACTGTAGGTAACTGGTTAGGAAAACTTTCTTATCACTCACTTGAATTTTTATGTTTTTAAGCTTCTTGGGCCGGCCCGTGTTCTTTCTTCGAATCTTCTTGAATTTTTCACCACATACAACTTGAATAACTTGATACAACACTCTGGATTAGACTTTTTATTAAAGAAAATAAATTTTGCGGGAGCGGGCAGCGCAATGCAATATCAGCGCGGGCGCGGGGAAGGAAAAGGGAGCGGGGTGCGGGGACGCCAATACGGCATTAATGTGGCACGTCACTGTCACTGCGGTTTTTTTTTTTGCTGTAAGGCTTTGGCCTTAACATTCCCCCGCCCTTAAAGGGTCACCTTTAAATGAAATTAAATGTATATTAAGCGGAATTAACCAAATAAAGATTGTGAGATAAAATGTAGATATATATGTATTATAATAATTTATGTGCGGTTATAATAGTTATAGATATAAAAATAGTATTTTAAATATAATAATTTGGTATAATAAGTAGTAACTGTATCATTGCGTCGGCAAGGGACACAAACGTACCACAGGTCGAACTAGTGTTCCTTTAGCTGTTCTTACCGTGGCAACACGAATAACGTTGTCTTTAGAAGGGTGAACATTTTCAACCACACCTAATGGCCAAGAAAGAACTGGAGAGTTATCATTAATGATGATAACAACAGTACCAACTTTGATAGGAGTAGAGTGTTGAGTCCATTTCTGACGCGCTTGTAGCTCGTGTAAATATTCGGTTCTCCAACGACGCCAAAAAGATTGTACTAATTTGTCTAAAAGCGAATGTCGCTGAAGTAAATTAATTGGAGTACAGTCTACACTAGGTGCAGGTAAAGTTCGAAGCGGTATTGTATTTAAAAAATGCGCGGGGGTCAATACTGAGGGTTCAGATGGATCTGAACTAAGTACAGTAAGGGGACGTGAATTTAGAAGGCACTCTATTTGCGACACAACCGTGATTAATTCTTCGTAAGCAAGGATTTGTTGTCCTATTATTTTAAATAAATGATTCTTCACACATTTAACCATGCTTTCCCAGCACCCTCCGAAATGTGGAGCCGCTGGAGCTATAAATTTAAATTCTATGCGATTCTCTGCGAGTTCCTCTTCTAAACGCGGACGACATTCCTTATCAAGGAAACCATATAAATCCCGTAAATAGTTACTCGCACCTACAAAATTCGTTCCACGGTCGGAATAAAGACATTGTACTGGGCCACGTCGTGAAAGAAAGCGCTTTAATGCAGCAAGAAAGCTAGTTGTAGTAAGATCTGTAGCCACTTCTATGTGAAGTGCGCGGGTTGTTAGACAAGTAAATATACAAAGATATGCCTTGCGTGATTTCACGCCACGAGCACGTATAGGCGTGTATAACAATGGGCCACAAAAATCTGAGCCGGTATGATAAAAGGCTTTTTCTACTTGCAGCACTCTTTGTGATGGCAAGTCAGCCATTATAGGGTATCTCGGACGCGGTTTTGATTTAAAGCAAATATTACACTTGTGTATTCTAGAACGAATGATACGTCTAGCAGACAGTATCCAAAATCTCTGTCTTATTAAAGACATAAGTAGCTGAGGACCAGCATGCAAATATTTCTTATGGTAATAATCGACTAATAACTCCACGAGCCGGTCTTGGCGAGGTAAGACAACTGGAAATTTATAATCAAAACTCTCATCAGAGTTAGATAGCCGACCGCCTACATGGATAACACCATGTTTAAGAAAAGCCTTAAGTTTCATCAATGCTGGCGAATATTTTTTACCAGATTCTAAATTTATAATATCCGACGAAAAATATCGTTTTTGTATGTCGCGTATTATCAGTCGTTCGGCGAAGTTTATATCTGATGCGGTAATTGCAGGCGATACGGAGCGTGGTAGCTTTTTTATAAAACGACAAACATATATTAAAATTCTAATAAGTTTATTCCAAGAAGAAACGCGTCCACTTATATCTAGAATAATCGATACTTGTGGTGCTGTGTCAATAACTGAATGTGCAATTACCTTTTCTTCCGGAATATTATCCAAAGTTATTTCGTGGATCTTATTCACAGGCCATTCCGCAGGATTCTGAATGAGCCAGGAAGGGCCATGTAACCATAGCGAATGCGAAAGCAATTTTGCGGGTGTAAGGCCTCTAGACAAACAATCGGCAAGATTCTCGACACCTGCGACATGGTGGAAATGAGACGCTGCTAAATTTTCTATAGTTTTGACAACATGGTTGGCTACGAAAGTTTGCCAGCGGTGAGGCGAAGAATTCAACCAACAAAGTGTAACTTTGGAATCAGTAAGCGCATAAATTTCATGAACGGGAAATCTCGGATTATAGCTATCATGAATGCATCTGATGAGCTTTGCCATTAATTGTACAGCGCAAAGTTCTAGGCGTGCAATAGACATAGGTTTCATGGGAGCAACCTTAGATTTAGCGCAGATTAATTGAGTATGTATTTGACTATCTTGTGTGACATGAGCATAGACGACTGCGCCATAGGCATGTTCACTAGCGTCTGAAAAGCCGACTAGCCGGACTTCACAGTTTTCAAAAATGCCCAAATGTCGCGGTATTTTGAATTCATTGAGAAACGGCAATTCGTTCCTAAATTTAGTCCAAGATTCTAGAATGTGGTGGGGCGGGCAATCATCCCAATCAATTTTAGACATCCACAATTTCTTTAAAATAAGTTTTGCATGGAGTATAACGGGCGCTATGAAGCCCATTATGTCCCATAATCTTGCCACAGTGGCCAGTATAATACGTTTCGTACATTTATTGTCTGGCACAGCGACTTTAAAAACAAAACAGTCATCCAACTTAGACCAATAGAGACCTAAGATTTTTTCATGTGATGATTTGTCTAATTCAACAGGTTCAGTGGCTTTGTGAGAATTTGGCAAATAATGCATAACAAAATCAGAATTGCTAGTCCACTTAACCAAGTCAAACTGAGCTCGTTTAAAAAGTTCAATCAGCTGATTAGCAGCTAGCAAAGCTTCATTCTCCGACTTAGCGCTGAAGACAATGTCATCCATATAAATATAACGAGAAGCAATTTCCCTTGCCAAAGGAAACGAATCTCCTTCGTCAGTAATAAGTTGCTTTATAACGCGAAGTGCATGATATGGACTTGATTTAAGTCCAAAACAAACTGTATTAAATTCAAATATTCTAAGTTCATCTGTAGGATAAAAGCGGTAAAACACACGTTGGAAGCGGCGATCGTTTTTATTCATTATAATTTGTAGGAACATCTGTTTACAATCAGCGGAAAGAGCGGTTTCAAAAAGACGAAAATTTAAAATAATCGTAAACAAATCACCTTGCAAATTAGGCCCATTATGTAGCAGATCGTTCAGGGATAACCCTGACGTTGACTTATGACTACCGTCTAGAACCATGCGAAGTTTGGTAGAAGACTTATCTTCACGGACAACACCGTGATGCGGTATTATATATTCAGGATATGGATCCTTGATTATAGCGGGTGGAGAAGGTGATAAATAACCTTTCTCTAAATACTCTCTTATGACTGCATCATAGGCAGCTCTAAACGAGGGCGTGGATTCCAGCTTCTTTTCCAAACCAAAGAAGCGTTTCCGGGCGGTTGCGTATGTGTCACCGAGCGCGCAGACATCATCACGAAAGGGTAGTGACACTATATACCTTCCAGTAGTCTTATCTCGTTCGGTAGACTGGCAGAATAAATATTCACACTCAATGTCATCAGGAGATTGAGTGGGCGGATTATCTAAAGGAGACTCATCAATATAGCAAAACCTTTTAATAAGCATGTCAAGTGAATCCTGGTTAGTAGACATAGTACTGCAACATACTATGGTTTTGTCTTTGCGAGTGCATGTAGCGGGAAGAGTGGGTACAGTACCCATAATAACATAACCTAAAGCAGTTTGTATAGCGGGCGGAATCGCGGTATTATATTGTATCACACCTGGTAGCAACAATTGTGAGAATAAAGAAGCACCAATCAAAACATCAATATGAGCAGGCTCATAGAGCTTGTCATCGGCCAGTGGCAAATCTTGCAAAAGCTAAAGCGGAAACATCTACCGGCACAGATGGCAAATTATCTGTTATTTTATCAATAACCATGGATGAAATATTATACTTAAAGTTAGGATTAAACCGAGATGAAAATTGGAAGACAGCAGTTCCCTTTATGCATTTCTCAGAACCACCAATGCCATTTACCTTTGCATGCTCCGGATTCATTGGCAAGCCCAATCGAGTACAACAGTCTGATGTAATGAAATTACTCTGCGAAGCACTATCAAGTATGCAGCGCACACTATGTTGCACACCATATGCATCACACACTATAACTGAGGCTGTGGCAAGCAAAACCGTAGTCTTAATATTACTTGTAGAATGCATAGCAGCAGTACAAGCCTCCTTAGCTATGTAAGATTGTGAAGATGGCGAAGAAATAGTGTGAGGTATGCGAGCTGGTAATGGTGGTTGTAAGCGAGCGGTTGTAGAAGGTTGTATGGCTATATTATTTACAGGCTGTGCCTCAACATGTGAATGTGAGGCAGTGTTTAATTTAGAGGTGTCAAAATGGAGCAAACTGTGGTGCCTACCATTACAGATTCTGCATTTTGAGTTTGAATGACAATTACCTGCCTTATGTTTGCAGCTTAAACAATTAACACAGGCATTGTGCTCTTTCACCACCTTATAGCGCTCATTGGAAGACATTTTACCAAATGCAGGGCATTTATATAAATGATCATGTACAAAATCTTTACACAAACATTTATGTGTATCAGACATAGTGACATATGACTGCGGTTGTGGAATTTTAAAATTATGTGTGCGTTTTGTATTACTATTGTTGGAACTTGAAGTAGAAGTGGAAAGAGAAGAACGCTGCAATATTCTAGATTGATCTTTAATATATTCAACTAGATTTTTAAATTCAGGAATTTTATCCTTGCGGGAATGCATCTCAAAAGAGCGAACTGTGTCTGCATCTAATTTCTTCAAAGCGGTATGTAAAATAATAAAATCTGTTAAGTCTGGTAATTTTAAGTTTTTTAATGCATTTACAGAAGTAACAAACTTATCTAAAAATGTTTCTAGATTCGAAGCGGATGCTGTAGAAATAGATTTATATTCAAAAATTTGATTAATATAAGGGGACGCTAGCATGCGTTTATCATCATATTTCTCTTTAAGACAATCAATAATAAGTGCATAATTTTCAGCACAAGGTGTAATGCCAGCCAAAACTGACTTTGCCTTTGCTGTCAGTTTGCCTAACAAATAATATAACTTATCAGAGTCTGACAAACAAGGATTATCATGGACAATAGACACAAAACTTGAATAAAATATAGGCCATGAGCGGATATCTCCATCAAAAGACAAAAGTTCAATTGGAGGCAAAGATGGGCGTGACCTATTAGGGGTCAGTGACCTTTCAAATTTATTTTTATTTTCAATATTAGATAAAACTCTCTTAATGTGACAATACAATTCTTCAAAGGCTTCCCAGGACTGGTAGTCTACCCTTGATCCTACATTCACCTGCATATTGTACAAGTTATAGTCATAAAGGGCTTTTTCAAAATCACTGCGAAGAGTATCAACTAATAGCGCACCAGAAAGAAACATCTCTCTACTCTCCAAACTGTCTATTAACTGAGAGTGGTCATAAATGGTTTGTATACGGCTAAATAAAGACTCACGTTTAGCTAATGCTATTTCCAATAACATCTTTAACTTAGGATCTGAACAATCCATCTTAGTTTCAGTTCTTTTACTTGTGCCAGTAGTTGCCATGTTGAAATTAAATTATATAAACAATTACTCACAATTCTTGTGTAAAATATAGTGAAAACAATAAGTAAGCACAATACAACACTTGTTTGACTGTGGTATTATTATATAATTATAGTGCAATAACAAAATGTAACAAATATAGTTTATACCAAATTATAGTTATGAATTTTTGTTTAGCTATAAAGTATGTATCAATATATAGTATTTATGTATAGTGTATACAGATATTCAATTTAAAGAAATATAACACAGGTTTGTGTATTGTAATATGCACCTTGTAAATCAAGGTACCTACATACATAAAATATATGACCCAAAGCGGAGGTATGTTATTTTATGTGAAATAAAGAAAATACAGTGCAGTTTAAAATATTGCAAATATGCGGCGCGGTTAAATATATGAAATATGAAAGCGGAGATTAATGATTTAAATCGATAATAGAATGCGGGACGCGAACTTAAGATGGCGGGGCTTGGTACGAACAAAGGAACACGGGGATATGAAATATGGTTATGTAGGTTATTAAGTAACCGAAATATGCGGAATTTGGCTCGAATTGACCACAAAATGGATGAAAACAATGGACTGTAGGTAACTGGTTAGGAGAACTTTCTTATCACTCACTTGAATTTTTATGTTTTTAAGCTTCTTGGGCCGGCCCGTGTTCTTTCTTCGAATCTTCTTGAATTTTTCACCACATACAACTTGAATAACTTGATACAACACTCTGGATTAGACTTTTTATTAAAGAAAATAAATTTTGCGGGAGCGGGCAGCGCAATGCAATATCAGCGCGGGCGCGGGGAAGGAAAAGGGAGCGGGGTGCGGGGACGCCAATACGGCATTAATGTGGCACGTCACTGTCACTGCGGTTTTTTTTTTTTGCTGTAAGGTTTTGGCCTTAACAACAAAAGTTATAGATCTCATTATTACCTACAACATTTCCATTTTGTATTTTTCCATAGGATTTGTAGATTAGCCTAAATCGAGATAAACCGTTCTTCACCCTTAAAATTCACCCCCCCCCCCCTATCCACTTCCCGATCTCAGATCGCCCTTAAATTATTTTTCCTTTCATTTTTGTTATATTCTCTTCCTGTTTCAATAGGTGTCATCCTACTATTTTTTTTGTTTCAAAATTGATCTGCCCCGGTCTATAAAACGTAGTTTTTTATGAAATGTGAATAGCTAATTATTAAGATACCAGACTAAATGAAGTTTGTTTTTATTTCAAAATTCAATAGACTATAACGATATAAGAAACAAAGACATTGAAACTAAAATACATTATGTAGCAGATCACTGCCAACGGGGAGAGTGCCCAGAAGGCTGGCAGCATTGCCACGCTGTATGGCAATACTTATTTATTGTGTGAAATATGACCTAACCTGATCTCGGGTAGTATCAAAGAGTTTCTTACATATATCTTTAAAAAAACTCTTTGCCGACGGACTACACGGGCCTAATGTTTCAACCCCAAACGGCACAAATGTGTAACCCCTTCCTAAAGCTCCATATTTGCGGTGTTTGACGTCTTCAGCTAAAGACTAAATTGAGTAATACCCGGTTTTAATATTGACAACCATTAACAACGCCCCAGAATATTTGGCTAGCATCCGCAAGGGCTGTAATGTCCTTCACGGGTAAATTGGGAACGACAAACAAATAGTTTATGGTTTTAATTATACCGGCATTAAATAGGGTGTTTGAGTGTTTGTTCATTTGGGAACCATATAAAATTTTATGAGTTTTTTGAATTTTTAATTAACTAAGATTTATATCTATATATACAAAAGAAAGTCGTGTTAGCTACACTATTTGTAACTCAAGAATGGCTGTACCGATTTGGTTGAAATTGGTGGGGAGGTAGCTCAGAACCAGGAATCGGAGATACGATACTTTTTATCCCGTTGGGACCGATAGTGGGCTGAGATAGAGTTGTAGAATCCTCCTAATCACCGAGAGCGATTTTAGTGGTTTTGTTTTTGTGTGTTTGAGTGGGTTCCCGGATGGTTTAGACTCGCAATTAGAACCGGTAGGTGGCGCTGAGATCAGGTTCTAGAATCCTCCTGATCACTGAGACCGATAATGGTGATTTTGTTTTTGTGTCATGGAATACATTATTTTAGGAATTTAGAAAATTAGGCGATAGGATGTTCGCCGGGTCAGCTAGTAATAAATAATTGAGTTCAGTTATCTGCTTCCTTAACCTTCATTTGTATACTATTAGAGTGAGATCCCAGATAAACGTGATTTTAGGAAAGATGAAATCTTTAGGAGCGTGAGTTTAACATAAATTTAGAAAGGAATAGATACTCGCTCAGATGATAGCCGTTTACAGGGAGCAGGTATCGAAGATGGAAAAATCCAAGCTAACTTACGTCAAAGTAGTAAGGTTAGTTTAGTTACATGTGTCATATATGATATTGTTATAAACAAAGATGTACATACTGTGGGCCATAACTTTTGACAGGAACGTTAAAAAATGTGGGGACTTACGTTATTTTAGGAAGGCTGAATTTTATATTTCTAAAATGACCTAAGTTAGCATGGTTTTTTTCCACCTTCGTTACCTGCTACCTGTAAAACGGCCCTGCTCTCAGCTTAACGAGTATACATTTCTGTCTAAGTTTATGTTAAACTACCGATCCTAAAAAAATCATCTTGCCTAAAATCACGTACGTCTGGGACGACTGGGATCTTGGACTATATTTTTTTATTCAAAAAATGTACATAATAAACTGTATTGTTGTTTTTTGTTTGTATACTATTGTAACACAATACATTAGTATTATGTTCTGGATACATATCCAATAATATTATTTTAATCCAAAGCCTACACCGTTATATAAATGTAATAAAGCGCCAGAAGCGTGTGTTCGTCTACGCACAATAAATGGTTTCCTAGAAGTGCTCTTGTTATGTACTGTTTGCTACAACTCCATTAACTCTTTCAAAAGTAATTGTCTATACTAATATTAAGAGGAAATATTTGTTTGTATGCGTAAAATAGATTTCGGAACTACTGAACCGATTTGAAAAAATCTTTCGATGTTGGCAAGCTTTATTTTTAAGGCGGGGGAAACTACCGGGTCCTTTACGAGGATTAGACCAAAGCGACGAGAGGTGAGACGATGAATGGGCACCAGAGTCAAATCGCCGGTTTGTGTGGAGACTCGAATACTCAATACTCCACTAAAACCACACTTCCCCCATGTGCCCCGCGCTTATGTTTGGAAGAGTGTGAGACTTGGAACGTAGTTACGCCCATACTGATCCTAGCGCATCAGTGCTTGAGAATGCCCCGAGATGCAGTTCAAACTCACTTCGTCAACAGGGGTGAAGACTCCTCTGCTCCCTAGAAGCATGAGGGCCCCTGGAACGGTATTTCAAGGAGGGAAGTCATGCGCATACCTGCAAAAGACCACCAAAGAGTACACTGGCCTGCCGAAGCCTTGAAAGCTCTTCGAGTCAAGATGTTCCACAGCTCTTATATTAGCTCGACCGGTTATTTTAATAACGTTCAAGGAAGTTTTGAGTAGTCTGGAATAATATTTATAAAAGAATTGTAACAGCTGATATTTTTTAATTTCGAACGAGTCTCTACTTAACCGCCGTCACAGCTTTTCATTTTTAAAACTCTTGAAAGTGACATAGTTTGACATTAGTAATACCATTGGCTGTTTTTTTTTAATGGTGTAAGTGCAACGTTACAAGGATGATTCATCATCATCATCATCATCGTCCGAGCGTTAAATCCTGGTTGCGTTCGAAGCGACCACTACCACGCACAGGGTCCGCTGTCCTACTTTTTATTCTCTACTTCTCGCGATCTTCGACATCCCTTGTATTGAGACCATTGGCACGCATGTCATCCCTTACAACCTCAAGCCAGCATTTCTTGGGCCTACCCATTCGACCGGGGCCTGTGGTGGAGGCGGCATGGCTAGACATTTGTTCCCCACGTAACTAGACGGTTTCCGTTAAACGTGGCCGTACCAGTGTATGCTATGTCACGGACGTGAAGCCTGCCGCGGATGCGGGGGTTCCTGACGTGATCCTTTCGCGTGACTCCACACATCCACCGAAGTATACTCATTTCCGTGACACGCAGCTTCTGCTTGTGTCGCTCAAGTACAGGCAACGCATCACTGCCATATAAAAGAACAGGTCCAATAATGGATTTGTAGACCTGTGCTTTTTACAAGGATGATTATGTATTGCTAAAATTGAAAGCATAAAGCAAATTCGCTTCGAGCGCCGGGGCTCGTAGCCTTCAAGTAAGCCTGTGTCACGCTATAAAAGCGGACGTAACACGCCACTAACTCCTTTATCTTCCAAGATAATTCTTAAGTGGTCTATTCCGTCATTTTATAGCACTGTAAACCCAACTCGTTGTGGATGTTAAAAAAAGTTCCATCGTTACGCGCCCTTCTGTATTTGACAATTTGAGGTTGTCAATAAAAGTATATGTATTCCCATATTTCAAAAACAATATTGTTGTTTGCTGATTAAATAAATCTGTCAAAACTGAGCAGTTTACGCACAATAAAGAGTTCCGTAAATCATTGAAAGTCGCACCCTTGACTAAGAAGTTGAGAGGAAGAAGATTAAGTTGGTATGGGCATATGATGAGGAGGTAGGAAAGTCACGTGACAAAAAGAATGTTAAACTACAATATAGATGGATACATATGAACCGTATGTAGGTAGACCAAAAAAAGATGGATGGATTGTGTGAAGGGTGATATGATGATATTGGTGTAACAGAAGATGTATGTCAGAGTAGAGCAGTGTGGAAGGAAAAGACATATTGTGCCGACCTCACCAAATAAGTACCACCCAAATAATTGGGAAATGGTGAAAGAAAAGAGAGAAAGAATTTCGTAAATATGAGACACATCTACAGTTTTTGTTTTTGTAATTTGGCTACAGAACTATAAAAAGTATTTGGTCGAAAGTCGCCCATATCTCAAACAAAAAATTAATCCAAAATGTCTTAAGGGTCATACTTACGCTACGTTCGTTCATATTTTACGCTCGTCGCTATCTCAATATACAAAATAAATGAATGTATTCTCCCAAGGGATCCCAGCCATCCTGGAACCGGGGGACTGCGTCGCGACGATGGCAGGAGGCCGGACGGAATGTTTTTGGTGCCCAGGAAAATGGGTTGATTGTTAGTGTGGGACGCCATGCACGTTGATACTTTGGCTGCGTCTTATTTTCCAGACACGGCAGTGTTAGCAGGTACACCTGCATCGGCTACATATGTGTGGCTTTTAGTGTCGAAACTCTGGGACCATGGCGTCCAGATGCTCACGACCTTTTTCGAGACGTATCTCTACACGGTTGTAGAAGTCTCATGCGACCAAAAGGGTTGCCTGTATTTTGAGTAACGCTTAAACGTTGCCATTCAAAGTGGTAACGCGGCCAGCGTTTTGGCACTGCTCCCAATTAACGGTGATTTGGGACTTATTTATTAATTGTATTTTTTTTCTCTAATTAAGCTCTGTTTTTTTATTCAAACAAATAAATTATAAGGTATAATAACAAACTAAAACTAGCTTGAAAAATGTAATTAAATACTAAAAATAAACAATATAAATATAGCTTAAAGACTGTATATTTATAGATAGATAGATAGATAGATAGATAGATAGATAGATAGATAGATAGATAGATATATAGATAACACTTTATTGTACACCATTACAGAAAAGCTTACGAACTAGTATTATTATAGTAGGGTACAAAGGGCGGTCTTATCGCTAAAAAGCGATCTCTTCCAGACAACCTGTGTTTTATGTGTATATTTTGTCCGTCTAGCAGTGCATTCGGGTAAGCGAAGCCGGGGACCCAGTCCCACTGTCACACTACCTTTGTTTCGTGGCAGTGGTGTCCCATCTTTCCTTGTTTCCAGTTTCCTGTCCTCTTTATTGCCTCCCCTCCCATTCTCCTTGTCACATCTCATTCACGTTATAAGTATCCCTCCTTTCCCATCCAAACGAGAGTTATGGAGGAGGCTCCAGTCGTGGCGGTTCCCTTAGGCCCAGGAGGTTGAGGACAAGTGCGTGCACCTGTGTTCGCGCTAATTCTTGTACACCTAAATATGTCCTTCGTATTTGAACGCTTTCGTTTTATTGGATTTTGAACAGCCAATAACTGAAGCGGTCGCCGTAACCAAAATCGGTTAGGAAGAAGAAATATTTTATGTTTTTGAATGTAAATTTTAATTGTAAATAAAAAAGTCACACAAGAATACTACGAATGTACCATATTTTATTATTTTTTCAAGTTGAAATACTAAAACTTGCTGCGAGTTGGGCTATTATTTTATATTGTGATTTCAAATATTAAAGTTCACATTTCATGTGGCATTTCTTTCTGGGCGATTTGTGTGAAGCCTAAAATTATATATTCCCTAAGAAACCTTTTCTTTGAACACCATTTAAAAAAAAATAAAAAAACGTGTGCGTCACGGGATGCCCGACAAAGGTCATACCTTAGCCTGCCTATGCGTGAGAGAAAGGGAAGCCAGACAGACTGGCGCCGTAACGCGTTACGTAACGAAGCGGTACATCCTCTCATAAAAGTTATCACTTCAAAAACAATGCGTCACTGAAACATTTAAAGGTGTTGTAACGCAATTTTTGCAAAACATTTTTTCTCAGACTTAGCTTTATTCGGATAAAACTTTCTTTAAACTTCCAATGATTAAGAAGTCAAAACAACAGCTTTAGAGGGCGAAGCCATAATGTACAAACGTGTAAACATAGACTAAAAGCCCGGTCTTTATTGCAATCGGGGTTTCGAGGGCCCTTAATTTAATATGGCCAGCTCGATTTGTTTACAAAGGAAAAATTTATTCATGAAATTTGTTCGTCGAGGGTCCAAGTGGGTCCAGATAAAAATAAACTTTCCACGCCTAAGTTACTCTGGTCCCGAACCTTCATTTCGCTCAATATATCTCATATTTTCTTAGATTCGTCTTGCTTTCTAAGTGTGATTAACTATTAGGGTATGGATTCACTATTGTATGTTTTACGTATAATAATTGAATTAATTTAGCAGTTTTAAATTACATTAGCCAACATCTAGAGAGAACATATTCCCAAGCTACACAAATTACATTTGTGTTATGTGTAATTTATAATGGAGGTCTCTAGGTTCGAAGCTAAAGACCCAGACTATAGCAGATACCGCTCGTTTACTATTCTAGAAATCGAACCTGCGACTTCCGTTTTACAATAAACTAGGTGGGTTAACACTTAGACTACTGCACTACTGAGACCGTCATTTGAATTGACAGTTAAATGAATTTACATTTCTTACGTTCTTTTTATCTTGAACTATGGTAGAATTGTTGATTTTATTTTTATAACAAGTTATAACTTTTTACTAAATTAACGAATAGATGACAAAAATTAACAATAGTTCTATGATATTGAATGTTCATAATCAAGAATTACGTGATAGTGTGGATGATGTTGACTGTCTAGTAAATTGTAACTTCTTCAAGTTGCACCACGAACTGCTGTTCTAAGTCAGTCATGGTCATAGTGACAATTTATCTAAGTTTGGAATGGTGCATATTTTTTTCACAAAACAGGTGTATTACAGTATTGTGAATGGTAAAGTTGTTGCCGGTAGACCATGATCAAATTTGAGAAGTGTTAAAGAGGTCAGGTAAAAAGCATCTCAAATTAAAGTGCATTATGAAGAGGTTGATAAAAGTAGGTGAAGCAAAAGTTGTTTGTCACGATCATCGCAAGTGGAGTTCCATAGTCTCTATCTACCCCATGGGAAATAGGTGTGCTATCTTGTATGTATGTATGTATATATGTACTCACCATATATTCATTCAGCGTCGATATGCGACGAATAGCAGTAATACTAGGTCAGAAAAATTGCCTGCGGTGCATGCCAAGATTTGAACCCGCGGGTTTAGAACAAACCATGTGTGGGTTAACTAATGAACTACTGTTATATTTAGTTTCTATTCTATTCTATTCTTGAAGTGTTGGCCCCAACGCCTTTGGCAATGATTTATATTTAGTTACTTGTATGGTTGTTCTTGTCATGTTTCCTTTTAAGGTTAATAATTATCTTTAGTATGATATAGTGGTTACGTAAATTAATTTAAGACCTATCGATCATGTATAGACGATATTGACTACACATTATTTTCATGTTTGCAAAAGTGATACATTTTTTACTGTGATCGATTTCTTTTATTATATATCTAAAAAAAATCTAAAATTTGCAAACAATGATGTATTACATTTTTGTCATTCATAACCTTCTTAATTAGAGTAGTGTTTCATGATTTCAATCTGCTATCTGTTGTGCCAATTTGCTAAGTTTCTTATACTGTAAAATTGTTGAAGGGATGGTGAGATGTTCTAAAAATATTAAGTGTGTTAGTTCTGTGTTCGGCGTGTTAGTTCTGTTTGTCAGTTCTGTGTTCTGTGTGTCAGTTCTGTACTCGGTGTGTTAGTTCTGTGTTCTGTGTGTCAGTTCTATGTTCTGTGTGTCAGTTCTGTGTTCTGTGGGTCAGTTCTGTGTTCTGTATGTCAGTTCTGTGTTCTGTGTGTCAGTTCTGTGTTCTGTGTGTCAGTACTGTGTTCTGTGTGTCAGTTCTGTGTTCTGTGTGTCAGTTCTGTGTTCTGTGTGTCAGTTCTGTGTTCTGTGTGTCAGTTCTGTGTTCTGTGTATAAGTTCTGTGTTCTGTGTGTGAAATGTATTTAAGCCGTAACGTTCTCTGAAAATCAATATAGTGACTAGTTACTTTTCTTTTATTACCATAAACGAGGTAGAGTAATACTTTGTACAGTTCAGAAGAGCAGGATTAACTATTACTCTACCGCATCTTCTCAAAATCCATGTGAAACCAAAAGAAAACACTTAGTAAAAATAACAAAATATTGACATTAAGTGCATGAAAAACAAAATATCTGTAATGGTGAAATATCAACAATATATTTAGTTAAGCCGTAAGCTAACAAGTATAAACTGGATTTCACAAAGGGATTCCGCTTTTTACCATATCTTTATTTTTACTGACAATTCACACGCAGCACATTCTGTGAAGTAATTTTTTGTAACTAGATCCAACAGGAGGAGATTCTCAGTTCAACTAAAACTAAAAAAAATACTTTTTTTTCATGTGGTTATTATGCAATTTCTGCGTCAAATGCGGACTACTTTTTTTTTCATTCGAAAGCGCCTACTACTCATTTAGTACCATTGTCAACAAGTCAGAATCTAATGAATGCATCCCAGGGAAATTGAGAACAATGCTTTTCGAAGAGCGCTTACACCCACCGAAAGACACGCGTGTAAGTAGTAGGTACACTTCTAAAGCTATTAAGCAACTTTTTATTATTATTATTATTAATGTCAGCCCATAAATGTCCCACTGCTGGGCTCGGGCCTCCCATTATAGGGCAACGGACAGTATACCCGCCACGCTTGTCCAAGGCGGCTTGGCAGGTTTGACACATCGGTTATCTCGATGTGCAGGTTGCAACACGATGTTTTCCTTCACCGTTTTTAGCACGTGGTAATTGTAACAATATGCACATTAGATCAGAAAACTGAGTAAGAGGTGCATGCGTAAGCAACTAAAAAGTCGTAAATACACGTTTTTTAGTATAATAATAAATAGATAATAATATATAATATAATAATAAGAAAAGGTGTTATTTGCTATAACCATGTTGATGTCGGTATCAAGTAAAACATTAAAAACAATAACAACAAAATTGCAAAACACACAGACTTCGAGACGTGAAAAAAATGGCTATTAATTTGAAGTCGACATGTTTTTGTTAAAAAAAAAATGAAACAGCTCGTTGTAGGTATAATATTAAGAGGGTAAATTTCATACCTACAACAAGCTATTCCATATAATTTGGTATATCGAATTATATGGAATATCCAATTATATTTTGCCAGGTGGTAGGGCATTCGCCCGACTGGATGGCTAACCCCTGGTCTAGAGTATGCTGCCATAACAACCTTGAGTTGTGTTCCGGCATTAGTGACCAGGATCCAGTCTCCCTTAAGAGAGCAGCAGCGCATTTGTAGCGCCTTTGGTGTTTCAAATGTCCAAAGGCGATAATAACCACTTTTCATCAAGTGGGCCGTCTACCTGTCCGCTGAACTCTTGCAATAAAAAAAAAATTGAAATTAATCAACCGTCGTTTTGGTATCTCAATTTTTTATTAATAATTTATATTGTTACGAGTTGCGAGACTCGAATTAATATGCCGTAGGAATTATTATAGAGTTTATTAAAACTATACAAACATAAGCATAACAAGTCCAAACGCAATACAGAAGGTCGTAATTCAATAAAATGCGCAAAGTCCGTCACTATTAATTCCCGATTCTAGTACAAACGTCTCGCTTTGATCGTGGTTCTCGCTCGTCTGCACTCTCCCTCATTCAGGCCATCGTTTTATACTGCACAAATGTAATGTGCCCGTATCGCAGTCGACTTAATCCACCACACCTGACTAATGACTCGGTCGCAAACACACATATTACACGTGTATTTGATCTGACATATCTTCAAAATATTTTCAATATGATCATGGTTTATGAAATTGACAATCATTAATCCAATAAAAAACGTAAAAATGTGTTAACAGATTTTCAATCACAGTTAGTGACAACAGTCGAATATAGGTTTTAACCGACTTCCAACAGGATGAGGTTCTCTATTCGACTGTGTTTTTTTTATGTATCTTTGCTACGTGATTTCTCCGTCCATTTTGGACCGTTTTTTTTCGAAAGAGCGTATAGCAGCGTGAGGTTGCGGTTAATGATACTTCAGATGGCAGAGAGTAGTATTCACTGTCGAGTGCTGATGTGAACTGAAGTAAACTCATTTATTTTGGAAGCGGTAACCTTAAGTACAAATGTTATCAAGTCGTACAGCTGGAACAATCTGTGAGCGGGACGGATGAGGTGCGAGCGAGATAGAGCAACTATTAATATGTGCGCTCCCGTGTTGCACTTGTCAATAGTTCATTATCCGCTGCGATGACTAGAAGTATGCAGCTGCCATAAGCGTACTCTGATGAGTGGATCCCAAGGGACTCGAAAGCAACCCTCGTTGAAGAGCGCTGAGTGCCAGCACTCTTCGAAAGGCAAACTTGTATACGCGTGCAAGTATTACAATTTCTACAGGCGCTTAAAATATTTCTAAAGCTATCCAATCAACCAAAAACTAGAAAAAAAAATATTTTTATAACGAAAACAAAACTGACTTTAAGTAAAAAATAAATAAATATTTTTTACAATATCTAGTAGTCGATGCCAAATATATAAAAAAATGAAAAATGGACGGACTTCGAGACGTTGTAGAAAATATTTAGTTTGGCTTTTTAGGTTTAAATCGGTTTTGTTTTTGAAAAAAAATATTAGAGAATAACTCAAAACTTTTTATTAATATCTAATCATTGAAAACGTTTCCGTAGTATTTTCTTCCCGAATTTGATTTTTTTTATCTAGAAGACGGTCGTATGCGTTGCTTTTATTGAAAAAGGCGAAACAAAAGCAACCCATAAATTAGTCAGTGCTACGAAAAGTTGAATTCTTTTTCCGTTTTTGGGGCTTCTTATCGTTTAAATCCAAACAATATATTATTTACTTAAGAACGAATCTTTACATTATTTCAACCATAAGCTTTTAGTAAAAAAAAATGGTTATTTGAACAATTTATTTTAAATTTAACTTAAAAATGATACTAATATACATAAATATTTTTCACATGTTTTGCGGTTTGCTAAAAAATACTCTCCAAATTGTAATACGTAATGTGTACACACACTTAAGAGCATATTATATTGATTAGTATAATTAATAACAATAGCCCAATTATATATAGTAGTACACAGTTTGGGACGAGTAGGTAATATAAATGCTGTAAAAACAATTTTTTGAGAAAAATATTATATTTTATTACGCCATTATGTAGATCCATACAATAAATACCAGATTGTTACACGAGAGATAAAAGTGACCTATTTAGGCATGAAATGATTAGGCACACTAATAGTTCAAGGGCCTCAATAGGCCTTTCACCCGAGGTAAACACTCTCCTTTCATTTAGAATATGAAGAAAGTAAATAAAATAACGATTAAATTAAACAAACAACTAAGTAGTTGGTTGTTTAGCTAATCGTTTTATCCGTCATCAGAGAAGTCTCTGATGAAATCAAGCGTTAAATCCATATCTAAGGCTGGTGTGCACCAGTCAAAAATGTATGGAAAAACAGTGATTATTTTTGGTTAACCGTCGGTTAAATTTCGATGCACACCAGCCTAAATCTGACAAATTCATTTATTATTAAACGGCATTTTTTTTCGGTATTTTTTATCAGCCAGTATTTTTTTCTCACCGATGATAGAAAATATTTAGCTGAAATAAAATAAAATAATAATTTTGTAATAGATAAGTAATAAGCATAAAATGATGTTACAATTTTTTTTCTATTACAATTAATTTATGCCGCGATTTAACACTGACTGTAAAAAAGTTGGGGCCTGGTTTTTTTGACAGCAGGGTAAATATTTGACTAGGGACAAAAAATACCGTTTTCATGCTTATAATCAGGCAACTCCAAGCGTAATTTCAGAATATGATAAGTATGTTCATTAATGTCAAACGGCATAATTATGTAAAGAAAATACACCTAAACAATATGTACCTATGCTTAGTTTCTTCTAAGTGGTTTTATTACATAATCTCTATCATTTTCTTAACGATTATGATAGCATAAAGAACTGAAAATTTCCTTTGTAAAAAGTTGTAACGCAATATTCATACATGTCAGGCAGAGCAAGCGTCTTAACAACTAAGATCTTCCATTACAGTGCGCCGTATAGCGTTTTTATATTATATTAGTCCATAAACAGTAAAATAAGTGTAATTTATAACTAACTCAAATAATGTTAACGTACTTTTGTTTTTGTTTTTTATTGCTTGAGTTCAGTAGACAGGCAGACGGCCCACGCGATGGACAGCGTTCGTCACCTATGGACATTAGGGTGGTCGTCAAAAATTAAATTTCTTGCGGTGCCCCCTAAAAAGCTTCCTTTTAATGAAAAAGCACTGGATTTTTTTTAATATTTTTTTTCAAGTTAAGGCATCACGTGCCTCAAGACGATTCAAGTGCTTGTGTGCTCAAATGCTTATTTAAGAAACACAAAACGCATTTGACACCTTAAATACAATTAACGTCTTGTACAATATGCTTAGAGAACTGTCAATACATTTTGTGTAAAAAGTATTTAGGCAGTTTAATATGATTGACTAGTTTTATTTAAAGGCGTCATGAAAGCGCCCCTTAGTGTCCTAAATAAAATTATTGTCTGTCTTCTTTGTTTCCTTCTTATATTGACAGATAACTTATTTACTAATGTGACTATTCGTTAACGGCTTAAAGAAGATATTTTTCTGAGAAACTCATAGTCAACTTTGAATCTTTCCTGAACGAAAACATGGCTTTAAAATAAAATAGCTCTGCATGCTTAAACGCATAATATAAACACGAGTGTCTGTATATCCGTCGGATATTGCACTACGCTTGCAAGTCTCGACTAAATCGTGCTCTCCTAGAAATATGGGTAAATTGCTTTGCAAAGGAGGACTACATGTGTTTACCATCCAAATTCATCTTCGTTTAAAATACAGCTTTACATGATTTGTGTATCTAGTCAGTGTCGATTATTCATGTGGCATTGTGAATATATCTGAACATATAAGTGGTATTGCGTAGAGCAGTTGAGACTGTTTCTGAACGATGTGTACCATTTATGAGCGAAAAAGATAGACGATGAATGAAAAATCTGAAAAGATAAACAATAGACGTTGATGGAAAAAAGGACAAGTAACGATCGAATGGTAAGATGGGTTGAAAGTAAGATGTGCTGATTGAAGAAGATGTTAAACTAAAGTAAGATTATAGATTCGTTTGGAACGATGTGTGAGGGAGAAAGATAGATGATGAATGAAAGAAAAGATTTGAAAAAATAACAATAGACACCGATTGGAAAAAGCACAAGTGACGATTGAATGGTAAGATGGGTTAAAAGTAAGATTTGATGATAAATAAAAATAAAGATTTGTTTGAGAAGATGTGTGAGGGAGAAAGATAGATGATGAATGAAAGAAAAGATTTAAAAAGATAACAATAGACGGCGATGAAAATAAGAACCAGTTCGAATGGTAAGATGGGTTGTAGGTAAGAGGTGCTAATCGAAGAAGTTGTTAAGATATTAAACTCAAGTGAGATTAATGATTTCTTTAAAATTTAAACAGTATCACTAATTTCACCGCCACATTTATAAATACTCAAGAATAAACTTCAATCAAATGGCTTAGCCAAATTGTAGGTCTTTAACTAAGTGGGTGAGAGGGTTTTTGGAGCAGCTCAGAAAAACATTTCATAGCCGGCAGCCTATTGGTAGCATATTTAGAGTTAAAAATGTCCATAACTGACGTCAACCGCTTTCCATCAAGCAATCAATATCACAAACGGCACGAATGTGGAACCTTAGGAAGGACTTACATATTTGTGCCGTTTGGAATTGAAACATTAGGTCCGTGGGCTTCATTCGAGATCAGAAGGCTGACGCATATTGGACCCAACGAATAAATTACGCCATACAGCGCGGCAATGTTGCCATCCTTCTGTGCACGCTCCCATCTTACAGCGATTTGTTACATCTATGTAAGTTAGTTTACTTTTAGTATTAAATATTTTTACGTTTTAGTTTGATATTTTACCTTATAATTGTAACCTACTAGCTGTACCCGGCAGACGTTGTCTTGCCCTTAAAAAATAACAACCTAGAAACCCATTGCAGCGGTCTAATTGTTAATCCTCTCGAATCTACTTGAAAAAACACAAAATTAATTCACCTAAATTAGACAAATGAATTTAATTGCCGAAATCAGCCAGGAAAGATCATAACAAACGAATGGTTAGGCTGATGTTTTAACTGATGTATTCTTAATAATATGATATATTCCGGACGAAGACAACTGCAAAAACAGAAATCATAAACATGGGTCTAGCCGTTCTTGAGTTATAAATGGTGTAACTAACACGACTTTCTTTTATATATATAGATGATTTTATATAATTTACATTAATAATAATACATAGCTTTAGAAATTTTATTTAACACTTTTTACTTTTTGAAATCGGTTTTTTTAAACGAAGTTTTTTTAATTTTATTTGTTACTTTTTAGTGCCTAGCTATGTATAGGTACGTGCCGCGCTTCTTAAAAAATAGAGGTCGAAGAAACCGGAACATAAAAATCTTAAAATCTAAACTATTAGGCCAAATTATGTTAAACTTTTAGGATACTAAATGGCAGCCATCCCGCGTCGAACAAAAAAAGAATCACGTAAATCGGATCATAAATCTCGGAGTAATCGGTGAACATACATAAAAAAAAACAAAAAAAGATCCCGACGAATTGAGAATCTCCTCCTTTTTTTGAAGGCGGTTAAAAATCCAATTATACAACATGGAGGAATAGGAATTTAATAACACTTGTGGACATGATGCACTTAGAACCTTAGAAGATTCACAACATTAAACTGGAAATGCCTTACATTGGACTGCTATATAACCTGTAACACTAACGAGGCAGCAATAACCAATGGTGACGTTCGATGCAAACCAATCTAGCAGCATATCCGATATTATTAACACCTTAGAAGGCTTTCAACGGAATTAAATGACGTCAAACGATAAACGCTTTTAAGCTGACATGAAATTTAGTTAGACTTGTTATTGGGGAAAAAATCTTGGGGATGCGACTTTCCCTTTTTGAAGGATAGTTTCGTATTGCCAAATCTGTCTATAGTACAATGAAACTGTATAAGGCTTGAGTTTGTAAAATGGATTTAAAAAGAGAAAATGAAAGTAGAGAGCCTAATTCAGAACTAGGCCCCCTGTTTTTATTCATATAAAATATATTCATATTCATTCATATTTTATATAACTGTAGGATGGTGGTTGTGTAGCCACGGATTGTGTATTAGTTTTAGTTATATTGTCAGGCGAGTGTTGTAATTTTTCTTTATTATATATTGTATTAATTATAATACTTTCAAGGGAGATACTTTATTTATTGCTATCCCGCATAACTTTATGAAGCAGACTAGAAAAAAAAAGAATTGAATGGGTTTTTGGACAAGCAAATCAAAATCTTAATCTATATGCCTTTTTTTAGAAAAGTAAAAGAAATCTTGTTGATGAACAAGAAGTATATGTAGTATGGTACTTTTTTTTGTTTTATTACTCAATTCCAAAAGAATATACAAGATAAAAAAATCTGCTTTAATTGAATTTACAAGTATCAATTTGCAAGATCAAAACACCACATTCACCTCAAAAACCAGGTTAGCATTAAAAAGCGAATCGAGAAATAATTTTAATTAAAAATCCAAACATTGAATCGAAAAAGTGTAAAGTAAATAAAAATGCCGCTCAGTAAATTAATGGGTACATACAAAATACGAATTTAAAAACAAATCGGAAATGAAAGCTGTAAATAAAATAATCCAAGCAACATTCGCGTCATAAATTTAATTATAACACCATTCAGTGAGTCGCAGACAAAATGAATGCATTGCTTGGAAAAAAGGTAAAAAAAAGGGATGTCGCTGTTCACATTCAATTTTGTTGAATTATACACACATTTATACATTATTGTTGTTGCTTTCCAGTAACAGATAAAGGAACTATAGTCCATTTTCAATTTGGTCAAATTATACACACATTTATACATTAATTTTGTTGCTTTCCAGTAACAGATAAAGGAACTATAGTCCACTTTCGATTTGGTCAAATTATACACACATTTATACATTAATGTTGTTGCTTTCCAGTAACAGATAAAGGAACTATAGTCCACTTTCAATTTGGTCAAATTATACACACATTTATACATTATTGTTGTTGCTTTCCAGTAACAGATAAAGGAACTATAGTCCACTTTCAATTTGGTCAAATTATACACACATTTATACATTATTGTTGTTGCTTTCCAGTAACAGATAAAGGAACTATAGTCCACTTTCGATTTGGTCAAATTATACACACATTTATACATTAATGTTGTTGCTTTCCAGTACCAGATAAAGGAACTATAGTCCACTTTCAATTTGGTCAAATTATACACACATTTATACATTATTGTTGTTGCTTTCCAGTAACAGATAAAGGAACTATAGTCCACTTTCAATTTGGTCAAATTATACACACATTTATACATTAATTTTGTTGCTTTCCAGTAACAGATAAAGGAACTATAGTCCACTTTCAATTTGGTCAAATTATACACACATTTATACATTATTGTTGTTGCTTTCCAGTAACAGATAAAGGAACTATAGTCCACTTTCAATTTGGTCAAATTATACACACATTTATACATTATTGTTGTTGCTTGCCAGTAACAGATAAAGGAACTATAGTCCACTTTCAATTTGGTCAAATTATACACACATTTATACATTAATGTTCTTGCTTTTCAGTATCAGATAAAGGAACTATAGTTAAGCCGTTCTAATTTGAACCATTTGAAGTTTCTTTTAAAACTAACGTAACTTAACGTTTATAACGTAGAAATTGCTAAGGTCTGTTTTGTTAACATTATTACCCATACATTAAATCAATCAATACTAATAGTGCTGCAAACCCGAAATTTAAAATGCTTGGTTTTGAAGTTGGAAAAACCAGGACAATTCAGTTTTAAAAAAGGACGCGGTAATAGAGTTGCATTAGTTAAATTAATTATAAATATCAAGTGAAAATAGGTAACATGAAATTCAAGTAATTATATTAATCACATTTGTAATAATAAAAGTATTTGAATAAAATTATACGAGTTGAAAAGGTGATATTCGCGAGGCCTGAGGACGCATGTAATGTAAAAATTGTAAAGGTGGTGCGCGAATTTTGAAATAATAAAACTTATCTAAAACAAAGGACACTGCTTAAGAACTATCCAGGACATCCCAGGACACTACAAAAACTAGGACGCGTCCTGAGAAAACAGGACAGTTGGCAACTCTACTCTATAATAGCGTGACATCCACTCTCAATAGCAAAACAATACGTCGTCATTTAGACTCGTAGGAAACGAAGTTTACTGACTTCCAAAAACAATACTGGTATAGATTTGTAATATTTACAACTCGTAGTGGGATTCTTAGAAATAAATGTGTTCATTTCTTTCTTGTGTTTATCAGCACGTATTTACTTACTGCTTTTACTATTATCTTCTTTCATAGTTTAAGAAAGAGGGATCTTGCTATGGGCTGTCTTTACATTATCTTGTTCTTAGTCGCTTAAAAACAAAGATAATAAATATATTATAAAAGCAATTTACGGTAAATGACGGTCTCTGTGGTTGAGCGGCCTAAGTTTTGACGGCCTACATCACTGCATCGCAGAGAACTTCTGGGTTCGATTCCTGGTATGGTAAATTTTGAGAACAAATTTTATCCATTATTTACTATAGTCTGGGTGTCTGGGAATAGACCAGAATAGTCCATTGTATATTACCCATAACACATGATATACAGTATGTGTGTTTGTCTGACAATTATTATTATTATTGATTTACCCGTGTATTTTTAATTAAAATACTTATTCGAAAGAATAGTATTTTGCAATGAAATACTCAGTCTCTTCAATTTTGCTATATATAGTGTACACTGAATATAAAAATGTATATTGCGTGTGTTTGAACATAGTCGAGATTATTCACAAACACTAAATGCAGGTCACGTATATCAAATAAATCAAGTTCGTCAGTCTGTTAATTCGTTCACCACATACGAAATGCAATTAAAATCACTACAACATGCTAGTGGCTGAAAGAATAGTATATTACACTATTCAAAAAACCATCAGAGTTTGACATGGTAGAGATATGCTGCATCATTATATTGACTGTAGCTCTAAGGCAGGCTTGATCTGTGGTACCACCTCTCACAGAATATGAAAGAAAGGAGAGAAAAAGAAAATAATTTCTATTTTGGACCGTTAAACTAATATACAATTAAGTGTGTATAGTCTCCTAAAACTAACCATATTGTCCTGTAGCTGAAACGGTTAAGAGTGGAAATTTTCCACGGGGTAGTGAGGACCTTACTGTCCCGTTGAAAATCCACCCTACGTTATTAGTAGTAGACAATTAGCATTAGTTGTATGGAGCTCATGAATGAATTAAAGTGCACCATATACTTAAATTATAAAAAAAACTAGGTTATAATTAACTTGAGTAATATGTATAATTTCACTAATAGTAAGGCAATTTTTATGTTCGTATAGGTTCACGTTTGACCATTGTCTGATGTTGAATGATGACCTGGTCAAGCACGGAGCAAACTTAATTAACGAATAAATAGTGAGAAAGTGAGAAATACAAGAACGTGAAATTAGTGAATAACTGACTTAAAAATGTTACCATTGTTAAGGTACTTTAGGATGCTAAATATTTCTTACTTAAAAAAATAGAATATGAAAAACGTACCAGCTTTACGTTAGCGTACCGCGTTATCTAATTTCCATCGGGAGTTGGTTTTGTTATTCGTACCGCTACCACTACTGGTTGCAAACGCATCTTAGGGTTCTGTTTATTTTACCAAAATAACTAAGAGATTTGTAGAGCAAAACACATAGAACTCCGAGAACTTTTTAATTTGAATTTCGAACGAAGAACGCCGATCTTAATTATTTGATTCTCACACAATAATTAACTACCCTAAAGCGCTGACGTGTGTATCCGCTCAAAGTTGGAGTGGGAATGATCTTTCGTTCGACAATTTTACTCTATATATAATTGTGTATGTAGTGACAATTATATTTTAAAAAATATTAGCATTCAGCACTAGTTCTTTATATTGTTACAAGCTACAGGACTCGAATCAAAATGCCAGTGGAATTACTATAGAATTTATTAAAACTATACCAACACGTATAACATAGGTACAAATATAACTAGACACAAAAAGTCCCAATGTAATGCACAATTTAATAACACGCGCAAAGTCCGTCACTAAAATGTACATACGTCGTGCCTCGTTTGTATTATTACTTTGACTGCCGCACCTCTCCGTTCTGGCATTGTTTTATACTAAACTGTATAATAGAACAAAGACCGCGTTCACCGATTTAATCCGCACACCTGGCAAGCTTTGACGCAATGCAATAACAACAAGGATTAGTTCGACGCTAATGACAGCCATAAAACAAGTTCAATAACAATAGCATATTCTTGATATACAAATTCTAAACACAAAGTAAACAAAAGAATTCCTAAATCGAAAAAGGCAACAAATTGCGTTCTACGACTGGCAGGTGTGCGCATTTCTTTGTCGGTATGTAAGAGTATAAACTATAAGTGTGCAAAATTTCATACTCCTCCGTCGGCGCAATTTTCGTAAAAAGGGGTACAAAGATTTTTCTGCGTTTTTGCTTCACGTATTAATATATTGATTATACTGAACCAAAACTGCTAAGTAATGATTACGCTTTTTTCCACACGCCAAAGCGGTTGTCTGTTGTTCTCTACGAAGATTGCATTCACTGAAACGTTTATAAAAGGCAACGGGAAAATGCTTTTACGCTCGCAACGTGCGTGTCCGAAGGGTTTATAACATTCCGAAAACGTGAAAAACTTGACAATACAAAAAAATATTGTAAAGTTTAGTTACTATGTCGAATTTGTTAGTGAATTTGTAGTAGATTTTCGAGGGAATGTTTGAATACTCCACGGGAAAGGCAATGTATGTCTAGAAATGTTTAGTTTAATGGTGCTGCTTCATCTGGGATAAAATTTAAGGCATAGGCCGTTTATGTATTGCCGTAATGCACAATTTGAGATTTAACATTATTAGTGACACTATATTTTCAGAGATAGTTAGGTAATGTAGTTAAGAAATAAACGACGTTATTTTTAACGCTTGAAATAAGATACAACGGTCTTGTTCATATCGAGTTAGAGTAGGTTTATAGATTTCTTTAAGAACCTTAAAGAAGCCTAATTATAGCATTAATCTTTAAGATTAACGCAGACGAAGTCCCACCAATAGAAAAACAACTTTTAAAAATTTAATAGTATACAGCGTGTTTTAGACCTTACGAAAATAAATCAGACCACGTTTTCTTCATGACGTACTCTGCCCAAATACAAAAATGAATCAAGGTAACTACTTTGGTTTAGCCACAGGACGTCATTTTTCATTTTAGAATACTACAACAACATGTATCAGTTATTGTGTCTAAATCGGTAGGTTAGTGACCAATGTATCATGTTGCCAGCTCGTCTCTTCATCATTAAACGTGGAAGTTGTTCATTCTTACGCTCTCGCTCGCGAACCAATATTTACAAGATGTTCTGTTTTTTATTCCCTTTTTATCGTAATTAATTTGTTCGGAAATTTCAAAATTTTATTTTTGACATTACGGTTGATTTAATAGTACTAAAAAATTTGTATGGAGTACGGCCGCTAAAGTTATGATTTATTGTCATTTGAAATGAAACGCGCTGTATAAAAAGTATATACACTTATGATTGGAAGTAAACACCAACTTATTTCCAACTCTTTTATTGACTTCTATCGGCGTCTGACGCTGAATATACGAGTATTATTATACCCGTAAGAATGTTTTGGAACCCATAATTTCGATCTCTTTTCGTTTTTCTTGTATTTACTGTCCATCCCTTTCTAAGCAGCTATCTCTGTCTTTTCCTTCCTGAACCTTATATTCTATGACGGAAGCCCAAATCTGAAATTAATAGTGAAGAAAAATTCCAACTCTTTCAATAAAAACTTTTTGTAAGTACCGTCTCGAGTAGTCTTAGCTAAATTACTTTTAATCAAACGCAGAGATTCTATTATTTAATGTTTTGAGGACTACTCTCAGTCCTAAAGTAAACATGTATATTCAAGGATGAAAAACCGATTTTAACTGATTTGTATTGAGTATTATGCCTTGGGACTTAATTACTGATGGACTTATTCATATTGAGTTCGAGTAAATTTGCAGTTTTCCTTAAGAACCGATATGTGACACTATTTACGCTTCATTTGAAATTCCCGCAGGATTCCCAGGATACAAAGTAAAACAAAAGGTTTCTTGGAAAAGCCCAGTCCACGCAGTCGATTGTGTATTGTACAGTTTACTATAAACAATGCCCGAACGGAGGGGTGGGGCAGTCAAGCGAGGATTACGATACGAGTAAGACGTACATTCGACGACCGATATAGTGACGGACTTTGCGCATGTTATTGAATCGTGCAGTTTGTACTATTAGTGTCTAGTTATATTTGTCTACCTATGTTAGACGTGTTTGTTCCAATAAAATCTGTAGTAATTCCAACGGCATTTTAATTCGAGTCCTGCGTAACTCGTAACAATACAAACAGACAAACAAGCGAGAAAAATAATAAACATTGCACCGTGTTCTTTATCGTTGTTTTTTTAATAGTTGTTTCAATGTTCAGACACATGTTTAGAATTTTTTAATAAATTATAGATTATACTAGATAATACAATGATGCTAAAAGGTTTTAAAAATGTAAGTACAATATTCCAAAAATAAGTAAATAAATATTGTTGCTAGACTTTTATTTATTCTTAAAAAGCTTAGACAACAATATTAAAGAAAGTCTTTTGTGTAGGACAAGATGTTTTCGCAGAATTGACAAAAAAATTACAACTGTATTTTAGTTTTTCTTTGTATGTTTTTTGAAAGAAGGTTTTAAGATTCCACAATAGGTTCTTTATAATATAGTTATCCTATTATTTCATTTATTCGTGGGCTACAGGCCCCATAGCCCATTTTTCTTTATAAGGGGAACTTCAGTTGCGGGGTCGCGCCAAGGGGAATGGCGGCGTTGATAGTGTGGGACTCGTCGGCCAATCGGGCTGCCGAATACCCACTAAAACCTCCCGCAGTCTTTCCATTCGTCCATAGCCAGGACCGCGTGAATTGGCCATCGCCGGCTCCGCGGAGGCCCTGGCAGACGCCGTTACGCATAACACTAGCAAAGTTACTTTTTTATGTATAAGTTCAGCAGACAGGCAAACGGCCCACTGGTAGAAAGCGGGTATTACCTGATGTCCATCCTTTGTTTCACTATACAGGTCCTTTGTATAGCCTGAAGCAGGCAAACAAGCAGACGGTCCACCTGATGGAAAGCGGTTACCGTCGCCTATGGACGTTTGCAACACCAGGGGTGTAGTACGTTGCCGACCTCTAAATTTTATAACGCCCTTCATAAAGTACCCCATGTCATAGCGCAAAGGGAACACCGCTGTGGGTAGTTCCCTCCAGATCATTGTTGTACGCGGAATAAATTCTCTAGCGAACCGTTGCGTAGTTGAGCGTGGGAGCTCAAGGAAATGGGGGTGAATATCCGCCGGCGAGCGGTGCGGTTGTAAAAGTGAGTGACTTTCGCAACATCAAAGGTGCAATAAATATGCTGCTGCTCTTTAAAAGGAGACTGGAACTTGGCCACTAATGCCGGAACACAACTAAAGTTGTTTTTGGGGCATACTCTAGACCTGGGGTGGTAGCCATGCAAACAGGCAAATGCGCTACCACCTGGCTGTGGGTTGTTTTGTCGCCTCTTAGGACAGCCATCCGGTCGCAGGGAATTTATTTTTCCTCCGTTCCTGCACGGATACCGCTTACTTGGGAATTTACAATGCGTCTGTTGGACTGTTGATTATTTAAATCTATGTTTAAATAGCCAGTGTGATTTTTTCTTAAAGTTGTAACTGTCATTGCTGAATGAAGACTTACTGAGCTTCATAAAATAAGTTAAAAAGCTCATATTAGAGGTTTTATATGCTTATAATAATAATAATAACAGACCATAAAAGTTCCACTGCTAGGCTTGAGTCTCCCCGCCATAGGGGGACGGACTGTATCCCTTGTCCCGCCACGATTGTCCAATGTGGATTAGCAGGTTCGACACATCGGTAATCTCACTATGGAGGTTTCATCATGATGTTTTCTTTCAGCGTTGTCAGCACGTGATTATTGTAATAATATGCACGTTAGGTTAGCAAACTGCCTAAGTAGTGCATGCGTTGCTGCCATGGTACGAATTGAAAAGCGTGCGCTAGACATTACGATACCGAGAATTTGGTATTGTATTCTTAACTTTACTTAACATAAAGTAAACTCAAGGGTAAAATAGTAATATAAAAATCTGAAACGCGATCTCATTTCAGGCACGGTGTCGCTCGTTGAGTCCGCATTCGCACTTATCAAAAGTCATTCTCGTGCCCTCATCCGCCTATTACTTTTTATTGTTTGTTTTCCAACCGTATCTCCGTGCGCGATTGTCGCTTTGCCCAGGACACGATTCGTCTAACAGAATATTATAGTGAATTGCTGTGCTGGTGATTTCGAGAAGGGTCAAATGTTTTGTGACGGTTGCAATGTGTTTGCAACTGTAGGTCTATTCTCTACAATCCATTATTGTAGGGAATAGTGGTTCGGTAGTGGTCTAGTGATTGGTGTATTTAAAAAGAGCATCTGTGCGATTGTCATTATTTCCGAACGTATTATGAGTGCTTATATTGCATGAAGTTGAGTGCTTCCGAACGATGTGTGAGTGGGAAAGGCAGATGATGAATGAAAGAAAATATTACAAAAATTAAACAATAGACGATGACGGGATGAAAACAAAAGAGACAATTCGGTAGTTGTCAATTATTGAGAAACAGGTTTATTTTGAGGCTGTCTATTTTAACCAAAATATTAATATTTCAGCAAAAAAACAACATTAACATATTTAATTTAGCAATTTTATAAATATTTTGACATTTCGTCACAAAAACGCGTAAAGCTGTCATGGCGTCTCGTATGACGTCACAGTGTGCAAAACAAACATCTGTTTGATTGAAGTGTTATCTGAGAAGTCATTGATAACTTCTTGTGTTTTGCATACTATGACGTCACGCGCTCAGATCGGCGTTCATTGTCACGTGGCTAATGGCTTAAATATAACAATTTTATTTCTGATTTTGTTTTGTTTTGTACTCTTCATCTGCAATCAGTTTACATAAAACTATAAGCAAATCTCTTAAGTGTATGCAATGACGATGCGAGCGTGTCTCCCAGCGGAGACAACTTCTCATAAGGTTCGTGTTAAAACACGCCTTTTTAATCGTGTCTCGCGGCCGGTATCTAACAGCTGCGTTGCTAGCTTGTTAGGATGCTTAGCTAGCCTTTTTTTGTACGTGCTACTGTAGGTTCGAATTTCCTCCCTCACAGTGTTCATTTGCAGATATTCGTGTATTTCATGGTTTGTAATGAACCATGGCACATTTGCTATGTTTCTTATTATTATATTTTGAAATCTCTGCAAAATGTTGAGGTTTGAGTCACTAGCACTTGCCCACAGCTGTATGCCATACGTCCAACATGGCTTTAGGATGCTTTTATAGATGAGCAGTTTGTGGTCTGTTGAGAGTTTTGAGGTCCGCCCCATTAGCCAGTAGAGGTTTCTGTATTTAATATTGAGCTCGTTTCTCTTCATTTTTATGTGAGTTTTCCACGTCAGCCGTCGGCCCAAGTGTATTCCAAGGTATCGCACGCTATCACTGTGTTGTAATGTATATCCGGCTAAGCTTACAGGTGGGCAATTTCCATGTCTCAATGCAAATGTTACGTGGACTGATTTCAAATCAGCCACATAACATTTCTCAAAAATATCAATTAATATTTAAGTTAAAACAATTTATATTGTCATATTTAGATCGTAATCTACGATATATATTAAAATCAGCCTATATTTTTCATACTGTCAACTACCGAATTGAATAGGTGCGTCGGTTGAGAACTCGTGTTGGACGACGGATGGTGGTATTATAAGATTAATAAGTAAGTGTGTATGTGTAAGTATATATATTTGCCGTGCCCATGACTTCATGTAGGGGAAAGCAGGTAGGATTCGTACACAGGGAGCATTCGTACAGTGGAGATATCTCCGCCATTATGCAACATTGAAATGTTTGCATTTATGTGCGTGATTGCCGTTTGTAGGATACGGGTGCCTGCGGGATGGGGCCACAATACGGCCATTGGCTTCGATGATGTAAGTCGATACGTGAATTCGCTCTGCGTAAGTATTTTTCGTTGTCATCTTTTAATTCGCTTGGCTGGTATAAGTAATGCTCAAATTACAAAAGTGATTTATTATACTTTATGCCTTAAAATATTACTTTAATATTTAAATAGATATTTTAGCTCAACTATAACGGTTATGTTTATTTCAAATTAATTTGTTGAATTATCTGGATGGGGTACCTTCGTGCAGTTACATGTGGGGTAGATTCGTACTGTACGAATCCTCCTCTAGTATAATAGGTACCGGTAGATATTGTACCTATGGGCAATTTTGTTCTTATTTCACGATAAATACAACTCGAATTTATGTTTTAAGTCTCTGCAAAAAAAATATTTAGTTGTTAGCACTTTGCTTTATGCGAATGATGCCCTGCTTGTAGCCTAATCGCCATCAGAACTGCAAACACTAGTTACAATGATGAAAAATGACTGTCATGCGAGAGGCTTATATTTGAATGCGAAGAAAACAATGGTTATGGAGTTTGAAAGAGAAGAAACCAGAAGGCAAGGATAATGGTCGATGATGTTATGTTGGAACAAGTGAATGAGTTTGTATATCTTGGATGTGCTTTTAGCGGGGATGGAAGGTACAGCGCTGACATAGAAAGAAGAGTAAATTTGAGGAATAGTATGAATGGAGCTTTAGGTAATCTTCTAGGCGCTAAGAAACTTAGCCAGAAAGCCCAGCTTGCCATACACAACGCAGTGCTGGTACCATGTATGACAAGAGCTATGAATGCCAAAGAAGCAAATGAGGTGTGTAGGAATAAGCCTAAATGGCGCTCTGTTGTTCGTGCCTACCCCGCAAGGAAACTGGCGTGAAGTTATGTATTTATGTATGTTGAGGCATGTGATAAAATTTATAATGTTGATTTTTAGTTCTTTTATTAGTGGAAAAAATATTATGTTATATGAATATTTTCAGGACTTAATTTTTAAGTATTAAAGTACTTAAAACAATATTTTTGATTATTACTAAATGAAGATCATTAGTTTCATAATTATTAGAGAAGAAAAAAATACATTTGTGTTCCTTTCGTTACATAGATACTCTGAATACAATAATTACTAGTTTACTATATGACGGCTGACGCTGTTTTAACTTTGACCTCATTAAAGGACTTTACTACATTGAATAAATGGCATTTTCTTTGATTGTACGGAGGTTCCCCACTATGTACGAATGTGCCCCACGCTATGCACGAAGCTACCCCATGCATGGGGTGCTTTCGTGCGTTTTCCATTTTTTAGGAAAACGGTCGTAACTTCTCCGTGTTGCTTTATACGAAAACTGCACTTCCATAATATTAAGCCAGATAAATGGGTAATATACGCTATTAAAATAATTTGTAATAGCTAGTAGTTTCTTTTTATAAGGCTCAGAACAAAAAACGTACGAATCCTACCTGCTTTCCCCTACGTGAAATTTGCGTTTCCGCGTAACCCTAAAAAAGACGTAGCTTAAGTTACTCCTTATTATATCAGCTGGTAAAAGTCCCGCCAAAATTGGTATGGCCGTTTGTTTCAGAGATTATCCGAAACGTCCAAACGGACAGAGATTAAAAAAAAAAGATTTTATTGATATAAGTACCGTACGCTTTCATAATTATACATTTAGTAAAAAACTTTTTTTGATATTACAAACAGACACTTCAACTTTATTTATCTGTATAGATTCAAAAACTTAATTAAGTTTTTTTATGTACGTAAACTAGAGCTAATCTGTAGTGTTTGAACCAGGGTGTAGCCGCGGGGAGAAAATATAAAATTTAAAATGACAGTCTATCTGTTAGACTTAAAGCATTACAGGAAAATTGCTGGATGGATTTAAATAAAACTTGATACAGAGCTAGTTTATATGACAAGTCAATATTTCAGGTATTTTTATCCTGATAAGTGACACTAACAAACACGCTGTCATGGTAATGCCAACGAAGTTTTGCTAGCACTACAACTAAAATATATTTTCGAAATAAAACTTCAGAGCAAAACACCGCCCTTTGAATTCTCGCTAAAACCATTTATATTATTTATAAAGGATATTTTGAATGTCGAACAACTAAATCATTTCCGCAAAAATCTGGTCTTTTAAAAGAGGGTAGCTACAAGGAAGCTTTTAGTGATTTAAATAAGTAATCATACTAGGAAATCAAACAACATAGTAAGCTATGTATTCCCAGAAGTTAGAAAGATTTATACGAGCAGCTCGATGTGAGCACACTTTCTTTGTGACACAATGTACACTTGACTCAAACTACGTTATCAAGTTACAAAAGAGAGCGTTGGCCTTGAATTGTTATTTATTGCATGAGTTCTATAGACAAGTAGATAGTCCACCTGATGATGGAAAGCAGTTACCATCACCTGTAAAGGTGCTACTAATCTACTGTCGCTCTGTAAAGGGAGACTGGGTTCCAATCTCGCTTTACAGAGTGGCAGCAATAATGCCGAAAAGCAACTCAAGGTCGTTATGTAAATGTGTATCTAAGTATGTCACCTTTAGATCAGGAGTGATAGCCATCCAGTCGGGCAAATGCCCTACCACCTGGCTGTGGGTTCTTTTGTCGCCTCTTAAGACAGGCCACCCGGTCGCAGGAAATTGTATTTTTTCTCCGTTCCTGCACGGTTATTTTTTATTATACGAGTTCGACAGACGAGCAGATAGCTCACTTGATGATGGAAAGCGGTCACCATCGTCTATGGACATTTGTACCACAAAAGGTGCTACTAATCTGCTGTCGCTCTGTAAAGGGAGACTGGAACCTCAGTATCCCTTTACAGAGCAGCAACACTAATGCCGGAATGCCACTCAAGGTTGTTATGGCGACATGCTCTAGATAGATATACATCTAGGCGGGCAAACACGTTTCTACCGGGCTGTGGGGTGTATTTGTGGTTTCTTACGACGCTACCCGGCCGCAGGAAACTCTATTCTTTCTCCGTTCCTGCACGGATAATTTTTACTGGGTATATGACATTGTAAATAAACTCTTGTTTCTTAAGAGAGTAGCTAGAGTGTATACGCACTGGTTGTACCGGGAACACCTTCGTAGTTAACTCTCCCTCACCATTAATAAACCAGGTGCGCATTTCTTTGTCGGAATGTAACAGTATATTAGACAAAGCAAAGAATACAAAAAATCTACAATTATGAAATATTTAACACCTAATGTTTATGTAATATTTTATATATTTTATATAAGATATATGATTGTTAATATTACCCCCCTCTTTCCCCCATTAAGAACTACAGTACTAGGTGCTAACTCCCCTATCTCTAGAATGTGTAGAATTCTCAACAGCAGCAGTGATGTTACTGACATTCACTTTCACTCCAAAAATTCATTTTATAAAAAGAATCGTTTAGCCCAACAGGACACTCATTAGACAGACTAATTTAAATACCCTACACATTTTTGCTACATTTATTGTTAGAATTTAAATAAATAGGTAAATAACAGTGATGAAATTATACTGCAAGTTGTGTTCACCTATAATTAGTTTTTACATTGCATTGTAAACCTTAGTCATAAGTCTAGTAACTGATTAAATGTAAAAAACTGTTGGTGATCCTTATTAAAATAAATAAATAAATAAATATAGTTTATTTAAGAATAATTTCTTATAATAATATCTTAATATTTAAGAAAAAAAGAAAGAAATGAAAGAACTTTTTTACGTTCGAATATTTCCCACATTTTTTTACCAAAGATAACTTTCCATATAAATGGAAGTCTTGTTATGATACTACAAGACCTCTTATAGCTTGAAGCGCCTCCCAGCCCGGGAACAGTTTAAATTGCTTTTTCAGACACAACCAGTCTACCGACGTCGTGCTGCGAACTGCTAACAATAGTTTCTTCACAATAATAGTCTAAGATCAAGTTTGTGCCAATCCTCTTTGGAAATACACTGTCTGATACTTTGTTGTTGGCCTAATATTGGAATTACTGCAAGCGAGATTATAGACTCTCCATAATGAATGGATCTTTATCAGAACGGAGTTTGTTGAATACTCGCATTTATTTGTAACTAGTTCTAACCCCCCACTACGCCCCCGTAGAGTTTTTTTTTCTATAATAAAAGTAGTCAGAGTTACTCCGTATAACATTAATTATCTGCCAATGAAAGTCCCGTCAAAATTGGTCTAGCTGTTTCAAAGATTATCCGTAAGAAGCATATAGACAAAAATATTAAAATTAGATTATTTGATATACATACATACATATATAACTTCACGCCAGGTCCCTTGCGGGGTAGGCACGAACAACAGAGCGCCATACAGGCTTATTCTTACACACTTCACTATTATTTGATATCTGTACCATATATACTTTCATATGCATTTAGTAAAAAATAAAACTGTCATATTGACATTACAGCTAGACACTTCAATTTTATTTTTTTGTACATAGATTTATTTACCTACAATCATACAATTAATACAATATATTTGATAATCCATATATTTTATGAAGGGCATTTGTTTAAATTGTATAATAATGGTATATGTCGCAGAGACGCTAATTTGTCGGTATTCCATAGGAAACAGTTCACTGCGTGTGCTACGGAATTACAGAAATTAATTTCAACCTTTTACCACCGGACAGACGTAGGACCTAATACACAAATACACCTATTGATATTACATACAAAAATATCCGTGCTGGAACGGAGAAAGAATACAATTTCCTCCGGGCGGCCTGTCGTAAGAGGCGACAAAACAACCGACAGCCAGGTAGGGCATCCGCCCAACTGGATGACTACCACCCCTAGTCTAAAGTGTGTCGCCATAGCAACCTTGAGTTGTGTTTCGGCATTAGTTACCAGGTTCCAGTTTCCCTTAAGAGAGCAGCAGCAATTTTGGTACTACAAATATCCATAGGCGAGGATAACCGCTTTCCATCAAGTGGGCCGGCTGCCTGTTGAACTCCTACAATAAAAAATAAAAAATGTTTTTGTGTGGGTCCGAGTTGGTTTAGTTTCACAATAAGGCCCGGTAGGTGGCGCTGGGATCGGGTTCTAGATTTTTTATTTTTACAGGGCAGGATATATGCCGAGAGCGCTAGTATAATATTGTTACGTGTTGCTGGACTCGAATTACAATGCCGTTGGAATTATTATAGAGTTTATTAGAACTATACAAACAAACACATATAACACAGGTACAAATATCACTGAACACAACCAGTCCAAATGTAATGGACGATCCAATAAACACGTCTTGCTTCGCTCATGGTTATCGCTTGACTGCCCCCTCTCTCAATTAAGGCATTGCTTTATACTGCACAACCCATGCCATATGTCTGCCCGACTGCGTGGACCGAATTTCTTAGAATCAGTTTGTATTTTAATTCGAGACACCTGGCAGTGATCCAATACCAATAGGCCAAAAAGATTACAATACACAATGGGCTGTTTTTTATCATAAATTTTAAACACAAAGTAAACGAAAGAAATCCAAATGCCGATAAGGTATTGAAATGTAGGTGTGAATTTTTTTGTCGGCACCTAAGTCGTAACAATATAATAAAAGTCAACGTCATCTAACTTTCAAACTAAATTCATTATTACTTTGTCAAGACATAATTCTGATTCAAAAATGGTCAATATTCAATAACTGTTATTAATGTTTAACCAGATTTATATGTTGGTTAAAAGAAAACCCCAGCAAATCACTTCCTTTTAAGTTTCCCACCAAGTACCCGAAATCATAAAATTTGGCTACTAAAAATATGGTTTGTATTTCGAATGCAAATCACGCGAAAATGTTTTTTCAATTCGTGAACTTTGAAGAGAAAAAAAAAAGAATTACAGTACTAATATTGTTGTAGAACTCCGGGGAGAAATCTTTTCAATACCAATTCGTAAGGGGAAACGTTCAACAAATTCTTAAAAGTTCACCCTAAATTGCTGAAACTTCGATACTTCAGTAGTTTGGTAACCGGTAAAGGAAAACGCAATACCGTGAGTAACGGGTGTAACTTTTTAAACTATAAGTACTTCGAAACGAGGTTAGTTAATAATCTTTGCGTTCTTGTTAATTTCTTACTGTCACACTTAGAGTTGATTAATGGTACCTTAACAACAATTATTCAAAAATCAGCCAAATATAGCCAGTTCACGTTCAACAAAAGCTTTCAGTACAGATTCACGGCTAGTGTTTTTGTAACTTGACTATAAAATCTTAAACATAAGGCTGGCTGCATTCTCACGCTGCATGGCAATACTTATTTATTGTGCAAAATATAAGCCAGCCTTCTGATCAAGGGGAGTGTCAAAGAGATTCTTACGTATGTTTTTAAAGAAAATCTTTGTCGATGGACACCACGGGCCTGATGTTTTAACCCCAAACATTACAAATATGTTACCTTTTCCTAAGACTCCATATTTGCGGCGTTTAACGTAGCTAGTATTTGACTTCTGACTACACTCGGGTTGTATAAAATAATAACATAAATTTTAAACTAGTACACCGCAAAAATGTAGTATTTTCTTGAGACAATAAGTAGAATGCTAAGTCAACTTCTCTAAGTCTTCTATAGGTAAAGTATCAGAAGAGCTGGTTATGTTAAAATTAAATTTGAACGAAATTCGATAATATTATATATCACCAACCATATACCCAGAACCGGTTAAACTTTCGACCGTACCCTTTTCGACAGGTCATTGAACTCCGTTAAAAGAGCACAGGTGCGATTCGAGACATTTCTTTAGGGTGTAGAGAACCAACACTGTGCCGGCTTGTATTCCGTTAGATCTGAGAATATTATTACAAGAAACATAAAAACATATTTGAAATATGTTGTTATTTGTTAAATATATCATCAATGTCGTACAAAGACGCTAGTTGTAGTTTAGTAATTGCTTATATATATTGATTAAGAACGAATTCTATAAATATTACGACTTACAGCTTGCGGCTTAGAAGAAAATATAAACAAGTGTTTTTATTGGGTTTTTGTTCATTTATAAAAACTATATGAGCCAAATAAAACTGAAATCGTTAAACCAAATTAGTCAAGATTATTTTATTCCAAAAGTAACAAAAAAATTATTAAACATGCGTTAAAAGCGTTAAAATAATGAAAAATACTTAAATTAAGCAAAACAAATAATATCAAGCAAAGTTTAAAAGTGACTTATCTGTACAAAATATATAAAATAAATCACTATCAAATTATACCAATAACTTGTATAGGAAAAGCGCAATCTAAAAAGTCTAAAATCGCTTAAAAATACACTATCTGCATCGTATACAGAATAGGCATGTGACAGATAGTGTCTGCAGTGTGTGTACTTGAGACTTAATGTTTGCAGCATCCGTATGTTTACTTTTCTTTTTCCTTGAATAGACATGATTTTATACTACATATAATATTATGTTGCGCATTTTAATCGGTTTTTTTTATGTGGCTCTTCTTCAACCGGTTTATTATATATGCTGTTATATATGTATATTTTGTTTGCAATATTTTCAATAAACAATTCAACACAATTCATATTATTTTTTGTGATAAGACTATTATGTATAAGTGCATTAATTAAAAAAAATGTATTTCCCTTATTTAAATGATAAACGTTTCGCTATTTTTTATTCCGAAATTATCTACAATCATATTATTATAATATAAATAGTAGGATTTTTTTGTATCAATATTTGATATATATTATATCTGTTGATATTCTTATAAGTTCTATCTACATGTCAATTTGTTTTATTGCGTATAATTCCAGATATTTTTAATACGTACTTATTATTTGGCTTTGTCTTGACTTTTACTGTAAATGTATGTATGCAAGTCTCTGTTAATATTACTCTTAAGTGATTATTTTATAAATTCAATTGGTTTTAAATAACCGATCGACTAACACCAATACGATGTGCAGACAACTTTCAGTGTCTGCGGTTTAACCGAATGGTTGTATGCCTCAATTAATGGACATTCATACACACGAGTAGTATTCACATTGTTGTAAATTGATTGTGCAATTAATTACGGATTGTAATTGAGTTTTAAAAACTCAATTAGTAAATTTGAATGTCATGTAGGTTTTTCTTTGTTCTAAATAACTTATTTCAACCGTTGTATGATATTACTTTTATTTTAAAATTAATGTAATTATATAACGTTTTACTGTTTTACATACATCTAAAAATTACTTCATTTCAATGTTTATTGGTCTCTTCATGATGACTTTAAATAACTGCCATATATAAAGTACTAGCTGCGCCCGCGGTTTTAACCGCGTGGTAATGGAAAATCGTTATATTTTGGATAATTCACACTATATGTGTATAAATTATAGCCTACGTGTTTCTGATGTGTAAAGTAAGTAAATGTATTACTGTGAAATCCATTCAGTAGTTTTTGCGAAAGAACGAGTAATAAACATACATCCATACATCCATTCTTACAAGCTTTCGGGTTTATAATATTAATATAGAGATATTTTTAACAACACGTAATGATTTTTGCAGATTACGGATTGAAATTTGCAATTAAAGCTAAATGAGACAAGTATCTTTAATTTTAATATACGTATATTTAAATCATGAACCTTAATTGACTACTTGGCGTCTCATGTCAAGTTTCTTTTGATTTTTAATATTTCAATATTTAAAGCATACTTTTGCATGAAATTAATTAAAATAAAGTCTTAGTAAATTTTTCAAATGGTGTGTAGAGCACGTAGACTATGTATAGTTTAACTGGACGTGAAGTAACACGATAATTTTCTTATGATATTAAAATTTATTATATAACGATACGTTACAATGCAAGGTTGTACACAGAAAGAAAAAACAAAAGAATGTTGACAGATGTTAAAACTTAAAAAAGTAAATTAACTAAAAAGGTTGATTCCAACAAATGGTGACTAATTTGGTCTCAAAAAGTAATTTTTAATAGTAATCAAAAAGCCACATGGCAAAGTCTGAATTCACCGCTGTGATACCCACAATCTCTCAGACTATCAAAAAGAACGGTTAACCTTGACCTAACCGTGTTTTGGTACCATGATTCCAATGACCCACTTCCCCCTCCTCTTACCGCATTCGCTCTATTTTACTCTTCCTATCTGATACCTCCTCCTTCTCTCCTCTGTATGCCTTCCATTCCAACCAATTTCCCATACCATTTCTTTTTATCCTATTTCCTTTATCTCATTCTAAAGACTGGCAACACGTTGCCTTCGCCCCCAGTATTTAATACATTCAAAGGCGTTTTAATTATTTTCTATTAAAAAAAGAGAAGAGAAGGGTGTTGAGACCATGTTATATAAGGTTTAGGAGTTTCGCAGAAGTAGTGGTGTTTTCTAATGTATAGTTATTTTTCTAGCATTCTTCTTCTATGCTATAATGAAGTAAACTCATGGGATAGCTTTCAATGGTTATTCAACCATTTTATCGCAATTAGAAAGATTTCGAGTAATATTTTTAGCAATGCACCTACTAGCCATTATTATAAAGCCCACTCAAGTACCAAACATTCAAATTCTTCTCACCTACATTAAATGTGAACTTAACACTAATTGCTTTCGGTTTTGTAAGAGGGTGTTCTTTGTGCACGTAACAAAATAAAACGCTTTCCACCTTTACATATATTTTTATTTAGCTTATTTAAAAGTTCTGCCAATTAAGAAACATTGAAAATATAAAACTATACAATTGTCTATCAAAATATCATCAAATATAACACACTCCTTCAAAATGTTATAAGTATCGGGAAAGACAGATTCCGGCAATGAGTTCCACTCCTTTACGGTGCTTATGATGAAGTAAGATGCAAAGCGCTTCGTTCTTATAGGTGGAATATCCACTATATATCGGTGCCGCATGCCGGTGCGTCTGGTTGTGCGATGATGGGATCAGATCTAAATTATGTACCCCTAATTAGCCTCTGGAAATATTTGATTGTCTAGTTTTTAAAAATTAGTTGTAAAATATATTAAAGTATACAAATATATGCATTAAATTGTAAAACATGTTAAACATGTAGTATATTTGATCAAAACATTTTATCCGGTTATGTGTGATTTCATCCGGTTGCTGCGTTCGAATTTTAAGTTAATACAGACCATAATTAACGCAGTAAACCGGGTATCGCATACACAATCCGCTTTGTCGGTAATTTTAAAATTTAAACCGGATCATCCGGGCGAGCTTATTATCAACGATTGTGGGCATTCATTCATAAACTCCATACACTTGAATATATTTTTTATTTACCAAAAAATACAATATTGTTATTAGGTTACTTATACCTTAGTAAACCGGAAAATACGTGATTAAATGTATATATAAAATTGAATTTGTTTAGACGTTTATAACTCTTCCTTAATATGAATCATTTTAGGATTCCGTAGACTTTTAGCCAAAAACGAAAATTTTGAAAAAGTGAAATGGCCAGACCACTTGACAAATACCTATTGCCAAATCATCTGTCCATTTTTCTTTTTTACCAGGTATTTTATCATATCTTATCATTCTATAAAGATAATTTGTGACAATAAAGTTTATACATACTTGGCTTATAACATTGTAGTCAAATTCAAGAAAACCAATGAGAGATATATAAAAATATGTAATAAATATATGTAATAACTAGAGTTTACTGCGCGGCTACGTCACGTGACAAAACTTGGCCTGTATCTTTATTTTACTTACATAAAAACTTAATTGGCTGTATGATATTGTTACGAGTGCGGGACTTGAATTAAAACGCCGTTGGAATTACTATAGAATTTATTAGAACTATACAAACACGTATAACACAGATGCAAAAATAACTGGACACAACCAGTACGAACTGTACGATTCAATAACACGCGCAAAGTCCGTCACTATCTAGCTTATGGAATGTACACGTCTTGATCGTATCGTAATCGTCGCTTGACTGCCGGTCTCTCAATGTGGCTATTGCTGCACCGATACAATATGGTTGCTAGCCTGCATTGATCGGATTTCTTAGAATCAGTTCGACACACCTGCCTAATGACTGCCATAAAATAAGTAAGTAACCGCTTTCAATCAAGTGGGCCATCTGCCTGTCTGCTGAACTCATGCAAAAAAACCCACTATTTTATACTTGTGTTAAATGTTCAAATCAAACTGTTAAGCAAGGGTAAAAATAGCACTGCGAGAGATATTTTATTAATATTTTAAATTTACACCATTATTTTTGTGGAATACAACTATGGGATACAACTATGGGGCTGCACCAAGCCAACCAATATAAACATAATACAAAGGTTCCAAAATAAAGTACTCAAGGACATGGTTAATGCTCCTTGGTACATAAGATCAGACGATCTCCATCGAGATTTAGAAGTGGATATCGTCATTAACGTAATAAAAAAATACGCTGAAGCCCATCAGAAACGGCTTCATCACCATGTAAATGTCGACGCCATCTAGCTCCTTGATAATACAGATTTATCAAGAAGACTCAAGAGGACAAAACCGTTTGAGTTAGTGTTATAATACTCTTATAATAATAAAGTGTAGTGCTATGTGCTAAACATTAACAAAGAATACATGAACAAAGTGTCTTCTCCTTAATAAAGACAATAAGAAACGTGTTATTGGACACATTCTTAGTTTAAGTTATATCTAGTTATTTTAGGTCAGATTTAAATTACTCATTAGTCTTTTTTCCTAGATTAGATTGTAATTTTAATGTTGTATCACTAAGGTGCATCATTTATTAAAAAAAAAAATATTTTTGTAGGAAAATTTTTATGTGACAAAAGTCAATATCTATTTTGTGTACAATAAAGAAACAATCTTTCACAGATATTCTGTAAGAAAAACTCTCAATATTTTCTAAGAATTTGTAAGTATGTGTTAACAAAGGGCTGAGCAATGTTCAGCATCAACAAACATTTGTAATCGGAGGTCCAATTTATCAGCCTCCATTGTTACAGCTCCTTCATATTTCATCCACAGTAATGGTGGCTATTTCAACAGGCAGACAACACTTGCGTAAGACGCTCTTACTTTGTAAGTGTCTTTTATGTTTCTATTTACTTAGGCATCATCGTTGTGTGCCGTCATTACGTGAGATTTGAACAGAACGCATCGTTCCGTCTCTATGCAATGTAATTTGCCGAATTATAAATATTGTTACGAGCAACAGGACTCGAATTAAAATGCTGTTGGAATTACAAGAATTTATTAGAATTATACAAACACGTATAACACAGGTACAAATATAACTGGCCACAACCAGTATAAGCTGCACGATTCAATAACACGCGCAAAGTCCGTCACTATAAACCTTTTCAATGTACACGTCTTGCTTGTATCGTAACTGTCGCTTGACTGCCTCACCCCTCCGTTCGGGCATTCCCTTTATTCTGTACAAATAAAATATGCCTCGACGCAAAAAATAACAACAAGAATTAGTTCAATACACCTGCCATAAAACATGTACAATAACAATTTAATGTTTTTCTTAATTACAATTTTTAAATACAAAGTAAACAAAAGAAGTCCAAATGCGGGAAAGGTAATAAACCAGGTTTATAGCAGGCAGATGTGCATTCACTTTTGTCGGCATGTAAATTGTTACACAAAATATTGATTTTTTCTTACAAAATCCTTTCCTCTTCTTTTAAATATGGGTGTAAAAAAAATTGTATCTATTCACGAATACTTAAGTGTTATATGATAATCTTCTTCAATAGGTAATAGACGTATTTCTGAGGGACCTATTTATTGCAGAAAAAACACTGCTTTCCTAAAAAATATTGCTTTTAGCTATAAGGCCGTCTGTTGTTTTGCCAAAAAGTATTGTAATTATGCATTTTGTTTTTTTATTTGTTTGGTGAGCAATAAAATGTTATCTATCATGGGGCTAGAAAAAAAATGGCGCGTAACGGAAACAATGTGACGCGTAACCAAAATGTGACGGTATTTTTTTTCCCAACGCTGATAAAGGAGTTTCACTTAAAAAAAATCATAAGATTCCCGAGATATAAAGTATCACAAATTTAAAGTCAGTCCGAAAATTTCCTATTGATCAAGAAAAGTCGTGTCGGAATCAGCAAGCTTTTTTCATCCTAACCACTTTTAACCACTCCTGGGAAAAATTCCGTGGGATTCTCAAGAGTTAAAGTAATGCAGATTTTAAGTCCAATAATTTTCTGACAATAAATAAATTTAAAATGGGTCGAAGGAAAAATGAAAGAAATTATCAATCAAGTTCGTTTGTGTTCCGTTGCACGCAGAAAGAGCTCACAGTGTCTTGAATTTAATATTATATAAAATTATTAGAGCTAGGCATGTTTGCTGCAGAGTTACTTGCGCCACTTCTTCTCTTCAAGCCGTGACATGTTGTGAAGCGGTGGTAAATTAGATTGGGCTCCCATAGAGTAAATAATAACCATTAGCAAAATTAAAACTAAATAATTAAAATGAACAAGTTGGCGGTAGGCTTAATAAAATTAACAATACTCGTTAACACTTGACATCTTTGTCTTCCCTTATCACGGCCACTGAAAAGCGACCGAAACGTTGGAATAACCAAAATCAAATAAATTACCGCGCTTAAAACCGTTACGACGTAGTTTTATTATATACAATATATACAAGTCACGAAAACTTAAGAAAATATTATATTCGCAATAAACTGAATTTGGTATAAAGTATGTCAGTTAGCTTTGACTGAGAACTGACAACCACTTAGGAACAAAACATATCAGAAAAAAAAACCCAACTGGTGTGAACGTAGTTGATTTTCTATTTAAGAAGAACATCTATTGTATATTTTCCAGCATAAGTCACTAACACAAGTGTTCCATTCAAACATGCAACTCAGAAACCTGCATTAATACAGCTGTCACCGGCAAAAGCATTTGAAAAAAGTAACGAGAAACACCACAATAGGCGAGAATGTCTGGGAAAAAAACACAATTTCACTTGACATCGGAGTCGGGGCCCTTTAAGGAATAAAAGCCTATACGGACGCATATTTTCAATAAAAGAGATAGTTGTTATATTTTTACAGTTACTAAGATAAGTCAGACTCGAAGATGATGAGCAAAAATAGTCCAATCAGCAAAAGCATAACAGACAAACAAACAGATTTTTATAGGGATAAAAAGTATTTTATATTCATTCTCGTATAGAAACTACATACATATTAAATTTCATCAAAAATATTGAATAGTTTTCCGCAATCGCATTTATAATAATGTTACATACCGACAAAGTTATGCACACGCCGTTTATCGTCTTTTTTGCATTCAGGGTTCTTTTGTTTACGTCGTGTTTAAACTTAAAAAACATCTATTGTTATCCTACTTATTTTATGGCTGTAATTAGAGCATCGAAGCTTGCCAGATTAACCCATGACGCGGCCCCTTTTGTCGGTATTATACAGTTTAGTACAAAAAATGCCCGAACGGAGGGGTGGGAGGAGTCAAGCGACGACTGCGATACGAGTAAGACGTGTGTAGTACTTTCGATTAGCGATATAGTGACGGAGTTTGCGCGTATTGAATTGCATTGAATTGTGCAGTGTGAACTGGTTGCATCCAGTTTTATTTTGTACTTGTTTTATACGTGTTTGTACAGTTCTAATAAACTCTATAGTAATTCCAACCGCATTTATTTTAATTCGAGTCATGTAGCTCGTAACAATAATTTAAATACGGAAGTCATAATAATATATAGTCCGTGGCTCTTGTTTAAAGAGCAGACGTTGATACAGGTTACATTGTATTATATTTTTATGTTGGTACTATTTGCCCTCGGAAGATTTACTTCATTTCATCATTACCTTTAGTGTTACATATGTCCATAGGCGATGGTAACCACTTTCCATCAAGTGGGCCGTCTGCCTGTCTGCTGAACTCCTGCAATAATAAAAATATATATCGCAAACTATGCAGTCTCCCGTCAGACAGATCGAGTTACTATCGCACTATAAACTGGAGAAATGATTGGTGTCCCATACACATATTTATCCCCTATTTCAACCCGTTTTAGTTTAATTTATATATCCCCATCTATCTATCTGTAAACTACAAAACTACTAGAACTATCAAAACTACCAAAAATACCAACACTACCAACCAAGACTTACATGATTAGTATGGCATTATGGATGGATAATAGGGATGTGTCATCTACCCGATTTAATATGATATTAATATGGATTTACTGAATCACCATCATAGTTAATATCCGATGCACTTGATTCTGAATAATCTGCATCATCAACGGATCGTTAAATCTCGATAGAATCCGATACAATTCTGAAACGCGTTCAGACAATGTTAAAATCAGAGACTACAACTTCCTGTTTCCATCTAGTTTGTGAGGTCATTAAATAGCTGTTGCAAAACTTTTCTAATTAGCAAGAACGCATTAATCTTCGTGACGGGCCGCGATTCCTTGTGACTGGCACAACTTGCCTAATCATAGTTATAATTACGTGAACTTTTTAGAATTCCTTTAGAACCTGTTTAAACTGACAAACTAGGTCATCTCTTACAGTCTGTTGACTGCAAAAGTTTTACACAAACCCCATTTAATTTATGTTAATTTTCTACAAATGATAAATTAAAAGAATTGATGGAAAGAAAGACAACTGGAAATAAGTCATACCGCATCAACCATCAACCGCTTTCTTATAAATGTATGCGTGTGTATGACTAACTGCAGCCGCCAGTTCGTACTCATGAATTTTTCCCCACGGAACTTTAAAAATTTTACTAAGTAGCCTAAGTTACTTCTATTAACATAAACTGTCAAAGTCGGGCCATCCGTTTCAGAGATTAGCTGGAACATCCAAACAGACAACAATTTTAAAAAAATATTTTTATATAAATACCGTATATACTTCCAAAAAAATTTAGGATAAAGTTTGTATCTCTGAAATACAGGCACTTCAATTTTATTTATCTTTCTTGGAAAAATATCTTACTCGGAAAAGCTTTCACAATAGTAACATAATATACTATTTTCTTCAGCGTTTTCTTTTCCGGGAAAATGTACACGGCTAAATTGTTAGAGTAACTAAAACGTGACACTAGAAGCTGGCTTTATTTTAGGCTACTTACGTCTGTAGAGAAGCAGGACTGAGTATAGTAAATTATCCACCTTCTGTATAAACGAATGGACGCATTATACAAATGTAGCGAAGCTGTTCAACGCAGACCTCGTTAGGGCCAAACTTTGTCACAAGATGTAGCGGGAGCGTGTTATATCATCAAGCATGATAAGTTGGCAGTTAAACAAATATATAAATCGCCATAAAAACACTTCTAATCGGAATCTAGTTTTGAATATAATATCAGCGCAAGAAGAAACATATGGCGGATTCAGTCCCGCCGGAAGCGGATGACATTCTGAGCATAATGCAATAATAATCTGAAATGTGATAATCAAAATTTACACTTACAATATTAAATACAGCACAATAATACACAGAAATATTAGGACATCTCCAAGAGTCATCTCGACGCTTGTCAGGTGTCGAGCAGCATTCTGCCCTCAAAGAATACTGCGATTATCGAACAGTAATTATCGACCACAATATAATATGGGCCTCTAATCTAACAGAGCTTCCGCTCTGTTCTACCGTCGTGGTAGATTGCTGGTTGTAGACTCGTAGACTGTCGGTTTAAGACTGCCCCTCCTCTGCCCGAACACCGCGTATTTAAGGTCCTCGTAGCGCGCCCCACTGACACCATCCTGTAATGCTTTGGCGCTACTACAATAACACCAAATTCCGCCATCTGTATAACTTCGAACTTTTACAACGTTACTCCATTTCTAATATTAAATTGACATACGGTTATACGAATTCCGGTAACTACATTTACTACTTCCGTCATATGGTTACCTTATAACAAAAAATACTATTCCGACATATACATACAATACAGTATATGAATGAATGAATGAAAACACTTTATTGTTCAAAAACAATTAAAACTACGTTCTTAAAACTAAGTACAGTAAATATTGAACAAAGGTCCTTATCGCTTAAAGCGATCTCTTCCAGGCGACCCCCTAAACTAAGGAAAACATTAAGACAACAGTGGCGGTGAAAACAATAATAATAAGAAACACTCCAAGAATAAGTAAAAAGCAAACAAAATATATAATAATATACTATACAAAAATAAGATATATCATACTATATATAGAATTAGTAGCATGTTTTAAACTTGCGAGGATCAAAGATATACATTATCTACCGAAAGCTCTTTAGAAGCTTTTATTTAATTTGTAATGTTTGTTTGTTAGTTTAGGTCCAATCTTATAAACTGAACTAGAGAACTAGATCGACGAAACTTATGTCTTTATAATTTCGCATACTTATACAATGTTGATGATGATAACATACGAAAATATTTTTTATTGAAAAACAAATATTTTTAATGAAATCAATCTCCAAAAGTTTTGCTGACAAAATTTTATAGTGCATATATAATTGTATAATAAATGAAGGGTTTCATATACATCATATTTTTTAGTTATTTTATATATTTCAATAAAAGCTTGTTTACAAAAAATACATAACTTACCTACATAATTATGTTTTCGCTGATATTCTCGAGGTGAATTTACCTCATTCATCGTTGGTGCAACCAGAATTTTTATATTCTATATCTTAAGAACTTTCTGGTTCAAGTACTATAGGCGGTAAAGATATGTGTACGTTTTTACTATAAGTAATGAAAGAGAAAGGCGAGGAAAGAATTTTGGGTGCAGTATGACGCACTTTTATTTATTATTTAAGATATAAACTGAATTTTAAGTGGTTATAAAAATAATACCACTAAGACTAAGGCGGGAGCTCCGCTTCGCTTTGCTCCTACTTTAGCTTTCTAACCTCTATTAAAATATTTCGGATGGGTTCATAACTAATAAAAGTGTCGCAATTAACTAAAAACCTTTTTATACTCATAAACAGTTTCAGTTGTTATAAATAAGTCAAAAATATATTCCTAAACACATCGCCATTAAATGTATAATAACAAAATGGACATATATCTATACATACATACATACATAACTTCACGCCAGGTCCCTTGCGGGGTAGGCACGAACAACAGAGCGCCATTTAGGCTTATTCTTACACACCTCACTTGCTTCTTTGACATTCATAGTTCTTGTCATGCACGCTCGTCTGTTCTTAAGGCTCCTGACATCACCTTCTGCTAATACAAGATCAATTTGATCATGGAAGATGAGTCGTGGCCTTCCGCGACTTCTACATCCATCCACTTTTGCATTGTATATATGTTTAGTCATTCTTTCATCATACATTCGTTCCACATGCCCGAATCACCGGAGCATTCCTTTCCTTACCTTTTTTGAGGTCTTCAAGTAGAAGTAAAACAATGTTGTGTGTTTGAATTGCAGTTCAGGAATGCATGAGGTAGGCTCGCTCCGCGCTTACTAAAGTACTACAAAAATGCAGACGCTTAGCAGCTAACGGAGCGAGCTATGTCCCCGCGGTAGGCGGGGCGTGGTCGCACGGGCTTTACGGGGGTGACGTCAGTGGAGTGATTCTGTCCGCAACAGTTTGTGAGCGGCCGCCGTGGCGATCGGACGTCTGCGGCTACAGGGCTCCCCCTCAAGCGAAGCGTACCGGTGGTTTGACTCGACGTCCACTGCGGGTGTGAAAATTTTCTGTGCCAACTGCCTTTTTCAAGGCGTCCGTATGGTCGTCACACACTGCCTTTTTCAAGGCAACCATGTTTCCGCAACGATCTTTACTGCCAACTGCCTTTTTTAAGGCATCCTTCTGGTTTCCAACTGCAGGGTGAGTTGGCGTAGTGCACAGCTTCAGGACGTAGGCGGGCTTCAGACGGTCGATAGAGACGTTGGTTTCTTTTCCAGGCAGCTTAATTTTGAAGAATTTATCATTTCGTTCCAGGATTGGGTAGGGTCCTTCGTAGGGAGGCTGAAGTGGTTTCTTCACGGCGTCGACTCTGACGAATACGTTTTCACATGTTGCTAGGTCGTGATGTACAAATGTCTTCAGATTATTCTCGTGTGTAGTGTCTGTGGTTGGAGTTAGGCTTCTGATAGTTGCTTGAAGTTTATGAACGAAATCTTCGTGTAGTGGTATACTTTGTGGTTGGGTAGGCGTTATGAAGGTTCCGGGAACACGTAGGGCTGTGCCAAAAGTTAACTGCGCGGCGCTCGTTTTTGTGTCTTCACGCACAGCGTTTCGTAGGCCGAGTAGCACCGTTGCCAGTTCGTCTGTCCATTTTCCGCCGTTTTGCAAACGGGCGGTTAGTGCTGTTTTAAGCGTGCGGTGCCATCGTTCAACTATCCCGTTGCTTTGTGGGTGATAAGCGGTCGTTCTGGTTTTCTCTATTCCTAGTAGTCTAGTTAATGATTGAAATAGCTGGCTCTCAAATTGTCGACCCTGGTCCGAGGTAATAGTTGTAGGGCAACCAAAACGAGCTATCCATTGGTCGTAAACCGTCTTGGCAACTTGTTCCGCTGTTATCTCACTGAGTGGTATTGCTTCGGGCCAACGAGTCGCGCGGTCGATCATCGTGAGTAGGTATCTGTGTCCTTGCGCTGTTGTAGTAAGCGGTCCAACTATATCTATGTGTAGATGTTGAAAGCGTTCGGTTGGCGGGAACGATGCGGGTTCGCTGTGTGTGTGTCGTTGTATTTTGGCGCGCTGGCACGGTACGCATGTTTTTGCCCATGTTCCGATATCGGTGTTCATAGATGGCCAAAAGTATTGCTGTTGTATCATCTTGCGTGTAGTTCGTATTCCAGGGTGACTAATATTATGCAGCGCGTTGAATGCTATGCGACGATAGTCATCAGGTAGATAAGGACGGATGTATGCTGTTGATGTTTCGCAGTATATTGGTTTTGTCGAGCCGGGAATTACGATCTTTTTGATTTTTACGTTGGACGATTGGCTGTTGCAGATCTGGGGTAGGCAGGTGTCCTTTTCTTGTGCGCTAGCGAGTTCTTCAAAATTAATTAATGTAGGTACGTCGATTGTTTCAATGCGTGATAGTGCGTCGGCTACGGGGTTGTTTTTGCCGCTTACGTGTCTTATGTCAGTTGTGAACTCGCTAATGAAAAGTAGCTGGCGGGCGCGTCGTTGGGTCTCGCTGTCGGATGGCGGTTTGTGAATGGCATATGTGAGTGGTTTGTGATCTGTGTAGATGATGAGTGTTCGTCCTTCGAATAGCTTCCTGAAGTGTTTAACGGCCATGTAGATTGAAAGTAGTTCGCGATCGAAAGTGCTGTATCGTTGTTGGGCGTCGGATAGTTTCTTCGAAAAATACCCTAGCGGTGTCCACTTGCCGTTAGTGCGCTGTTGAAGGACGGCGCCGGCACATGTATTGGATGCATCGCACATGAGCGTCATTGGTTCTGACATTGATGGTGATGGGTGAGCGAGTAAGGCTGCGGTCTGTATGCTGGCCTTACACGCTTCAAATGCTTCTTCGGCCTGTTTTGTCCACTCGATCTTCGTTTTGTCCCGCTTTTTGCAGTTATGTAGGTAAGTGTTGAGTGGTATTTGGAGTTCTGCGGCCTTCGGTATGGAGTCACGGTAAAAGTTAATCATACCGAGGAATCGACGGAGCTCTTCGATGTTTGCTGGCCGGGGGTAGTCAGTAATGGCTTGAACTTTTTCTTGTGGTGGTTTTATACCTTCGGTTGACACGTCATATCCCAGGAATGTCAAATTTTTCTTTCCAAATACGCATTTTGATGGATTGATGGTTATACCATAGGCGTCAAGTCTTTGTAGGACTGTTTTCAGATGGTGTTCATGTTGTTCTTCATTTTCTGATCCAATGATGACGTCATCGATGAACGGGAATGCAAAATCGAGTCCATTGAGAACTTGGTGGATAAATCGTTGGAAAGTTTGGCCTGCGTTTTTGAGCCCTGGTACCATTCTGGGAAATTCGAAAAGTCCGAATGGTGTTGTGATGGCAGTCTTTTGTATGTCAGCTTCTTGGACTGGTAGCTGATTGTAGGCTCTGTTTAGGTCGAGTGTGCTGAAGATTTTCTTCCCGTGTAATAAGTACGTGAAATCTTTAAGTCGTGGTACGGGGTATCGGTCGTCTATAGTAACTGTGTTGAGACGTCTGTAGTCGCCGCATACACGTAAATCCCCATTTTTCTTAGGTACCACGTGTAGTGGGCTTGACCATGGACTCTTGCTGGGACGACATAGGCCTTGCTGCATCATATCTTCAAATTCTTTTTTGACGGCCATGTAGCGGTGCGGTGCGAGTGGACGAGTGCGGCAGTGGAGTGGTGGGCCATTTGTTTCTATGTAGTGTTCAACATTGTGTTTTGGTGTTTCTTTGAAGCACGATGGGCGAGTAATGTCGGGGAAAGCGGCTAGTATGCGATGGTATTTTTGTTCCACGTCGATGCTGCGTATTGTGGGTTCCGTTGCGTTGACTATTGGTGCCTGTACTGAGAGGTTTGTCACCTTATCAATAAGGCATCGGCTTGCAACATCAACGAGTAGCTTGTGGTGCTTCAAAAAATCGGCTCCGATAATGGGCTTGCTCACTGCTGCGATGATAAATTTCCACTTGTAAGGCCGACGCAGTTTCAAATCCAGCTCCAATGTCTTTTCGCCATATGTTGGAATGACTGTGTTGTTGGCGGCATATAGTGAAAAGTTCGTAGGCTTGGCTTTGATGTTGCCGAACCGCGGTAGTACCGATACGTTTGCACCGGTATCGATGAGAAAAGATAGCCGTGATTTGCGGTCATAGACGAATAGGCGGTGAGAAGTAATGTGGGCGTCGGATTCCGCCGCATCCAACGCTGTGCTTAGTTTTCCGCCGGTTTCTGGTAATTGCAGGGATCTGTGCATTTTCTGGCTGCATTTCCAAATCTACGATGATAATAGCAGATAGTTTGGCTGGGATGGTTCTGATTGTATCGCTCTCGGGAACGTGATCTTGATGAGTTACGATAGAAAGGTCTCGTTCGGTGTTGATTAGTCTTCAGCTCAGCTATTTCTTGGGTGAGGCGGTCGATTTTTGAGTGAAGCTCGCTGAATGCATTTGTAGGTGATTGTGGCTGTGGCGGTGACGTCGCTTTTGTAGTGACTGCGAAGATCGGGTTTGTTGGTGTGGAGTTTTCGACGACTTTGTCGGCCACCAACGCAAGCTCACTAAGTTGAGACTGCTTGGCAATATTTTCACTGATGGCCAGTACTGCACGGGCTGCTGGTGGCAGGTGACTGATCCACATTAGGCGGAGCGCTGTTTCAGACACTTTGTTGCCAGCTAGATGTTGCATACGCCTTAGTAATTGTGATGGCTTCAATTCTCCAAGTTCCACTTCAGAGATTAGTCGCTGTAGTTGCCTCTGTTCAGATTCTTCGTATACGTTGAGGAGTCTCTTCTTGATGGTGTCGTATTTGTTGTCAGCGGGTGGGTTTAGTAAAATGTCACTTATTTCGTCGATATCCTGTCGTTCCAGTTGTCCAACGACGAGTTCATACATCGCCTTGTCGCCTTTTTTCTGTGCCGAGACGATGGCTTCAAACTGGACAAACCATAGCCTTAATCTGTCGCGCCAGAGTGGTGGAATTCTTGGTGTCAAAGCGAGGCCGGATACTTCCTTGAGTTCATGGCTGGCTGCTGCTGCTTTACTGCAATCTTCCATATTGTCTGAGCTTGATCGGCTAAACAGACGAGCAGAGTTTTCTATCCTGCAGGAATTTTGTTTCGAGATGATCCTTTCTTCAGAAGGTGGTTTTCTTGCGGGGTCACCACTTTTGAGGTCTTCAAGTAGAAGTAAAACAATGTTGTGTGTTTGAATTGCAGTTCAGGAATGCATGAGGTAGGCTCGCTCCGCGCTTACTAAAGTACTACAAAAATGCAGACGCTTAGCAGCTAACGGAGCGAGCTATGTCCCCGCGGTAGGCGGGGCGTGGTCGCACGGGCTTTACGGGGGTGACGTCAGTGGAGTGATTCTGTCCGCAACAGTTTGTGAGCGGCCGCCGTGGCGATCGGACGTCTGCGGCTACACCTTCACCCCGACACTCTCTTTCAGACCAACTCTCTTTCTTACTTCGGTATTACGAAGTCTATATATCTATACCCCACCATAAGTACCTTGTTGATAACAATAATGAGGAATTAATAAATGAATTATTTAGCATGGGTTTAAAATAAATTTTGTGTTTAAGAGATTCGCTGTTCATTCGATAAAACGCCGATTTTAAACGCTATCGCTTTCTCATGTACACATTTGTAACGCTTAGATTTCCTCAGTGGAACATTTATATTCGGTGGCAAGCATGCTTAAGTTTCTTGCTGAATATAGCCAAGTGAATATAATGGGAGACTAGAAAGTTATTCTACTTAGCACTCAAAGCCCTCTTACCTTATTATTGTGTTTATGTTCCCAACTAAATTTATTTATTTTACAAAAATATTGTTACAACCTAGGAACCGACTAAGACAGGTACCTACCACGTACAGATTTGTAGAAGCACATTTATTACCCGTCGGCATTTAAACTAATAACACTGAAACTATTGTAATTCTTTTATGATTGTCTTCTTTTGTTTACTTATTTATTACCTATTGTCCTATTGTAATCGTTTACAGCCACGGCTGTGGTCATTAGCCAGGTGTTATGGATTTTAAAGTACAAGCTGTCCACGTTGCCGGGCGGGCACATTGCATTTGTGCAGTGGTCATACGATGGTCTGGCTGACGGAGGGGGCAGTCGAGTGAGAACCACGATCAAAGCGAGACATGCGTACTACAATCGGCAATCATAGTGACGGACTTTGCGCGTTTTATTGAATTACGACCTTCTGCATTACGTTTGGACTTATTGTGTTCGGTTATATTTGTACCTGTATTGTACGTGTTTGTATAGTTCTAATAAACTCTATAATAATACTAACGGCATTTTAATTCGAGTCCCGCTAAACTCTTAACAATATATTAATTCGTTTTTGGGTTGCACATTGTCAAAAATTACAATGAGAGTCGGCGACTAAGGAGAGACTTATGCTTGAATTTGTAGTTTTTCATTTCTTTTTGGCTGACCCCTTATCTGTAATAACAATGTTAGTTTCAGGTTGTTGTTAAAAGCATAAAATTATAGTGATTTTGCATGTTCATGCATGATATAGACAAGTGTTTTTCAACCTATAGGTCGCGACCCTTTGGGGGGTCGCAGAGCTTTGCTCGGGGGGTCGCTGATATAAGAGAAAAAGCAATTTAAATTTATACATCATGCTTAGATACTTTCTAAGCTCAGTAGCTTAGAAAGTATCTAAGTATGATAGCAGTTAGACCATAACAATGAGTATGGGTAACCTTTTTGAAGTCGGTTAAAAATATCGAAAGACATAAGCTTAGATATTTCAATTACTAACTTTTGGTCTGTCTATGGCCCAAGGGGGTCGATAAAAGTTTTCAAGCTGTAAAGGGGTTGCGTATTCAAAAATATTGAAAAGCACTCATATAGACAATATTTTCTACGTGAGTTTCGAAATGTAGGTATGCAATATATTGTAATCTCCTCTCTTTTACATCTAAATTGTTTTAGGACATATTGCAAAATGTACCCTACATCTAACTTAGGAAATTACCACAAACGGCTCTTATGTGTTGCCTGCATTTACCATAATTGAATTTCTCCAGATTAATCACCCCTCAAGTATGGCAATATAAATTTAAATCACGAACAACAAAAACCTAACGCACAAGAAACTCAGTAATGTGTTGAACCATTAAACTGCGACTGCGCATAATTACTGTGAGAGTTTCGTATAAAACTAAACGGGTATTATTCAAATTAAGTAAGCACTTGGCTGCGGCACCTCATTTGCACCTTTAATTAAAACCCTGCTTTCTTTGGAAGTTTCATAAAAGAAAGTAATCGTTTGGTAAGTAAGATAAGGCCAAAACATTACCTGTATTTCGGAACTCCCTTAGAAAGTACTATCTATCTCTAAATAAATATGTCTAATATATCAAACATTTACTTATTTAACTATTGTAATATATAAAATGCTTGTCACATATAAATATTAGGGTTGTCGTTAAAAATTGAATTTCTTGCGACGCCCCCTAAAAAGCTTCCTTTTAATGAAAAAACACTGGGATTTTTTTTATAATTTTTTCAAGTCAAGACAACACGTGCCTCAAGACGATTCAGCGAATATTTGACTTCGTACCAATTTTGGCAATTTTTTTATAATATTATAAAATTGTAAAAGTGTAGTCTTTCATTTTATAAATTTTTGTGTGTGTGTATGTTCGGGATTAACGTAAAAACTACTTAAATTAATATTTATTTATTTATTAAAATACTTAAATTCTTAGCGTTAAAATTTCCGGCACTTTTATCTCAAGTGTCGTACGGGAACTTTGTTGGGAGAGGTATAAAATGGCCAGGTTGAAAAAAATATTATACCAATGCGAATTTTTCACTGATCTATAAAATCTTTAGAAAAACAATTATAGTTGTGTATGTCTTTAGTAACATTATTTATCCCGAGTTTTACGGGAATTTCAAATTTGTTGCTGATCTCTTTGGAACCAGTTCAAAGTGAAAAAAGTCGCGGCCAAATGCTTGTTTTAAAATATAATTGGTTTTAAAAATACAAAAATAGAGTAGTTTTTAATATCTAGGGTCTACTCTACCATATTATTTTAAATACGGTTTCGTAGTCAAAATTAAATGACAGAAACAGTAGATGTTTGTCACATTTACGGGTTTGAAACTCTTCATAGTTCGTGAACTATCACTTACTTGGCCGAGTCTTTCGTTCTTCTACAATCATAATAACAGTTTCTGTGAAACAAAATCATTTATGAGAAGTTGCGAACAATACTATCGTCATAGTCTTTATATGATATATGAAAGAAAGAAAGAAACATATTTTATTTAAGATAAGTTATATAAGTTATATAAATAGAACGAATTTAGAAACAAAATAAGTCCTTAATTGGATCCAGTCTCAGCAAAATGCTAGCCAACAAGGACTAGTGCTGTTCTTCCGTTTGGGACCATAAAGTGAAGTTACGGTGGGCAATACAACACACATAAGAATAATGTATACAGTATAATGCAGTTTGATATAATAATAATTTAAATAACACATACACACATAAAATCATTATAGCAACACACACACAACGAAACAAATAATAAATATATATAAATTAACGAAATTATAATAAAAAAAATAAATTCCTCAAGTCATATAGCACATGCGTTATGCCTAAGATAGCATTGTGTTCTGATGAGCATTAAGAAATTTATCAAGTTTGATCTTAAATAATGAATAATTGAAGGTACATTTCTAATAGGTGGAGGGATATGCCTATTTTACCCGAACATATACCATCAAAACACATGCAGGGTGACAGGGTGTTCATCTGAAATCGAGTAATTACATCCGTCTGTATGGCTGATTGCTCAGAGAGATGCATTTCCATGAGTCCCACTTGTGATATTCAAGCGAGATGTGACATTTAAGTGTCACGTGACTTATGTGACAAGTTGGTGATTATGCATTTGTACATAGGATTCCTTGTCAATTATACAAAGAATATTCCGCATACTATACATACTTTTATCCGTGCAGGAACGGAGAAAGAATACAATTTCCTGCGGCCGGGCGGCCTGTCGTAAGAGGCGACAAAACAACCCACAGCCAGGTGGTAGGGCATTTGCCCGACTGGATGGCTACCACCCCTGGTCTAGAGTATGTCGCCATAACAACCTTGTGTTGTGTTCCGGCATTAGTGACCAGGTTCCAGGCTCCCTAAAGAGAGCAGTAGCGCATTCGTAGCACCTTTGGTGTTGCAAATGTCCATAGGCGATGGTAACCGCTGTCCATCATGTGGGCCGTCTGCCTGTCAGCTGATCTCCCGCAATAAAAAAACTAACAACAGTGTTTACCTTTTAGCAAAAGTCAAGTGCAGGTGTTTTAAGAAAAACATAAATACCCTCAATTTTAGGTTGACAAGTTTTTAGCACGGCAAATACACAGCTTCCATTTATTAAATATCTTCATATTACCTATCATGTTCCTACCGACCTTTCATATCTGATGTTACTTTACATTTTTTTAACAATTATATCGCAAACTGCGACACATGCGTATACAGTTTGCTTTTCGAAGAGTGTTGCAACTAGGGTAGCTCTCGATTTCCCTGTGATCCACTTATCAGATCTTGATTTGGTGACAATGCAACCACCTCGGAAATATACTCTTTGGCACAAAGAAAAAAATTGCAAAACGGCCCACAATTGACGAAGAAATCGCGTAAAAGACATACAAAATAAAAACAACAGTCGAATTCAAAACCTCCTTTTGGAAGTTGGTTAAAAGAATACAAGGCATTAGAAAACGCAAAATTCTACTTTTAAACCAAGTTTTCAATAACAGTACGTGACGTATAACAGAAATAGCTCGTAAGCGAAAAGCACTCGGTATCCTTCGAAATAATATCTTTTGTGAGAAATATTTTTGTTATGTGCTATTTGTGTTATTTCTGACGGTGTCGCCTCGTTTGAATTCCGATGTGCATCTGCCGCACAATCGGCGTATCTATTATTTGTTCGACGGAACGTGTTTTTCGATAACGTGACGTAACATTTCTGTCATTTCTAAGATATTTTGAAGTATTTCATTTTATAGATAGGAGTGTTACGTAGTTTATACTAATACTATTGATCGCTCGTGGTCGAAATTCGACCATAATACTTAATGTCAAAGACTACTTCTATAATCACAGATTTCACCAAGACTACACTTTAAATTTGTTGTTCGTGCCTACCCCGCAAGGGACCTGGCGTGAAGTTATGTATGTATGTATGTACACTTTAAATTTGACTTGAACAATCAACAAAAGGTATATATATGCGGTGTGTCAAATACGGTAAATACTGTTGCTCGTGCCTACCCCGCAAGGAACCTGGCGTGAAGTTATGTATGTATGTATGTACACTTTAAATTTGACTTAAACAATCAACAAAAGAGTATATATATGCGGTGTGTCAAATACATGATAGTGTGTGTAATATTTTTTGTTGATTTTATGTATATTTTGTAAATAATTTAAAAATATTAGCAAACGTTGCGCCTTCTCAATATCTATATATAGATACATAGACATATTATAAAACTGTAGGGCTCGAATTTCTGTACAATGAAAAAAAATGCTAAAAACCGAGTCAGGGGACGTAAGAAGTAAAATAGAACTAATTTAGATTTTTTCCAAAGTTTTTGTTTTATGTTTGTGTCGGCTAATCTCCGAAACGACTGGACCGATTTAAATGAAATTTTGTATGGTGGTAGCTTATAGGCCTGATCAATATATAGGAAACTTTTGATCCCGAAAAATTAAAGAGTTCCCGTGGGATAGTTAAAAAACCGCACCACGCGGACGAAGTCGCTGGTATCAGCTAGCAAACTATAAAATGCGTGTGCGAAATTGTATACTCCTCCGTCCGCGCATTTCGTAAAAGGGGTACAAGTTTTGCTTCACATAATGATTTCATACAGAAGATAAAAAACAAATGCGAACAAAGTCACAGGTAATGGCTACTTACGTAATAAAATAAATGTGTTGTTACATTAACCTAAATCACAGGCTTTCATAGCAGTAAAAACATATTTCCATTACTACCCAGCGCAAGCCGTAATTTCGCCAACCCTATTTTACGCTGAAATAAGGCTCGCTACCCGCTGAAGAAAAAACAAAAGCACAAGTCACCAATAATAAGGCCCGTTTATTCCCTGTTAAGGGTCAAGCCACACCTGGAGTAAATTGAATTCTATGAATAAATTTCCCCTTGCAACTTTGGATGTCATGTTACAAGAGAATAGCGGTTTTCTTCAAATATGTTTGATAAAACCAATGACACTGTTTCTTATAATTATAAAAATTCAACCCATGCGTGAACAAGCTGTGGATTCCCTCTTGCGAGTTTCTTACGGTCTAGGCGCTACTATATGTGGTTCTTCAGAAAGAGAGAATTTAGTATCAGTGAGGTAAGCAACGTTTCAGCTCTAGATGTTGCAGATATCCATAGGCGATGGGAGCCACTTTCTATCAAGTAGATCTGTTTGCCAGTTTGCCTGCAAGAAAACAAGAAATATATATAAAAAAAACATTAAAACACCGTACAACAATTTTTCAGTCTGGATGTTAGCGGGATCGGCTTTAGTCTTATCAGTTATTTGATAAGACATTTAGTTGTCATAGCTCCATACGTTTTTTATTGAAGGAGTTCAGCAGACAGGCACATTGCCCACTTGATGGAAAAAGGTCACCATCGCCTATGGACATTTTCAACACCAAAGGTGCTACAAATGCGCTGCTGTTCTCTTAGTCTGGACCCTGGTCACTAATGCCGGACAAATCAAGGTTATTATGATGGCATACTCTAGACCAGGCAAATACCCTACCACCTAGCTGTGTGTTGTTTTGTCTCCTCTTACGACAGGCCGCCCCAACGCAGGGAATTGTATTTTTCTCCGTTCCTGCAGTGATAGACTCACTGACGTAAGCAACGTTTTAGCTCTTGGTGTTGCAGATATTCATGGGCGATACATTTTCTATCGAGCACATCTCTTAGCCAGTTTGTCAGCAAGAAACAAAAAATGTAAAAAGACACAGCCCTGAATTTTCTGATTGATATGAACTTAATATCTTTTTTAATTTATTAATTTTCTGTTTCTCTTTCTCTTATTACCTGTACCATACAATCACACCTCGGTCCTCCGGCAACATTTCATTGGCAACAAGAAGTTATTGCCCCCTCGCCGTAAATAACTTAATATTATTAGATTACAAATCAAATGTGAGTCCCGTTTCCGTTGTACACGGGTGACTCGATTATTTTATCATAATTGATGAGATGGTACCTCCTTTTTCGTTTTTGTTTGTTTTTTGTTATCTGCTATATTACATTTAGGCTTGAAAACGTTATCTATTACCTTTAAAAATATAGGTAATTACCCATATTTCTGAAAAAGGTGCTGCCATACCGTTACTTGGCAAATTTAATGATTTTGTCGTTTTGATATAACGTAAAAAATCGTTTGTATAATGTTATATTTATAGGTAATTTTTACGTTATTTCAAGCTACGCAAGTTGAAGTGGCAATGAGCCGGTCACGTCCGTCGCAGGGCCGACAGCCGAAGGAGCAAACGAGTCCGGGAGTGGAGACAACGTCTCGGCAAACGTAGCGTAGGACGCCCGCCAGCCTGGTGGACTCGACCTGCGTAAGATCGTCGGCAGAGACTGGACGAGGAAGGCGGATGACCCGGATATGTGGGGAGCCCTACGTCGAACAGTAGACTGACATTGGCTGAAGAAGAAGCAGAAGAAGCGACGTTGCAGTTTTAGGAATTGGTTTTATTACGACTGCATTACGCGCGCTCTCAGTACAGTGCTGTTCGACAATCTTCGCGAGTGAAAGAGAGCCGTAAAATTACTGTTAAAATTGGTATAAACATTATAATTTATTACGATAAAATGGCTAGAAATAACGGTAACTTTTATAACGATGTTTATTTTTTACCGTTATTTAAAATTAGTACACATAACGATACTATATTTTTACAGGTATTTCAAGCCCTGATTTCATTATGAATATCTTTTATGTAAGTACTAAAGTACACTAATCATAATAACAATAACAGCCAGTAAACGTCCCACTGCTGGACTCGGGCCTCTATTGGGGAACGGACAGTATCCTGCCATGCTTGTCCAAGGGGGCTTGGCAGGTTTGAGGAATCGGTTATATCGATGGGCAGCTTTCATCACGATATTTTCATACACCGTTGTTAGCACGTGGTAATTTTAACAATATGCACATTAGGTCAGATTCGGTCGGATTTGAACCCGCGCCCTTTGAGTTTGGAACCCGTGCCCTAACCATAAAGCTACCATGACTTTCTTTATGTACACTAATGTTAAATTAACAGTATTTTAATTAATAAAAAAAATATAAAAAAATTAAAATTTAATAAAAAATAATCAAGTTATTTTTTTATCTACAATGACTAACATAAGTTTGTTGAATCTGCAATAATAAAAATAGTGCAACAAAAATCCAGGAACAACATTTAAAGAATTTTATCCAAAAGCACTTAATGGGATCTCATCGCTGGTCTACTGATTCAGTTTATATACTTGAAAAATAAATCGTTAAAAACTTTCAGATAGCATTCATAAAGTTTAAACTACCACCAGGAAACTGTACAAAATTATTTAAAAACAGTTTGTTGAGCAATCCGCCAAATCAATGTTGTAACGAGTTTCGAATTGCTTTTGAAAACACTTCTGAATGGAACTGAGGAATTGTCTATACCTTACTACGAAATCACATACCAATTCATTTTTTAAATTTCAATTTTCGATATAACTTTTACGGCGATTGAGAGTTCATCCATACTTATCACGTTGCGGCATCGACGTATTTGCGTATTATTATGCCTTCATCATGCAGCCGTGGATACAATTTCGAAATTTATTACCCAAAATGCAAGCAAGCTACACATAAGCGTAAAATAACGATGTCCTGCATGTTACGTACGACTTACGTGGATAGTGGGATGTGAGGGTAGAAACATACTCGTAAGTTTGTGACGTTGCAAATTGGCATTCATAGCCTTGCAACACTTTAAGTAGAGACTTCTTAAATCGGTTGTATTAACACCGTATTACATCCTCAATTTTGTCATTAGAAATCACGCGATGTCTTTCCGCGATGTCTCCAGTAGCTCCGTCCTCCCCTCACTTCAATCCCTTCAGGCACAACAACGCCACCTATACGCGCGTCGGTTGCACCGTGCGCGTCCCCCACCTCGATAGCTTAAATAGAGCGACGGGCCGACTCGCGCCCTCTTTCGCTGGTCAGAATTCACGTGGATCAATCACACTTTCACTTAGCAATATTATAGTATAAAATCAGTGTCTAAAGGAGTCAAAAGGTACGTAGTGTTCATTTCAAGTGTTTACCCTGCGTCTCTTTTATTCTTTCACATCAGTAAGGCGTGTCTACCTTGCAGATGTCCCTCAAGCCGTTGCATCACGTTAACAGCCGACCGCCCGAAGGTCCGGGCGAGGCTCCTCATCATTAATTAGCAGCGTTTCGTTATTCCAACCCTTTTTAGGGAGTCACGTATGGGGGCATAACCTCCGCCGTAGCACGCGAGAGCCAGCAGGCCTCGCGCTGCCTCGTGTGGGCAACCACGCTGCCCACGCATCCGGTCATACTTGGCCGTTCTACGACCACCTTCGACATCACCACGTGTCACGCGGCCGCCGACGCCAGCAGCGTTGCTGAGCGTCGTGGCAGTTTTCCAGGCGTCGCGATCCTGGATGGCGCCCATAATCTTCGTCTTCATTTAATCAATCTACTTACTATTTCGTAACATATTAATCCTTAGAAGGTAGCACGTTTCAAGGTTAGCACAGTCTAGGTGACCCGCGTCCCCTGAATTATTTGTCTTTGACATTCGTCAGGTAGTCTGGAGTCAGACGACCAGGGTGTCGACCCGATTGTCGCCCCTGTGTCGGGTTTCACGTTTAGTTGTTAGTTTAAATACTGTATGTTGTACTATAATCGTGTATACCCTGTTACTGACTCCCAAAAGACAGTTGGAATAAAGAATAATACTCATGCTCTAATCTTTTATTTCATAACAACCACAATATATATATATAACCCGGGGAAAATATATAACAAGTTGAGTGGTGCGTCGATGATAACTGCTGTTGTTGCTCAATCGCCACGGGTGCTATTCTTTACTGCTGGAGGGGATAGTACAAAAAAAGACGACGAGTACTTATACCCTCCGATATATTTACTCGCTTAATTAATTTAACATTAAACTAAGAAACTGTAGAAATCAAAGAACAAAGGCAATGCATCAACAACTTTCGGACAACCTGGAGGATTGCGGGCAAGCCAAGTAGGCAATGCCCCGAGCAAAGCTGCCTTTTTCCAGGAGAATCTTAAGGCTCAGTCGATCCCGGCTGTGACTAGTTATTAGTGCATCCACCAGATATGGCAACTTTAAGAAATATCTTATCAATATAGGCGTCAAGGACAGCCCTGTACAGAGCATGCCTAGAGCCAGAAAAAACAGCCGCTTATGTCCTGCTTGAATGCGAACAAGTGGCCCAATAGAAAGTAAAGAATCTGCACACCCTAGGTAGCCTCCGAAAAGTCTTCAGCGACGTCAAAAACTGGTGTATGGTAGATATGGCTGTCGGTCATCGGTGCGTACACGGCGAAGTAGACTGATATGCGTAATGTGCGCTCGCTCGCTCGGTTGGAGGCTCTCATGAGACTGAATCTGCGCATATAGACCCAAAAAAATTTGTGGAGACACAATCAGGCAAATTCCGCGGGTAGGGGGTTATGTGCCCAATATATGGCCATCCCTTATTTCCCAATTAAGAACTGGTGCCCAGAGAATATAGAATTTTGCACTTAGATCGCAGTCAGCCGCCAGCCCATCACAGCGCTGGTTCAGGGGTTTGACGCTTATCACGTGGCGATACATAAAAGTGGAAAGGTCGTTTCACACAAACCCCGGGGGCAAGAGACGCAGATACACTGCCATAAGTTTATATATTGATTGAGGAGAATGTCGTTGTAACTAACTGGATACAGATAGCTTATAAATGCGGGTGCGATACTACTTCACGTGCGTTGCGGTGACGTGGCGTTTGCTAACGTACTGACTCGCTCGCAAAGCGAGCGGCGGCAACATGCGGGGGTGCAAAACGCTATAAACCCAAGCCACAATTGCTAACTGGGAAATAGATGACGCCAACAATTAGAAAATAAGCAATTAAATATGTACACATCAATTATGTTCTTATATAAATGTGTGCACTGCCTACATTGATCACTAATAGCCTACAAAATTTGAATTGGATATTAATATAGAATCCAAATATTGCCGAAAGAAATGAATTTTACTTCGAAATAAATGAAGAAAGTATCAGAACTCATAGTAGGACCTGTGTTTCTCTTTTTTCGCTCCAATAACAAAGTTCGTCGTGGTAATCGCTTAAACTACCTACTTTTAAACAGCGCCCCGGGATCCACCAAATTGAAAAATAACTAAGCGTCCTCGCGATAAATTTCAACTCGCAAAACTTCCCAGTTAAATCGCTGAAACGGAATTTTGGTCATTTAGGAGTGCTATTATTAAAGTTGTAGGCATAAATAAGTAAGATACTCGTTCCAAGAAGGCAACATTGAAAGTGGCTTGATCGTTTATAAAGCTGAGTGTAGCTTGATCTAAATTTGCGTATTTTCTTTGAAACTGTCGTGCTTTGTTTGCGATTAATCTTGGATGAAAATTATGAATTACAGATAACATGATCAAACTGTAGGTGGTGGCATAACAGCCGACATCATTCTCATATTGGACGAATAAATTAAAGTGGATAAATGTGGTATTAATATATATAAATATGAATATTTTCGAACACAACAATCATGAGTGGTTATTTTGCATATAGTAGTTGAAAGTGTTTCCGAACGATGTGTACTATGTGTGAGTGAGAGGGATACATGATGAATAAAAAAGGATAAATCGTCTATTGACGGAACGAGAAGACAAGAGACGATCAAATGGGAGCACAGGTTGAGTGCTTGACGTGAAAGAAGGCTGCACGAAGGACGATGATGTTATAAGTAAACTAAAAACTACTTTCATGTTTTTTTTTATGTTATAAATAAAAGTATAACATTTATTTCATCAAAAACGTTTGATATTTGACGTGTATAGAATGGTATAATTAATGGAAAATTAAAATCTTGTTTGTAAAGCAAAAACAGACATTAGGGCAGGTAATTATTTTCATATGTAAACCAACTTTCAGTTATGACACATAAAATAATGGGTATGCAAATACAAACCCGGCCGGGATATCCGCAGCACATCTCCGCTATCCAAACTCATAAATTACAAATTTTACACCTGGGCAAAACTGCCCTCCGCCCGTTTCAACCCCCATTTTACACCTTAAACCCCCCCTTTGCACTTTAAGAGGCTTCCAACACTACAAACATTTTTAATTAACCGATATATTAATACATGAAGCAAAAACTTTGTACGGCTTTTTACGAAAATAGTGCCGACGAAGGAGTATGAAATTTTGCACATTTATAGTTTATATAGAGAAGGAATGCAGAATGCTAATATTTTTTTTTTAAATTATGCTTAAAAAATACATTAAATCAATACACACCATCAAACAATCATCATCAATTTTGCCAGGTGGTAGGGCATTTGCCCGGCTGGATGGCTACCACTCCTGGTCTAAAGTATGTCGCCATAACAACCTTGAATTGTGTTCCGGCATTAGTGACAAGGTTCCAGTCTCCCTTACGAGAGTAGCAGCGCATTTGTAGCACCCTTGGTGTTGCAAATGTCCATAAGCAATGGTAACCGCTTTTCATCAAGTGGGCCGCCTGCCTGTCTGCTGAACTCCTGGAATAAAAAAAAGACAAAAAACACACAATATCACATATTCGACACACACACGCATAAAAACTTTTGTTTATTCTTAAAGTCAAATTAATAGGGTAGCCTTGGCGAAATTTGTGATTATAGATGTATAGTCTTTGATAACAGAACTTTAATAATGTTCAAACTTATAATTTAAATATTATTATGGGTGAATTTCGACCACGGGCGACCACTATAGTATTTCTGCCGCATCATTATTTAAAGGATGCTTAATTAATTAATCCCAAAAATTATGAATCTTCAGTCATATAGAAATAAAGCGTCGCTGCGCCCAAAACATTTTTGCTTGTAGTGTGAAGCGCTTTTGCGCCCCCCTTTTTCGAAAAGGTGTAAAAGCTTTACGTGCAGTAAAATTCCAACACCTATATGCTTAGATTCCGGTCGGAATCATTTTATTGTGCACGTCTATTTAATAACGTATAAAAGTGATTTTACACTTTCAGACCAGTTGTAAAAGATTTTATTGCCGAAAGAATATTTGAATGCAAATACTTTTGGAGATAAATAGTTCGATGATTTGGGTACTGTCGTATTCTTTGTAAACAGCGATGACTGTTTTTTCTCTTAATTTAATTACTAGCTTGAAAACATTAAATAAAATTATTGTAATTAAAAATAGACAATTATTTATAATCCAGCCTTCTAGGTACGCTTCCCTATGGCAGCGATTTGTTGTATATGCAAAAAATACATATTGTACAGAATACTACCATAATCATTCGAAAAGCTACTAAGTTATCTAATTTTTGATAGGAAGATTTATTATATGATTCTACATGCTGCTACAGGATTTATAAAATTCAAATATCTGTCGCTGAATTAAAAAAAATAATGCCGTCATTTATTTACTAATATACGAAGGTCAGAATTAAATATTTAAATTAATATTTACAATGAAAAATAAATAAATAATCGAATACAATAAAAGATCACTTTTTTTTTAACTTATTTGTATTGTATTCAACCCATATCCCTCTAGAAGACTGAGCCTAGATCACCATATTTTATGGGTAAGTTGCCCCGAAGGCTGGCTACGTTTCCTCGCTGGATCGCCATACCAGAATTTAATTCTGACCTTCGTATCTAATACTAATATATAAAACTAAAGAGTTTGTTTGCTTGAACGCGCTAATCTCAGGAACTGCTAGTCTGATTTGAAAAATTCTTTCAGAGTAAGATAGCCCATTTATCGAAGAAGGCTTATAGGCTATTTATCATCACGCTTAGACCAATAGGTGCGGAGCACCAATAAACAATGTTTCAAAATCTTCGGGTTTTTAAAACTGTTTTAAAACTATTCCACGCAGGCTAAGTCGCGGGCAGAAGCTAGTAAGTAAGTAAATAAATAATCGTAAAATAGCCATGAACACTTTTCGTTTGACAAGTTATCATAGACGTGATAAAACTACGTTTTAACGGTTTTAAGCGTGGTAATTTATAGCGGTCGAAACGTCGGAATAATCAAAAATTGTTATTCCGACGTTTCGACCGCTTTTCAGTAAATTGGATTAGGCTCACATAGAGTAATTAATAACCATAAACAAAATTAAAACTAAATAATTAAAATGAACAAGTCGGTGGTACGCTAAATAAAACTTTAACATTACTCGTCGACAATTGTCATCTTTATCGTCCATGACCACGGCCACTGAAAACCGGCCAAAATCAAATAAATTACCACGCTTAAAACCGTTAAAACGTAGTTTTATTATGTATATAAGTCGCGAAAACTTAAGAAAATATGATAAATATTAGTGTTGACAAAGCAATATATCTTGATAAAAGATAATATGTCTCATCTGGTTATCATCGATCTTCAGCCTCTCTTAGACTATTAGATGATATTATCTTTAATGTAACAAAATATACTCAATCTTACCCGTAGGTTATTTGATCATGCTTTCAACATCTTGATTGTGTTTACTTTTAAATTTTCCACGTAACTTGTTCTAAGAAAGCTGTTCGTAGCAAGAGATAAGTCCCATATAATGAAATAAGTTTGCAAGCGTCGTCGCTTTATTCGAGGAAATTTTTAATACCTTAATATCCTGTCATGTCGAAAGTTTACATCTACTTTGTGATCAAGTTTTTCATGTATTGGAAATTAAGGTTTTTCCAACTATTAAAAAGAGAAAATGAAGTTTTGTAAATAAATAATATTGTTACAAGTTACGCAGGACTCGAATTAAAATGCCGTTAGAATTACTATAGAATTTATTACAACTACACAAACACGTATAACATAATTACAAATATAACTAGACACTACTAGTACAAACTGCACGATTCAATAACACTCGCAAAGTCCGTCACTATATCGCTCATCAAATCTACGTCTTGCTCGTATCGTAATCGCTTGACTGCCTTACCCCTCCGTTCGGGCATTGTTTTATACTAACTATACAATACAAAAAACGGACCGCGTGAACTGAGGTTTCCGGGAATCCGTTATCTGCACACCTGGTTAATTTTTCCTGCGAACGGCCAACAAAGTCGAAAACAATAACAATAGGCTATTTTCTAATAGAAAATTTTAAACACAAAGTAAACAAAAGAACTCCACATGCGACAAAGGTAATAAACTGCGTTTTATGACAGGCAGGTGTGCCTTCACATTTGCCGGCATGTAACACTATCTAAATATATTGTTACAAATTTGTAGGGAATTTGTTTGTACTTCCTTGAGCCGCTTCGCTCATGTACGCAACGGTTCTGTAGAACGTTTCTCTTGCGTACCGTAGGGATTTGGAATGAGCTCCCAGCCGAGGTTTTCCCACAGCGCTACGATATGGAGTTTTTCAAAAAGGGTGTCATAAAATTTCTTCGAGGCCGGCAGCGCGTTGGTGACATCTCTGATGTTGCAAACGTCCATAGGCGACGGTAACCGGTTTCCATCAGGTGGGCCGTCAGCCTGTTTGCTGTACTCCAGCTATACAAAAAGAGAAGAAAAAAAAAGGGGATTTGTAGAATGTAAATTCGAAGATGCCGTTGGAATTATCACAAAGCGCTGGGCCACAAGTTAAAATGTAAATATATTATTAAAGGGATTTTGGTAATAGAAATGGAGCTTAATATTAAATATATTTATAAATATATAATTTATACAAGAAAAGAAAAGAAAGTTAGTAAAAGAAGAAGAAGAGCAAGGAGAAAATAGAAATGAAATTACTGTTGTGTTAGTGTTTTGTGACCCAGGAATTGTAATTTAGAAGGTGAATTGGCAAATATGTCTATGTGTTCAAAGAGTTTATTATGGGAGTCGACCATATGTGTGGGAGGAGAAAGAAGGCAGGCACTTATAGCAAACAGTCTACCCGTGCGTACCTCTCTCCTTTGTACAGTTCTTGGAACAGCATATCACAGAGTGTTACTTAGCTCTATACGGTCAACAACATTATTTACGACATTGTACAATGTAACAGCTTCTAGGTATTTGCGTATACTCTTGGTGAAGTAAAGACATCGTGATAAAACCTGCACATCGACATAACCGTTATCAAACTTGCCATTTCGGCTGGGACAATCGTGAAAGGTATATTCTATTCCCCTATAACAAAGGAGATCCGAGTCCAGCAGTGGGGAGTTCTCGGGCTGGTAATATATTAGTATAAGGGAATGTTGTGGTAATAAAGGAATATGGTAGATTAAAAGAAAAACTTTTCTTTTAATGTGGTTAATATGATAATAACTGGCAAAAACTCACCAAAGTGTTGATACCATCGTTATGCAGCAGTGAACTAGGCCTGGCCGTACTGGTATTAGTCAATTTTTTTTTTGTAAAAAACAACTAATATTTATTTTATTATATACGAAGTAAGAAAGAGAGTTGGTCTGAAAGAGAGTGTCGGGGTGAAGGTAAGGAAAGGAATGCTCCGGTGGTTCGGGCCTGTGGAACGAATGTATGATGAAAGAATGACTAAACAGATATACAATGCAAAAGTGGATGGATGCAGAAGTCGCGGAAGGCCACGACACACCTTCCATGATCAAATTGGTCATGTGTTAGCAGAAGGTGATGTTAGGAGCCTTAAGAACAGACGAGCGTGCATGACAAGAGCTATGAATGTCAAAGAAGCAAGTGAGGTGTGTAAGAATGGGCCTGTGTGGCGCTCTGTACTTCGTGCCTACCCCGCAAGGGACCTGGCGTGAAGTTGTGTATGTATGTATTTTACTATATACGTAAAATAAAATAAATATTAGTTTTTTATTTGTAGCGTATAAAAAAAATTAAAAGGACTACACTAAATTTAATAAAATACAGTTAAATATTAAAAATAAACTAATTTCTTAGTAAATTTAAATAAACGGCAAATACATGAAAAACAATATACGAGTCCAAAGTCGATGTCACTACATTTCCCCGATATGTGACAACACTAAAATTCTGGTCCAAATAGACGCCAGCTCGTTGGTCACGTGAGACCTCTACTACACGAGTTGTTATGTCTTCGTATGAACTAAATCAGATATTCCCATTTTGATAAAAGTGATTTAAATGAAAATGAATCTTGTTATTGACCAAAAACGATTACAAAATGTCATGACCGAAATCAATTTGCCATAATCTCTTTAAAAAGCAGGAAAATTGTTGGATTACATTTCAAACAATCATTTTGTAAAGGGCTACCCTTAGTAAACAAGGTCGGCACTGTATCGTCAAACCGCATTTTGTAAAGGAGTAAAAAATGAATCCCTTGAATATTTATAAGGATTGAATACATGGGTTTTGGATGTATATATCATTAATATGTTTTTGATGCGTATTTGTTTGGAAAGGCCATTATACGTTGTGAAAGCTTGTATGACATTTTTTTTATTTATTAAGCTTGTTAACAAGTTTTACATTGGAATGCTTACAATTAAATATACAAGATAATGAGAAAACAAAGTTTTCCAGTTCTTTTAATGATTTCTCATCCTACGTTCTGTACAGCAATGTTAATAGAAAGTAGAATCTAAAACATCATAATCTCTCTAGTGTAAAATATACATTGTTATGTAGCTTATTACATGAAACTACTAGAAAAGGAATCTTCAGACACACACAACCACACACACACACACACACACACAACCACACACAACCACACACACACACACTCACACACACACACACACACACACACACACACACACACACACACACACACACACACACATATATCCACACACACACAACCACACACACAAACACACACACACACACACACACACATAACCACACACACACAACCACACACACACAACCACACACACACACACACACACACACAACCAGACACACACGCACGAAAATATTTGAATTATAAAATATTTGTAGTATGTTCAATGTTGTATGATGTTTTGCTTTTGATGTAGTCTTATAATCGTTATGTAAGTATGGTTGTTTGTACAATTTATGGTGCACCACAGTGTACAGAGTATTTGACATATAGTGATGTACCGGCTTCGTAGTGATGCGACATCGATTCGATGACTCATTAACGTGTTCTCTCCCCTTGAAAGAGTGATTTTTAAGCTGCTCATGGGATTCTAATTGATGCCTTCTAGGGGTGAAATCTTAGAGATTGCCCTCTTGATGATCCTAGTTTCTGTTTGTAAATCAACAACTCTTGATAGTCCATCTGTGCATGGGTATAATTTGACAACTCGGCCTAGCTTTCATTTTATCGGTGGTAATTGTTCATCAATCACCAAGACGATGTCATTCAATTTTAATATTCCTTGAGTGGTTTTCCAGTTGACTCGTTGAAGGTGCTGAGGTAGTCCTTTGTCCAGCGTGCCCAGAAGTGTTGTTGGAGTCGATTGATGGTTTTTCTCGACAACAGGAGAGGGTAATGAGGTCAACGAACGCCTAATTAGGAAGTGCCCTAGTGTGAGGGGGGTCTAAGTCAGCGGGGGTAGCTAATAAAGGTCTTAAAGGACACGAGTTCATGCCTGCCTCTATCTGTGTGAAAAGAGTGGTTAATTCTTCGAACGTTAGACTGCTATTAGCCGCGATCATTATAAATTATATATAGCATATGTGTTGTTCTGATGTGTAAGCTATATTATTGTAAAGTTTCATCAAAATGTATTCAGCAGTTTTTACGCGAAAGAGTAACGAAAGAGAATGTATGGATGTATGTTTGTTAAAACATACATCCATACATTCTTACATATTTTCGCGTTTATAATATTTATAGAAATAGATTTATCTTGAAGTAAAATAAAACAAAATGTTATGAGAGCACTTCCTAACATATTAAAGTAAGTATCTTTTTTATTAACCTATTCCCAGATGAGAGAGTCACAATCAATACGCCAATACAAATTTGGCTTACATCCCTCTTTCCGGGGCAATGATTCCGTATCAAATATTTACGTTATTTCAAAGTAATATTATCATGAGCGACCTAAAATGAATGGAGGGTAGTTTGTCGTTGTTGTATTATGTTTTAGTAAATATTTCAGAAAATGCCTACCTGAGAGTTTCAATAAAAGGAGAATTATATGAAACAAACGTCAGTCATGTAAAAAATACTTATTATTGTTTTTAGATTATTGAAGGTTTTTTTTTATTTAGAACTTATTAAGCGTCGGCGGCGACGAAGATTCGGCGCTGCACAACCTCCAGGTGTATCTAGCCTTGGACGAGCAGCGCCGGCCATCGGGGTGGATTTCTTCCTCCCGGCTGTAGTGAAGGTCATGGTCGGGAGCGCCGACGCGTGGGACGCAGCCGCCTCCTTCTGACCGTTAGACCCTTATGTCCACGAAGGAGGCGATAAAGCGGGAGAAGGAGCAACAGGGATGCGCCCACAATGACTCCAGCCGCCGTAGGCTACGACAGTCTGGGCGACAGGCGGAGTAACCAGACCCGCAAGCACATAAAGGACGACGCAGAGGAGGAGGAGGGATGCGCCTAGATCCGCGCGCCCTCTCTCACGCCGCGATGAGATTAAGGAGCCGGAGAGACCCAGATCTGTGGCTCAGAAATGGTGAGGCCAGCCCACAAAGGGGCCGACCATCGTCCGTCCGTACTGGTGGTAAAAGTGCGAGCGAGTCCACAGCCAGGACAAAGAACGCTCGAGAATCGGAACGCGGTTTTAGTGAGTATTTTTGCCGCCGCGTGGCAATATCATCTCACATGTGAGGTGTTAGTACCTCCCCGACCTGGCGAATCCCACACACGGGCCGCGATCTTTCCCCCTCGCCTGGCTCATGGTCCTCAAATGGACCCTGTTTTTATACAAAGTGTTGCATTGTACTATTGTAACGGCTCCATAGTATTGCTGGACGAGGCGGGCAAACTCATTGCGAGAGTCATCGCAATGCGCCTGGTCGAGCACTTAGCAAGAGAGGGGCCGGGCGTGGCGGATGTTAAATTCGGCTTTCGCTTTTACATGCGTTAATGGTTGGTTACTGATGGTGATATGATGATTGCCTGCTGATCTAGATTATAGCACCATAACAACCTTGAGTTAGGTTCCGGCTTTAATAGTGGCTAGGTTCCAGTCTCCACTGAGAAAGCGGCAGTACATTGCTAGCACCTTTGGTGTTACAATGCCCATAGGTGATGGTAGCCGCTTTCCATCAGGTGGACCGTCTGCTGGTCATCAACCATATTGAATCAATTTCGATGAAAGGGACAGAAATTAAAAGGACACGATAGTTGTCAATGACATTCAATGATTCAAGTTTATGTTTATATGGTTCACTTTGGTTGATTCATTCAAATCGAACGGCAGAAATGAACTGTCTAATATCGGCTTAAGATATAGAAACATGTTAGGTCGGTCACATACATGATATATTCGTGCAATATTTTAGGCAACTTCATTTTGACAGGCTTGCAGGGTGCTGACATCGCGAAATAAAATTGTAATTTTGTTAATTACAAAATATTGGATATTTTGTAACGAACAAAATGTAAAGCTTTGATCACAATCATAACGTGTACTTTTACGTCACGATTCAATTAACATACTTTGCGATTTAAATTACATGCCTGTTTTAAACGCAATCAGTAACTAAAAAAGTAGGTAAAGACATTTTGTAAATTAAACTATTTTATTGAAAATAAAGATAATAATGATGTTAATAATGTAAAGATAAAAAAATAATTAGGTAGTTCCTAGGTATCAGTTATGACACCACACTTTTCATTACTCAGGGCATTGATTCAAAAATTCAAACACATTAAAAAATTAAACCGTGGAGCGTAGCATAACTTGAATGAACATGTACCCCACCTTTTTATTTTTTGAATTTGATTAAAGTGGAGAGTGAGGTGGCGACTCGTACTACCTAGGAATTACCTAATTATTTTTTAGCTTTTCGTACATCATTCTCTATCATCTTTCTTTTACAAAACCGATTAGTTAAATATTTTTTTGGGTTTTTTTCATAAAGGTACCTTATTCTCCTAATAAAGCCTTACAACCTACTACCTATCCATATTAAGGGGGTTGTGAAGAAATATATAATCCCCCATTTTGTGTGGCGGCCATCTTGAATTTATAATGGTACTGAATATATAAAATGTTTATTGTCATCAGAACTAAAAGTGTGTATTAAATATCAGAACAATCTGTTACAAAACAAAAACATGGCAAGTTAAATAAAGCCGTTTGTAAAGACCTAATTTCATAGCCATTATAACAAGTGAAGGGTACAAAAAAGGCAAAATTGTATAAGAAGAAGCAAGTTGGATAGTCATGTGGCTGACAAGGTACACCACTTGGATTAAAGTGTTACAGTGAGCATTGGTAGCTATCTAAATGCAAGAAAATACTAAAATGCAAACAAATAAAAAAACTTTATCGGCTAATTGAATTCAATTGAATTGAATTTTTACTTAGTTAAGAAATTGTAGACGTGGTAGCGAGGCCTTAGGCCTCTTGTTAACGACAACGGACAACGGCCCGGTTTTTATAACGGGCGACGGGCCGACGCGCAGTGCTCAATATGTTAATATGGGTGTTTGTTAACGCGTCGGGCACATACCCGTTGCAACGAAACTCAACGGATGTGCCCGTCTTGTTAACAAACACCCATATTAACCTATCGGCCCGTCGCCCGTTATAAAAACCGGGCCGTTGTCCGTTGTCGTTAACAAGTGGCCTAATGGGTAGCGCACGCGTACCAAACTTAAAGGGCGTGGGTTCGATCCTGGCCCGAACGCACGTACCACTTAGGCAGTTTTCTGAACTTATGTGCATATTATTATAATTAGCACGTGCTAATAACGGTAAAGGGAAATAGCGTAACGCAACCTGCACATCGAGACAAACGATGTGTCAAACAAGCGTGGTTGGTAAACTATGCGTTCCCCTATAGTTTTTTAAATTTTAATTGCTGGAGTTCAGCAGACAGGCAGACGGCCTACTTGATGGTAAGCAGTTACCATCGCTTATGGACATTTGCAACACCAAAGGTGCTACAAATGCGCTGCTGCTCTCTTAAGGGAGACTAAAACCTGGTCCTAATGCCGGAACACAACTCAAGGTTATTATGGCGACATACTTTAGACCAGGGGTGGTAGTCATACAGTCGGGCAAATGCCCTACCTCCTGGCTGTGGGTTTTTTTGTCGCCTCTTACGACAGGCCGCCCGGTGGCAGGAAATTGTATTGTTTCTCCGTATCTGCTCGGATAGTGGGAGGCGCGAGCCGAGCAGTGGGACATTTATGGGCTGTTATTAAGAAATTATAGAAATATAACAGTTAGAAGTCGCGAGTAACAGCTAGCATGTTAATCAAGTACAACACAAACAATAAATTCATGGAAGAAACATTTTAAATCTATAACCACACCGCCAGGAGCAAAAAGTATTGCAATATTCTCGTAATTCGCATGATTCATGGCCCATTACTCTGGCTTATTGGGCTGGCTGCAAGAGTCGTATGCCTCAGGGGGTAACGTGGTTTTCAGTAACTTATTTTTTAGTTATAACCCGCTTGTTTAGAAATTTATTACTGCCTCACTCTTTCTAACCGTAGCGTGATTTTTTATAGCAAACAATTAGGCTGTAATGATACTTTTTTAACAGTCTGGTAAGGTTCTTAGAGTTTTTAATGACCCGCTTTCTCCTCCCTCTATTCTAATCCCTCTCTTATCCACTCATCCCTCTGCTCTTGACCGGGAGAGAAACTGGATTCGCAGATAAAAGTCGGAGAGTAGAGACGTTGTTAATCTGCTTCCCCCCCCCCCTCTCATCACGAAGTAAGACCCGAGATAGCCGGAGAGACCCAGATCTCCGCCTGACAAATAGTGGGGCCAGTTCGGAAAAGGCGACGGCCCGTCGACCGTCCAGGCTGGAGGTGAATTACAGCCCGGACAAAAGTCGTTCGAGGATTGTATAGAGGTTTCTGTGGGTATCCCCAACTGGGGTGTGGCAATAGCACTTCACATGTAAGGTGCTAGTGCTACCCCGACCTGGTGAACCCCCACACGGGCCGCGAACATTTTCCCTCGCTCAGCTTATGATTCTCAATCGCATTTTCCCTTTATAAAAAAAGGGTTCATCCTAATAGTTCGCAACGCGTTGGCTTAATGGTATTGCAAACAACCTGCTAACGAAGTGAGTTTACTCTGCTTCCTGGGGTATTCTCAAGCACTGATGCGCAGGATCAGCGTGGGCGTAACTACGTTCTAAGTCTCACGCTCTTCCTACCATAAGCGCGGGGCACGTGGGAGGAAGCTCCACTCTCTACACTCAGGGAGGTTCCTTGATGAGTCTCCACACTGCGGCGATCGACTCTATCATCTGCTTAAGTGGCTAACTCTTATCGCTTTGGCCTAATCCCTAGCAAATGACCCGTAGTGTACGAAATGTATTTTGCCCCCTAAAAAAAATGAGAGTTATAGACTGCCGATAGAAGTGAAATCTTAGATTTTTCAGTATTAAAATTTCATAATTTTTCAATTGAAACACTATTTCGACAGTGCACAGTATATACACATTGAACTTTTCACTAAATCCATTCAATTTCTCTTATAAGAAATACACAGCACTAATGTTGCATAATGCGTCAGCTGTGCTACAGATATACTGCTATAAGCATGTCGATGGCGCGAACGCACGAGATTTCACCCATCCAAAAAGCGTCTAACGCACACAGCCACTACGCATGTGCCAGTCTTGAGCATGTCGGTGACGCAAACCCAAAAGATTTTCCCCTACCAAAAAGTGACCAACGCGGTTAAAGAAGTTTTCACTTTAAAAAAAAGTGTTATTGCAAACATCTATAGGCGACGGTAATCACTTTCCATAAAGTGGGCCGCGTGCCTGTTTGCTAGCTTCGCAATAAAAATAATCTGGCTTGGCGTCGAACTGGTGTTAGACGCACGTGAGTATGTCGTAATAGGTTTACGTGTCGTAGAAAATAATTTAAGCCTCTTAACGTGCTTAATAACTTAATTGACACCTGGCACCATTCTAAGGGTTTTATATTTATTGCTGAAGTATTTTTTTTTGTTCGTCGTTTGTTGGCAGAAACAAAGGGCTGCCTTATCGTTTTATAGTGATCTCTTCCAGACAAGCTTTTCTGTGGGTTGTGTGAAAGGAATCGAAAGTGTATGGACATTATGATACATATTGCTACAACCTGAACGCCGACAAAAGACAAATTCACACCTGTCTTCCTGTTGACATTTTATTACCTTTTCGGCATTTGGACTTCTTTTGTTTTCTTTGTATTATAAAAACAGACCATTGTGTATTGTAATTTTTTGTTGTAATTATTAGCCAGGTGTGATTCTAGGAAATTCAGTCCACGCGGCTGAGCAGACATATTATATTTGTACAGTATAAAGCAATGCTGCAATGAAGAGTTGAGGCAGTCAAGCGATAACCGCGAGCGGAGCAAGACTTTTGCAGATTCGGTAATCAATTTAGTGACGGACTTTGCACGTGTTATTGATTCATGCATTACGTTTGGACCGGTTATGTTCAGTTATATTTGTACCTGTGTTATACGTGTTTGTATAGTTCTAACAAATTCTACAGTAACTCCAACGACATTATGATTCAAGTTCTGCAACTCCTAACAATATATTAATCATTATAGAGAAATACATGAAGCAAAAACTTTGTACCTCTTTTTATGAAAATTGCCGCGGACGGAGGAGGATGAAATTTTGCACATTTATAGTTTATATAGATAATGATAATATTTTCTTTTAATTTATACATAAAAAAAACATCAAAACAATACAAAAAAACATTACACACACTGCTATGTATTTGATATACACCCGCATATATACTACTAGTGGCCCCGGCAGACGTTATCTGAAAAAATAAAAATCTAGAACCAGATCCCAGCGCCACCTACCGGTTCCAATTGTGGGTTTAAACCATCCGGGCACCCACTCAAACACACAAACAAAATCACCAAAATAGCTCCAGGTAATTAAGAGGATTCCAGAACCCGATCTCAGCGATACCTACCGGTTCCAACGGGATAAAAAGTATCCTATATCTGTCTCCTGGTTCTAAGCTACTTTCCCACCAATTTTCAGTCAAATCGATACAGCCGTTCTTGAGTTATAAATAGTCTAACTAACACGACTTTTGTTTATGTATATAGATTTTGCTTGTTGTTAAAGTCAAATTAACAGTGTGGCCTTGCCGAAATCTGTAATTACAGAAGTCTTTGACAACAGAATTTACACTAAATTTACACTATCACTACACACGAATCCCTAACCAGGGAGTGGCAACAGAGTGGCACCAGTTTTGACTGGCCATGCTAGTGCCACCCCCGATCTGGCGAATCGCACACATGGGTCGCGAATTACTCCCCCAGGCTTCTGTGCATGTTGCGGCTTAGTTCTCAAACGGATTTCCACTGGCTAAAAGAAAGGCGTGTTACATTAAGCTTTCATTATAATACAGGAGAAAAACAAACACAGAAGAGGGTAGTAAGTACTGTGGGGACCGAGGGTAGAAACTTCTGGCAGCGTAAGCCTGTCTCAAGACTTTTAGAAAAAGTTAGAAAATTCTGGAAGGAAAAGACAAGGACGGATACATTTAAGAAAGGGATAGACGATGAAAGAAAGTTCTAAAATAGAATGTTCGGGAAGAAAAAGACAGAGATAGATAGATGTTAGAAAGGGATAGATGATGAACGACAGTTCTGGGATAGAAGATTCGGGAAGGAGAAGAAAGAAATATATAGTTGTTTGGAAAGGGACAGATAGTAAATAAAAAAACTTGATAGGTGTCAAGGAACACCCGGATGGAACGAAGCTCCTTTCGATTAATTAGTGAAGGAATTGTAATAAAATTTTATTTTTTTAAGTTATAAAAATATAATGTAATATAAACTTAATCAGTAGGCTCAATTTTAGTAATAATTGGCTTGTGGTAACTGAAGTAGGAAACATATGTTTGGGGTTCTATTTTATTTCAATGATAACTCTTACATAAGTCTATCCCAAAATCTATCCCATTATCCGGGATAAAAAGTATCCCGTGTCCACCTTCGGTGTAAAATTTACATATATACTGAATTTCAGCCAGATCGGTCCATTACTTCTTCCGTAAAAGCATAACAAACAAAAAGACAAATATACATTTATCCTGGAAACTATCCCATTTTTCGGAATAAAAAGTATCCTACATCGAATATATCGAATATATATATATATATATATACACATACTGTTTCAGCCAAATCGGCCCAGTAGTTTTTCCGTAAAAACGGAACAGACAAGGACAGAGTGCATTTATATATGTATGTATATATACCACGCCCACTTCGACCACACCGACCAATTGCACCAAAATGACAAAAATGGCAAATCACAAAAAAGTGTCGTTACAACTTTTTTGGTCTTAAAATTTTCCGTCTAGCCCGCATTCGTACCGCGCGCTAAGGAACTACGTTCCAAAAATAAAGAAATTATGCGTTCTAGACGATTCTCCCGGGTATTCTTCTTCCGGGACAGTGCTTCGTTAGTCGTGCGTATAGGGGCAACCCTGCGGAGGGGTCTTACGTGCGGCTGTGAAGTCAATAAAAGCTTTTAATTAAAAACTGGTGTTTTCTTCCAACCCTAAATGCGTACCCCCGCTCGCACGTAACAGTACTATAAGAAAATTACACCTTACCCCATGGCTACCTGCAATCCTCACTTTACGATTCACATTAATTAACAAGGTGAACTATCTGAGCTACAAAATGAAGGTCAATTAAACCCAAAGTTATATGTTGCAATCTAGTTTATTTCTAAAGCTATGAAATTAGTTTATTACCTACATTTAAAACTGGAAGGTCAGCAGGTAAAACGGGTAAAGTGCCTACACCCTCAAATCTAACGAACAAGTTTACGCATAAACATAACAGAACAAACCCGAAGCGTCAACAACTTGTTATTTCGCTTGCTTTATTATGTAAGTAACTAATATTATCAATGTGAAAGTTGGTATGTCTGTTTGTGTGGTCATGTTTGTTGTAGTAAAGTTTGAAAATTAGGCAAGGGATTTTGATTGAATTTAGTTTAAAGGGTAGCACATTTTCGGCGTTACTAGGATCTTGAAATTACAGTTGGTTTGACATTATCTTTTTCGCAATATTTTTTTAAGGTTTGCGCTTTACTACTGTCTCACCTGATATTGAGTGATGACGCGGCGTAGGATGGAGCACGCTTACCTAGAAAATACCTATTCACTGGTGATTTGAAGACTTCATAATTGTATTTGTCAGAAAAGAAACTCCGGCAAATTATTCCACTCTTCGCCAGTGCGCACCAGGAAACATGTAGCGAAACGCTTAGTTCTGATTGGTGGTGTTTCATCCAGAAAACTAAGTTACATGGATCTAACGTTATGTTACATGGATGTAACGGTGGCGCAAACTAGTGCGTATGGTTGATGGTGAAATGGGGATAGAGAAATCAGGTCATGCAATTCTAAAGAACATTCCCCGAAATGTATCCGATAGAAGACAGTGTTAGCCTCGCGACCTTCCATCTATACTCTAGACTCTGAAGTCGAGCATAAAAAAGACGATCATTGCCGACCAGCTTCCTAGCTTTCTTCTCGATAATTCCAACGCCTCCTATTGTGAGAATGATGAGAACAGTACTCTATGCAGGACCGAACTTGTTACATATTACATGCATATATCACAATTTTATCGGAAAAATATAATTTAAACAAATGTAGTGACTAGGCGACTACACAATACACCCTTGTTTTTACTTTAATTAATAACGACGACCCACAGAATTTTTAAACCATAACTTTAATTATTAAAAAACTTTGAAACGCGTATTTTCAATTTCATTCATTACATCCTTAGGCCCTGTGGTACGTACTATATGGTTAGCCGGAGTATGCGACTAGCCGGAATTAAACATTTAAATTCGGCTACACATTGAAATGCGTATAGCACCGTCTGGCTGAGCGATGAGAGTGTAGTGCTTCGGACGACCATGCAGAAAGCATATAGGAATAAGTTTTACGTAGATATTCTCGCTGCCGATCAACCGGACAGTACTTATTAGTTGCTCATGTATAATGGCAACCCTTATTACATTCTTTTCAATATTGTTTTTATTGGATAGTAGGTAGCCTATATTGTTTCTAGGGTATAATTTTTATATTTTTTATAAATAATATAAGAATTGTTCTATTAAGGTATAGGTACTATGAAATATTAATATTTTGATTATTAGGACCAATGTATAGTCAATTTTGAAATTTGTATTGAAACATTTAATACTGAAGCAAAGTCGGGGGGCTAGCCGTCTATTAGTGTAATAAACTAAAATTACGCTCCCAAAAAGTCAAATAATAGGCACAAAGTTACTGTTTGAAAATTAAATTTAATTAAATTACAAACCTAAAGGTAAGAAATATTTACAACAAAGGTATTATTCCCTCGGGCTAATTGTAAAGTAGATTGGCATTTATAATTAAGGGCGTTTGTTCAATTTGGTGCCGGTCCGCGACAATTTTACTTTTGTGTATTTCTAAAATCATTTTTTTCATCTATTTACTGTGAGCATTCAAGGCGTCCTAACTATCATGACATACGATGCCGAGACATGGACACTGACGGTGAGACTGGTCCACAAATTCAAAATCGCTCAACGGGCTATGGAGTGACCTATTTAAAGTGTTTCTCTTGTGGATAAAGTCAGACATAAGGATATCCGTAGGGGAACCACAATAACTAAGCTCGCAAAATTAGCGAGTTGAAGAGGCAGTGGGCAGGTAACGTCTGTCGCCGGACAGACTGGAGTTCTGGAGTGGAGACCGCGTCTCGGCAAACATGGCGTAGGACGCTCTCCAGCTCGGTGGACTGACGACCTGCGCAAGGACGCCGGTAAGGCCTGGATGAGGAAGACGGGAGACCGGTATATGTGGCGTAAACTTGGAGAGGCCTACATCCAGCAGTGGACACGACTGGCTGAAGAAGAAAATTTAAGTTACCTTTGTGAATTTTAAGTGTTTTTCATAGCAATATTTATCTATTTTTAGGGTAACTTAATTATTTAAAAAAATATATCACTTCCAAAAGAACTCAGTACAGGAGACAGGTTGATGACCAATCTAATGAAAGCATTAAAGTTACCGTCACCTATAGATTTTTAAATACATAATTTCCTACTAATGCGCTGTCGGGCTCCAAGTGGGAAATTGGAACCTAGCCACTAATACCAGTATAGGGTTCAACATGGTGGCATACTCTCCACAACTAGTTTCAGTGGCCCTGGTATATGAAACTGGGAGGAACACCGAGGTGATTGCTGGGTATTCTGAAGTTAGCCGGCGAGTCCCACGATGCTATGTCCCCGAGCCGTGAGGTGTCCGCAAATGCATACACCTCGTTTAAAATCAATAGCGACAGTCTATAGGTCAGGGGTAGTGGCTATCCCGACGAGCAAATGTCTTAACTACCTGCAGGTGGTTTCATAGCCTCTCACAACAAGCCACCTGGTCGCAATAACTGTTACTTATTCTTTCTTCGTACTTCCATAAATATTTTTGATTGGTCATCACTCTTCTTCCAAGGTTTTACATGATATAAATATAATAAATAAATTCATAAGTTCCAACAATCAAATAAAGGTCCAACAGACGTTCCCTTGAACTAGAGTAAACACGATCCCGGGCAGCGGTCCAACGGGCTTGTTTGCAACATCCCTACCCGTGTCCGTGTTCTGGTGTACAATTGTTTGTTCCAGTTATTAATTTGCTTCCGATATGTTTGGTATTGAAGTATGGGAGAAAACAATGTTTGAAGGATACGTCCGAAAAACGTGTGCGAAGTTTAGATAGCGAGAAAATTATTTGTTTTTTACGGGTCGTTGGAGCTTCGATTATTGTATTTTGGAACTGTATTGTTACTATAGCTGTTGACTGCAATCTATGGGGTTGTCTTGACCTGTCTAGTTCACTGGAAAACAAGGGTTACACAGTTACAATTCCTTGAATGGTAAATTTTGTGTGTAATGTGCTCAAGTCACGCGTGAATACGTATCTACTAAGTAAGCGTGTTTTATTCGAGATCGTATTGTCACTTAACTTCGTGTGAAATAGATATCAAAGTCGAACCGCGATAGGGAAAAAGAGGGCCTATCGTTATCTACTCTAAACTGTTTAACTGAGATCGGATCTAGAGTTGTCGGGTGAATATCATACTAATATTATAAATGCGAAAATAACTCTGTCTGTCCATTATGCTCTCACAGAAAATCCATGGCACTGATTTTTCTAAAATTTCATGTAGTCATATATATCCATCTTTCTTAATACCGTGGTCGCGAAATACTTTTCATCTCGTAAAACGGGATAGTTTTCGCTATAGGGATCGGAATTTTCGAGAGCTGAATAGCATATAGATAAAAAAATTAATGACGTATTGTAGAAATCTTCATTTATAATTCGTTTCTGAGCTAGTTCATAAAAAGTAATTACTGAATTTTCAACTACACACTTAAATGATAAAATTTAATTAAAATATTTTTTGTGAAGATACTTGTCTTTACATTTATTAAAAATGGTTTAGTTTATAAAACCTACATACAAACACACGTATTATCACGTTTCTTTCCCATGGGGGTAGGCAGAGACTATAGATCTCCACTTGAGATGACCCCTTCCACAACTTTCACTTCAACTACTTTTATTAACCTCATCATACATGCACTTTTATTTGAGATTTTTTTACCTTACCTCATTTTAACACTTCTGCTATTTGATCATGATGCCGTACATTGTGGGCTACCGAAACCAACTTTACCATTCGCAATACTATCATACACTTTTTTTGTGATTCTATTTTCATCCATTCTTTTTTCAACTCTTGTTATTACATCTTCTTTCAACCGACAACGTTCCTTTATTGCACTATTCCGTATTATATCACTGATGCTTACCTCACATATACTTCTCAGAACTTCCATTTTGAATGCGTTTATTGTACTTTCATGCTTCTTCTGCCACACTCAACTTTCAATTCCATATATGAGTGTTGGCACCAACACCCCTTCAGGGACAACCAAGCGTGACTTTACAGACACTTCTCATAACAGAGTTTAGCGCTCTATTCGCCTTATCACATGCAATGACTCTTCTTTCAATGTCCCTTTCATGCTTTCCGTTCCTAGTACTCGTAAATATGCACCCTATTTAAACAAATTTAAAAACCCTATAGGAGCTATTTCATCTTAAATACCTAAAGTAAAACAAAGGATAAACTCAATTCTTCATCATAATATACTATTTCCATTGACATTTCAGACTAATAAATAGTGTCCAGACACGAATGTAGACGAGAGCAGTCTAAAGCAAAACAACCAGTGATAGGACGCAAGCCAAGCGTGAGATGAGTCTACGTATCCTCTCGTGAGAGAAAAGGTCTCTCCGTGCCAAAACAATCCATACATTAGGCAGTCAAGTGGCGTGGTTCAGAAGTGCCCCGTCACGCTGCCTGCGCCCAGACTTATTGCTCTCACTTAACCACCATTTCTGAACTAACAATTCACGCTGGCTTACTCAACTCTACGTGGCCCAAGTAATTAAACGTCGCGGTTATGTCTTCAGTATGACTTTTAAAAACAATGTTTGGTTTATTATCTTTTATATTAATTAGTTTTGATATTTCTGTAATAAGCTTTGGGGTATCTTAGAACACTTTCATATACTTTCACTAATTATATGTATCTAAACACAATGTGCCATGCTCTGAAAAATATCGGACCTGATACAGAAGAACATCGCAAGTGACATATGTCAGTACATTTTACAAGGAGCTACTTTACAAATTATGTTTCAATACATTAATCATAGTTCACCGAGTTGTAGTTGATTCATAATAATGCTATTATCGCAGATATAGGCCAAAGTATCTCTATAAGGATCTAAATTATTTTCAATGCCTGTTAAAGTAAAGCAGTAAAATACCTACATTTTGTCGTTTACGATATTTTCCATAACAAGCTCTATATACAAACATGTGATATCCATACATAGATGACTAGAATAAAAGTGTAAATGACGGTGTGAAGCCATAACCCCCTCACTTCACACATACAGATATAAAATAAGGAGAAATAATCGTATTTCTAATTCTATTTAGGAAGTACAAAAATGAACATGTTTTTATCCTCAAATGCTTTCAGCCCAAAAGGGCATTGTTCCTGTTTTTTAAAGTCGTCTATTTCTCATACCATGGACCGAAACATTATACGACGAAGTGCCGGATATACCCAAGCAGCAGCTTTTATTTACCTCGCATATTACCAGTGAGCATCGCTTATATGATCATCTATAAATTCTATGCAATGAAACGTACCTCATAATGGTGTGAAAAATGAATCATAATATTAACGTGAATTTCATTTAACCATTTGAAATATTATATAATACTAGCTTCTGCCCGCAACTTCGTCTGCGTGGGATAGACAAAAAAAGTTTGGTCTTAGCGTGATGATATATAGTATTCCTAGATAAATGGGCTATCTAACATTGAAAGAGTTTTTCAAATAAGAGCAGTAGTTCCTGAGATTAGCGCGTTTAATCAAACAAACAAATTCTTCTGCTTTATAGACATAGACATAGGATATAGACAACACTTTATTGTCCACCAAAACAAAAATTCAAAAAAAATGCAACAAGACAATAGTTACTTGGTGAAACAAAAGGCGCCTTATCACTAAAACCGATCTCTTCCAGGCAACCTGTCTTAGAAGAAATTCTTAATTTATCTGTAATTATTATTATAATGCAATAAAGGAAAAAATAAATATAAATGGCATACATCGAAACTAGCACAGACATTATTGTGTAAGACTAACATAATGATTTCTAAGTGATTTTTTAAATATGGCAAAAGCTTTAGCCTTTCTGACATCAGTGGGCAGTGTTCCAAAGTAAGACAGCCTGCATGGCGAAGGAGTTGGAATAAAATGTTGAAGAGTGTGCAGGCGCCATTAACAGGAGATTATTAGTGGAACGCAAATTGAGTGTATGTGACGTATGAAGGAAGTTGAAACATTCTATAACATAAGGAGGGGTATAAGGTATAAACAATATACGATATAATAACTTGAGAAGATGAGCATTCCGGCTAAGTGAGATAGACAAGCTTTAGCTTCATCTGTTAGTAGTATAAGATAAGTTGGAACTTATAACCTAGCTTTTAATGATAAATGTTAATTCCTGTATTCTGCCTACTTGGAATTCACTAAGGTGAAATATTTATAAAGTATGCCCAAGCTAGGGCTTTTCAATATATCTTCGCCAGAATGCGAACATGCTCACTCTTTGCCAAGTTCCAATATTTAATCCTGCGATCCCGTTATAGCTATATCAAAGTAGGATATTATTACCTTGATTATGGTAACTCAGTCTTTTAGATCCTTGGAATTTTTTTTACTAAGCACACCTCTTCAGAACATTAGTTTTTATCATAATTCCTTACAATCCAAATGGTTCATCTCAAAAAGAATCTATTATAAATATGAATTGATCAATGTAGGGTATCTATCTCCTAGTTAGTTATTTTTTATTTTTAAATATATTTTATAAGCTTCCCACCGACAGCGATCTAGACAATTTTTTTAACTCGTAAATATGTTTATAATAGTATTATTAATTTAATTTTCAAGACGGTTTTGTCTATGAGTTATATATTTTTTTAAACAACAAGTTTGAAAAAATATTTTAAGTAAGCGATTGAACTGAGTTTTTGTTCTTTCTTTATTGTACACAAAACGTTCATACAAAATTATAGAATAATGGTTAATCTCGCCTTTGATGTACAAAGGCGATATAAACCCTTAAAGATGTGGCGGTGATAGGTGTACACCACCACTCTTACGTTGGCAACATTATATTAAAACTGGCAACAATATAAACCACCACGCATGCATAATTTTAATTGTCATCCATATATAAGTAATCACTATTGTATACAAAGTAAAGTGAAGTATTAATAAAGATTTACACCAACAAGGTCTTCAAAGAGTTTTCTTTCAGCAAACCTAGGAGTCTAGTGAGAAGGGGATAAGCAAAAGGCAGGGTTGTGTACACTAAATTATTTTACGATTTAACTATATAATTTAAACAGATTAACAAAACTATTTTTTTTATGTTTGCTAATAGGCAAACTGGCAAACGGACCACCTGGTGGTAGGTGGCTACCGTCGCCCATGGACATCTGCAACTCAAGGGGAGCCGATGCGTTGCCTACCTCATTGAGACTTTAAGTATCTGTTCACGCCCTTTTTGAAGAGCCCCCCACATTGTAGCGCTCTGGGATAACCGAGAGGGAGAGTTCATTCCATAACTTGGACACATATAGCATGAAGGAGCGTCCGCCACGTACCGTGGACTTCCAAGCGTCTAGGAAGTGTGGGTGAACTCCCAATCGCTCTTTGACTTTTATTGAAAATATTCTTCTCAATAGGGCGCGTTCCCACTATGTCGTAACAATTAATTTATCGTTGGACGACTGTCGTCTCTAGCTGTCCCAATTATAACGATTGTTAGTCGTCAAGATTTTTTATCGTTTAGCGACGATCGTGTGTAGCTGTTTTTATTGCATCGCGACGACATTTTGTCGTTTTACGGCAAGCTACAAGTCTACAGTCGCGAGGGGGAAGGGAAACACGTGTAAACGACGAGACGATATTTCTACCGTGGCTACTATTGATTTGCCGTCACGATTTAGTCCTAACGATCTTTTATCGTTTTACGACTGTCGTGCTAGCCGTTCCCGATGTCATGACAATCTGTCGTCACTGCAAAAAAATTCGTAGACGACAGTAAATCTTGTCGTTCTATAAGTGAACACCTCCATTTAAACATATAAGCCAAGATACTTTAAACTACATGATTACTGTCGTGACGACAAACTGGGAAAGCGCCCTTAGATTCTGATAAATAAAATTATTTTCTCTTTCTATTTCGTTGTCAAAGAATTGCACATATTTCAAAATCTACACAAACTTGAAATTGGTTTTATACAAGGAAATAACCTACTTTCATTTAATACCGGGATATATTACCTTTTGGATACGCATCGATTTTTCATAAAGTGTCTCTATGCCATTCACTTCCATATTGCGACGATATTTCCCCCACTTTTCTCGGTGTGAAATAACAATACGAATACAATTGAATTGTTTTATGACACTTCAACCTTCAGATGTGGATGAAATGTCTTTATTTACGTACGCGTAGGAAGATATTTGTATATAATACTCTTTTTAGTTATACTGTTACCTGTGGAGGCTTTTCTAACTCTATCTTATTTTTAGTTAAGAAAGAAAATAATTTTATTTAGGATAAATTATAACACACACAATATAATTACTTAAAAATACACATTGAACACCTAATTAAGAATAAACTAAATATTAAATTAATTAAACTAAAAAAAAAATATTAAATTAAATACTACATATTATAATTATAAACATATTTACAAGTAAAAAATGTAGTCCAAATCGCTGTCGGTGGGGAGCGTTCCCAAAATGCTGGCCGCATTGCCTCGTTGTATGGCAACGTTAACGTTACCCTAAATATAGGCCAGCCCTTTGGTCACACGAGACTTCTTTCAATAATTATTAAAAAATAAATTACTTAATTATTATCAATTACTTAAAAAATAAAACGAGAATACTAAACTATATATATACATACATATATATAATTAAAAAATAAAATAACAAACAAAATTAAAATACAATTTAACTAAATTAAATACCACTTGTATCATGTTTTAGGTCGCGCTGTGAAAGTTGGTGCTCTTTTAAAAATATTTTTATGTAATAAAATAAATAAAATAAAAATAATAAAATAAATTAAATATACTAGGTTATGCCCGCGACCTCGCTTACGCTTGACGTGATATTCCCGGGACACAACGTGCCACAGCATTTAAAAAGCTGTAAGCTATCGTTTTAGTGAAAGCCGTGTTGGGAATTTATTACATAAAATTTTCTATCGATCAGTGAAAAAGTCAAATTGATTTCGATTTGTTTTTGAAATTTGACAATTTTAAATCATTCCCAGAAAAAATTCCACGGGATTCCCAGGATTTAGTAGGGCAGATTTCATCTCTAAGAATTTTCTATTGATCAATGAAAACCGTGTCGACATCGGCAAATTAATTTTTATGTGAGTTCCGAACAAACAGACAATTAAATGAGAGGCCAAATCCTTAGCAACATTTAGAAATTTACTTTATTTACTCAGAAAACATTATTGTCCACAAATACCTTTTCTGATTTACGGAATATAATCATGCTAAGACATTTATTTATTATAATAACTTATGTGTTATTGTATATATATGACTATGTATATATGTATGTGTTTCTTTCTTAAATTGCCTTTTTTCGTGCACCTATTTCACCTGATTCAATTTCTGTTATTTAGGTTGCCTGGCAGAGATCGGTTTGACCGATAAGGCCGCCTGTTGTATTGCCTAAAAATATTGTAAACATGATCTTTTTTTAAAAAAATGTATTTATTCCAAAAAGTCTATTGTACATGTAAGTTGCCGGGGCTTCCCAGAAAGTAGTCAAATGACACTTGTGTTGGGAAACCTCGCTCTTCCTATGTTACATTATTTTTTAAGACTGTTAGTGTGCATGTGTGTGTGTGTTTGTGTGTGTGCATGTGTGTGTGAGTGAGTGTGTGAGTGTGTGTGTGTGGTAGTTTAAATAGAACACAAATACCTACTAATTACTACTACATTAAGCATGTTTCATATTCAAGCTAATATAAGCAAAATGTCTTCCACTTCATCATAATTAAGGGTAAGGAGCCATTCGGTCAGATTTTTCTTACACTCACAGTCTCATGGGGTAAATGTTAAGAACACGATTTATTTTATTATAAACACAGGGGGCTCGACCTACATATTGCCGACTAGTAAAGACTGAACGTGCGGAATATGTAGGGGCAACTATGTCATACCGTCTTTTCCTAAGTTTGCACGGTCGAAAGGTAACCCTTTATGGTATCTAAGTGTTTTTGTAATTGTGTTTTTGATGTGCAATAAAGCGTTATCTATCTATCGATCTATCTATAAATGAAAAAAGTTCTCCATCGTGTATTCTACTTTTTTTTAAATAACTTCAATGTACTGAACGGCAATTTAGAATACTATAATAATATTATAGATGAATGACTGAATGAATGACTGAATGAATGAATGAATGAATGAATGAAAACTCTTTATTGTTCATCATAACTGAAACCTAAACATTTCCGCGACCGGTTTCTCCGACCACGCTATGTTAGCGAAACACTCGGCGATGCTCGCGTTTAATATTTTATTGATATTTATTTAAAAAAAAAATATTTTGTTTTAAAATATGTATTACGTTACACTATACATATAATAAAATCGTAGAGGTCTAATTTCTGTACAATGAAAAAAATGCTAAAAACCGAGTCAGGGGGATGTAAGAAGCGAAATAGAACCAATTTAGTTTTTTTTTCAAATATTTTGCTTCTCGGTTTGTCTGTCCGTTTGTACCGGTTAATCTCCGAAAGGACTGGACCGATTTACATGTATGGTGATAGCTTATATCCCTGGTCAACATACAGGATACTTTTGATCCCGAAAAAACTACTACTTTTTTTTAAACTATTCCACGCCAACGAAGTCGCGGGAGAAGCTAGTTAAAATAAATTACTTTTTAAGTGAGATAAGAGATAAGGATTTGTAATATTAAGATTACTTTTATACAATCCAACTTCAAAAATGAAAAACTTTAAAAATCTATAGCAAGGACTTACTAGTCGTTATCTTTAAGTATCGCGATTGATGTCTTTCGAATATAACATTTGATGACCCAATACATCGTCCGTCGAGATTTATCATCAAATATAACTGCGCCAAGATTATCATTGTTACAATTTTTATGATTTACTAGAAGTTTATCTTCGAGGGTAGACTGTTTAACTACCTTCATAAAAATAAAAGAGGATTATCTTTATATTGAACTTTAGCTGAAATGTGTGTCTTAAATCTTACCAGTGTACCACTCGCAAGAGCTGTGGTCTATGACTGTTTTAAAGAGAAAACGCTTCATGGGTATTGATAGTCAGATCTTGAAAAAATTTCATTACATGAGTTTAACAGACAGACAGACGGCCGACCTGAATACCTAGGGAGCTACAAATGCTGGAACCTGGTCACTAATGCCGGAACACGACTCAACGTTGTTATGACGGTATACTCTAGACCAGGGGTGGTAGCCATACAGTCGGGCAAACACCCTACCACCTGGCTATGGTTTGTTTTGTCGCCTCTTAGGACAACACTCTTACACGGCCGCCCGGCCGCAGGAAATTGTATCTTTCTCCATTCCTGCACGGATGATATAATAAAATTTTTACATATGTAAGCTTGTCAGAGTCGTATAAGCTCAGGATGGTTTTATTCATCAGTATTCATCATGGCATGGCATGAATATGTCGGTATATTTATGAAGTTAAATTTCCAATCTAACAAGATAATGTTTCTAATGCGTAAATAGCAACTCATCACTTATAAATTAACACTAATCCCTATTAATCTTATAAAGGCGAAAGTAACCCTGTCTGTCTGTCCGACTATTTCGTTTTCACGGAAAAACTACGGGACCGATTTGACTAAAATTCAGTATATATATCAAAGCAGGGGTGATGTGAGTCCATTAGTATGCATGTCATCTTTTACAACGGCAAGTCAGCATTTCTTAAGTCTTCCTCTTCGACTTCCGGGACTCTTTGGGACCTGGTGGAGGTGGCATGCCTACAATGACAATTAAAATTGACCCCAATACTTATAACAGACCATGAACGTCCCACTGCTGGCTTCGGGCCTCCACTATAGGGTAACGGACAGTATACCCGCCACGCTTGTCCAAAGCCGCTTGGCAGGTTTGACACATCGGTTATCTCGATGTGCAGGTTGCATCACGATGTTTTCCTTCACCGTTATTAACACGTGGTAATTGTAACAATATGTACATTAGGTCAGAAAACAGCCCAAGTGGTGCATTTGTTCCGGCTAGGATCGAACCTGCGCCCTTTGAGTTTGGGACGCGTGCGCTAGCCATTACGCTACCACAACTTCTTTGACTTCATGACCCTAATACTTAATGTTAATATATTTCAATTTATTATTATAATATGAAATTTAATTTTACATAATTTAACACGAACGTGCCAAATCTCGTCACTAATTTCATCGAGCGAATATTACGAATGTAAATTTTATTCAAATATATCTCATGTTCCAATGCACAGAACCTAATGTAACTAATTAGCCTAAATTAAGTGTACAGTATTTTAGAATATATTAACATGGAATGACACCCTGGTGAGACTGGGAATGTGTTTAATAAGCGAGTGGCGTTTAAAACAAGCTAATATTACGTCCTTACCTGTATTATTTATTCACTCTATCCAATGATAGCAGCGTTTGTTTTGTAATAATATTGTTACATGCCGCAAAGTGAAGGCACACCAGCCTGTCATAAAACACAGTTTATTACCTGTCGCATTTGGAGTTCACTTGGAGTTTACTTTGTGTTTAAAATTTGCAATTAGACAATAGCTATTTTTATTTATTTCGACTTTGTTGGCCGTTCGCAGGAATGCAGACCAGGTGTGCAGATTACGGTTTCTCGGAAACCTCAGTACTTTATTGTAGTGTATGGTTAGTATAAAACAATGCCCGAACGAGGGGTGGGGTAGTCAAATGAGGATTACGATACGAGCAAGATTAGATTCGATGAGCGATATAGTGACGGACTTTGCGCGTTACTGAATCGTGCAGTTTGTACTAGTAGTGTCTAGTTATATGTGTACCTATGTTATACGTGTTTGTATAGTTCTAATAAACTCTTTAGTAATTCCAATGGCATTTTAATTAGAGCCTGTGTAATCGTAACAATATGAATGTGAAGATATATTCAAATTATTAGTTTTTATTCAACATAAATTTTATTGAGAATACTTTATGAGGGTCATATATATAAGTTAAATTTAAATCTACTTCCTATTTATGACACCGCTTCGCAACGTGTTATAAACTGCAGGTGTGCATTCACTTTGTCAGCGTGTAACAATATTGTAACGATCGCAACAATGACATACTAAGAGTTCATACTGCAACAAATATCCATAGACCCTTTACATGTTTTGCAAAATATAAAAGTTATAGCGAATATGGTTAAAAAACTGGAGCGAGCAGCTATGTAAATGCAGTTTTGTCATTTAAATATTCTTCTATAGTGTAGTATCCCTTTTAACAAGATATTTTTAATTTAGCTTTAAATTTAGTAAAGGGCAGATCCAAACTTTGGAATTTTATTGACGAATCGCTTCGCTATACTTAGACATACTTCGTATAGAATAGTTGTAGCGGGTAAAATAGTAAAAGACTATATTTACTGCATACATGTATTAAACGAATAAATAAATTTAAAAAAAAACGAGAGAGCGGGGTGAGTCTTATTGCCTTGGCAGACGTTTTGCTTTTTATGTGGCGGTACCACCCTGAAGTGTCTGCTGGTCCAGGAGTGGTGCCGACGGTACTGCGTTTGGTGTGCCGGACAGCCGGGGACGACCTCACAGGCGCACTGGTGAACGAGTCGCCTGGGTCTCCAAGGAGAAGAAATAGAACCCAAAACGTAGGTTATAAACACTAAATATATTATAATTTACTTTAAACAGGTACTATAATATGATAGTACTAAATAATCTTAATAATGTTAATTTTATCGTTTTATCGTGGTGGTGGTGGTTTGAAATTTTAAACCCGAATGAGCGAGCATCGATGTGCCGTCGAAACGCGCGGCCTGCGACCCGCCGCGACCGGTTTCTCAGACCACGCTATGTTAGCGAAACACTCGGCGATGCTCGCGTTTAATATTTATTGATATTATTTAAAAAAAATATTTATGTTTAAATATGTATACGTTACATAGTTAGATTAAGAACGAATTGATGATATAGATGTAAAGAAAAAAAAATGATGACTTGAAGATGACATGATGATTTGTGTGACAGAAATGTATGTTAGAATAAGAGTGGCAAAAAGACATAATGTCGATTAATAGTTATGGTGAAAAAAAAAGAGTAATTGAGAACTTGACTTGAAATAAGTATAATAAAAATAAATAAATTTATACTAATATACAAAGCTGAAGCGTTTGTTTGTTTGCTTGAACGCGCTAATATCAGGAACAACTGGTCTGGATGCTTAAAGGTCTGTATATCATCACGCTAAGAGCAATAGGAGCGGAGCATCAATGAATCATCACCTCTATCTAATACGATTTCCTGCAGCCGGGCGGCCTGTCGTAGGAGGCGACAAAACAACCCACAGCCAGTTGGTAGGACATTTGCCCGAGTGGATGGCAGCCAGACCAGCTCTGGTCAATATGTCGCCATAACAACCTTGAGTTGTGTTCCGGCATTAGTGACCAGGATCCAGTCTCCCTTAAGAAAGCAGCAGCGTATTTGTAGCACCTTTGGTGTTGCAAATGTCCATAGGCGATGGCAACCGCTTTCCATTAAGTGGGCCGTCTGCCTGTCTGCTGAACTCATACAATAAAAAAATGTGCATTGTGTGTGAATGTTTGAAAATCTGATTTTTTTAACTATTCCACATGGACCAAGTGGCGGGCAGAAGCTAGTATTACGTAAATAGGATAAGGATATGTATAATTAGCTCTTTGTAAATAAAGATACATAAATGTGAGACGGAAAAGGAGACACATAATAAAAAGATTATGAAAAACACCTACTTCTAAAAGGCTGCTCAATAATGTCCTTGATTATGTAAGGGCTGACGCCTGGCCTGAACGGCAAGAATCAATAAACAAAAATATATTCATCGAAGAAAACATGCAGGCATCTTGTTTTCTAAGGTAAAATGGCAATAGTACAGGTAATAGAAACAACTGAGGTTTTATTCTCAGTAGAGATAGGAAGCTCGCCACCGCGACATCATCAAGCGCAAACCTGGCTGGTGGCCAAAAATAGCAATTTTAGTTCCGCAACAAGATTCCGCATGTCGTAAAAGCAGCGGCAGTTAAAAGTAAAAGTCCATAATATTCAGTAGAAAAAGCATTGAGAAAGTTAAGATAGCTAGCAATGAACTTTTTCAGGCACATTGGCTGCTGGTAATGTTCTGCCATAACGGACGATTTTAACATTATTCCAGTATATCTAGGTTTATTCAAATGTTATTTTAAATATAATACGTGGATAATTATTTGTATATTGAATGTGTTACCTTAGTATATTATAATAACTCACACAGTGGAACTCTTAACGAGTCTGGGGAGATGTTTGGCCCGTCAGATTTGTCTGGCTCGTTGGGAAATATTTTAAAACATAATAATAATAGTTTATTTATTTATTTCCCATAAAAAGAAAACAAAATTATAGAGTACAAAATTTTGACAAACTATATAAATGGGAAGGACAGGAGCCCAAACTAAGTAAAACCCTGTATGATGGTACTCTTGGCCCTCGCCTCCCATTAAGCACTAGTTCTATAATAACCGCCACATAACTACAATGAAAGAAAAAAATAAAATAAAATAAAATAAAAAGGAAATAAAACAATAGAGAGATGTGTGTGTGTGTGTGTCTGTGAGAGTGTGAGTATGTGTGTAATAATGGTTACAAGTGTGTTTGTGTGTATATTATATTATATACTTGATAATATATATAAAATTCAGCCTTCCTAAAATGACGCAAGTTCCCACATTTTATTTAAAGTGTCTGTGAAAAGTTACGGCCTACAGGAAGAGTCTGGCAACTGTATATCTTTGTTTATAATAATATCATATAAGACATATGTAAAAACTAGGCTTGCTACTTTGACGTAAGTTAGCATAGATTTTTTTCACCTTTGATACCTGCTACCTGAAAGACGGCCCCGCTTTCAACTTAGCAGTATCTAAGTTTCTTTCTTTCTAAGTTTATGCTGAACAATAAGTCCTAAGCATTTCATTTTCCTAAAATCACATAAGCCTGGGGTGACTGGGGTCTCAGTCTATTAGTAACTCACGGGTGACATTGCAAACCTTAGAACTCATCTCGATGGCTTCTTTTCCAGTGTTCAATTGTTTTGAGGTCAACAACAAATTTATAGCACCTTTGTTTTTGGAAATATCCATAGGCGACGGAAACTACTTTCAAGCAGGTGGGCCGTTAGGTTGTTTTCTGTATTTAATCAAAAGATTTAATAATTAAAAACACACTCATATCTAGTGCAACGCTCAGTCTCTCGTATTTCACTCGTAAAAAATATTTTACAATAATATTGTTACGACCGACAAAGAACAATGCACACCTGCAGCCTATTACCTTCCCCGCATTTGAACTTCTTTTATTTACTTTGCGTTTAAAATTAGTAATTAGAAAAACAGCCTATTGTTGTTGTACTCGTTTATAGCCGCAGGTGTGCGGATTACGTTTTCTTGGAAAATTCAGTCCACGCGGTCGAGTGCTGTATTGTATAGTTTAGTATAAAACAATACCCGAGCGAAGGGTTGAGGCAGTCAAGCGACGATTACGATACGAGCAACACGTGTACATTCAATAAGCTATATAGTGACGTACTTTGCGCGTGTTGTTTAATCGTGCAGTTTATACTAGTTGTGTCCGGTTATATTTTTACCTGTGTGAAACGTGTTTGTATAGTTGTAATAAATTCTATAGTAATTCCAAACGGTATTTTAATTCGAGTCCTGTAACTCGTAACAACATGTATTTTATTATAACTGTTTCTTTGATCATAATAGCTAAAGCCATCTATTACGTCACATAGATAAATGATATTTATGTGCTCGAACCCTCTTTAGAAGAACTTTTAAAGAGCAGTTTGGGCTCCAATTGACGACTAGTCCGTCATGCTCACCGAGTTCCAACTGAACGCTACATAAATCTTGTAAGTTACATTCTCTTATACATAATGGCAATGCTTTGAATACCTACATTTCTATTTATATCTATAGTAAAAAATATTTCAATATTATTCAAAAAATACTCTTAGGACGTAAAAAAAGTTATCGATGACTATTTCTAAATTAAATTTGACAATACTTAATTTGACATTTTTGGCATTGTATTCTATACGGGATAACTCTGCACTTGACATATTTACATATATATAAAATTACTATATTACTGATATTTCTAAAAAACAAATGTATGTGGATTGAGTGGATTACAGCCTGTTTTTAAAATTAGTTGATTTTCAACTTTTAATGAATAATTGCATGCCTAAAGGGCCCGCTGTGGGACATTTATGGGCTGATATTATTTTATTATTATTTAATTGGTAGCTAGACATACGCACACATTATGTATCCCTAAGTAACCACGCTTGTGTTATGCCTGATATACTACTATACTATACTACGGATAACTTTCATGTAGATCCCAGGCTCCTTCCGTACTGGAGGTGAATGCCAAGGTTAATGGGGAACCATGTCTAGGGTTTTAGTGAGTATCCCCCAGTGGTAATAACACTCCATAGAGGTGCTAGTGCTACCCCGACGTGGCGACTTTCATATACCCAACCGCGTTTCTCCATAGTTATTTGTTATCGAAAGGAATTTCCCTAGATAAAAATAGGTCGATCCCAAACACCCAGACCATACTAAATAATACGTACGTTCATTTATAAAATTTGCCATGCCAGGAATCGAAGTCAGATCTTCCGTTTTCTACTGAGTTAGGCAAATAAACACTCAAACACAGAGCCAGTAATTGTTTCCATCTATAAAAATAATGGTTCTTAATTTCAAAATTTAAATGAAAACTGCAATTATACTATAGCCAATAATAATTTTATTTTAGTCTTGTATTTCTTATCAAATTTGAGGAACACGCAGTTCAAAATTACACCTTTGTTAAAATAGAAGAGAAAGCCGAGGAAATCTAAAATAACATTACCTCTAAAAACAACCGTCTGAAAATATTATACTCTCGTGAAATTGCACGTATAAGAGGAATTGTCATAGGGGACAGAGCTGTGACGAATGACGTCATATCTCACACGTGTACTTAGCCAGGAGAGGATTAAGTGGTACTTGAACGCGGACTTGGGGACCCTTACTAATGGTACTAACTTGCAAAGCCATTTCTTTATCACATTCGAACTCATGTGACAAATAAGCTTTAAGCAATATACCTACCACCCAAACCTAGAGATGGCTATCGAATACCAACAGCCAACTTAAGCTCATTTGCAGCCAATATAAAGCCTGCGCGGGCTATCTGACACTTCAGGTCTGTAAACAAAAGCTATTGATATGCCACGGTTATGTGGGTAAGGTTTCAGCGGTCGACGAATAATTCCTTGTCGAATTTAACCCAACCTTCTCGTCCTCTAGATTTTTCTTCCTTTGTAACGTAGCGTAAGGTTACAACGCTATGCTACGCTATAGAGGAAGTAGTTCACTAACGAGTGTACTAAGTTTGAGTACAATCTCCAATTAATAATAAATGTGGTTTAAAAAAAGTGAATAATAAAAATTGCAATAATGATTAAAAAATTGAGAAGAATAATATTAAAATCAAGTAATAAAATCTAAATGACAGCAAAACTAATGTACATAAATGACTGAAATAAAAAGGACAGAAAGTAATTAGCAACAGGGTTGTTGACGTATTCACGTCAATTGAAACACTTTTTATCACCTTACGAAACGGCGAAGCTTTCTAGATTTTGTCCGAGCAAAGTTGTATAAAGTTTATTTTTGTAAATTATATTAATTTTTGAATCGGATCAAATATGCTTTTTTTATTTGGTTCATAACAAATTAATATAAAAGCATTTGGAGTGAGTTACGCACAAGTAGTAAGGAACTTTTCCCATCTTATATTCCAACTTATCATCTTTGGTGCAGTTATTTTTCTTATATTTCACGTCGTTTGGCTGAGTATATGATTTCTTTGATGATATTCAGACCGATTTATAGACGTATTACTGTATTATGTGTGTGTGTATTTTTTTTCTTGTAATATGGATTTAAATTGAAATGTTGCAAAAATATACATATTTATAACATTTGGTGTCGATACTAATGTCGAGCCTATCGAGATATATTGACAATTATGTTCAAAAGAACGAACGATAAGTGTTGCCATTCAGCGTGGAAATTCGTGCAATGTTTTGGGAACGCTTCAACTGAGAATTGAGTTGAACTGTATAGAATTTGGCATACTGCCGCGGGATCTAGTTTTGTGTTATGGTAAGAATTGGTACAAAAATATTGGTCGTACTTCACGGCGACTTGTCCATCTATTGACAAGTTATCTATATCTTTATAGATAAATAAAATTGAGGTGTCTGCTCAATGTCAAAGTAACAGCTTTTTACTAAATGCATATGATATATATTCGAAGCTAGGGATGAACATACGATACTTTTTATCCCGAAAAATGGGATAGTTTCCGGGATAAAAATATATTTGTCTCTCTGTTTGTTATGCTTTTACGGAAAACCTGGATCGATTTGGCTGAAATATGGTATATATGTAATTTTAATACTGAGGATGGTCACGGGATACTTTTCATCCCGGATAATAGAATAAGTTTGGTGACAGATTTATATAAAGACTACCCAGAAAGTAAGATATGTTTTTATTTAGTGATTTGTCATTTTGGTTAATTTGGGTCATTTTGATCGATGTGGTCGATTTGGTCATTTCGTGTTTTAATACCGAAAATTGGCGTATATACTTTTAATTCGGTAGATGGCATAGTTTGCAATATAATGAAGTGAATCTTCCGGGGGAAATAGCATTAACATAAAAAGTTAATCCAATGTAACCCTGTAACCTCTTTTAGAAAGAGGCACGCACTAAACGTTGAACGGGTGAACTCTAGTTATTAATATATTCAATTATTAAATGAGTACATTAAAACTAAAGCTTTGCAGTATCTAACGTAAATTTAGAGTAAAAGCGAAGATAAATAAATAAGCTTTCCGGAGTTTTTGAAATGGAATATTTTATTTGAAAAGCTCTCTATACGGAGCTTGTTAAAAATACAAGGGTTGGAATACATTTTATAATGTAGAATACAAAGGTTGACCAGTATTTATACAGTCACCACTGCATTTGTACTATTACCGTCTTATGAATTTTCAATATCAGGTGCATTCTTCAGTAATATACAGACAGGTGGCAATAGAAGTGCATATTGCATCATTTTTTCCGAGTAGAAGTGCGGGCGGCTGCATCGTTGGTAGCGGTCATGAGTTTTAGTCACTATGATCACTTGACAGGTCGCCATTTGCGTGCGGTATTTACGAATCTCGTTCATCATGTTACTAGTTTATATTTCTGATACATACCAATTAGTGAAGCTGAGTGCTAATTATAAAATATACAGCGTTTGAAGAATTTCAATGTTAAAACAAAAAATCGTAAGAAATCTAGACGACAATATGAGAGATATCAGTCTGTACAGAATCACAAATTCTACTCGCAAAGATCGTCTTACACTTATGCGAGAAGTTGCAACGAATTTAAACTGACTAAACTGCATCTTACAAGCTGCATTAAACAAAATGAAAGAGTCTGACTCGAGCAAGCTCATTTCAGATGAATGATATGACTAATATACATAAACAATGTTTTACCTTATAAGATCACTTTAGTACAACACACATATGACTTTTGCAGCCTATTTTACGGTATTTAAATGTGTAAGGACCGGTTTTTCAATCACCAGATAAAAGTTATTCATACAATAAAGAAAGTACTCTTCTTTCTTAGAGGCTACGTTCCATTAGGGAGTCACAACAACCACGCTCACGACCGCAATTTTTTCCGGTCCGCTTGCTTGCCGGCGTTACAATCGTAAACCCAAGTGGCTATTCCACCAATCTCTTGATATGGGTTGATAATGACGTTTTCGCCACGACCACAACCACCGCAGTCGCCTTGTGGAACGGCTAACGGAGAATTTTGGGCGTTGTGAGCTACTAGTGGAATACGCTGTAAGTCGTTCCTTCACTGCTGAGGACCGTGACTTCAATGGTAGAGAATAAGTGCTCTCCTCCGCTGAGATCAGTTTTGAGCGTGATGGAGGGCCGAACTTATCGATGTATCCAGCTGGTCAGCAACCTGGTCAATCTACCTATTTGAAGATCTACCCTGACGATTTCTTTTTCAGTTTGCTAGATTTTTTTCAACTTTGGACATAGGTTTCTATTTAAATAATAGTTGTTGGCGCCACTTATTTCCCAATTTACAACTGTGCCTTGGGTTTATAGCGCCTTGCAACCCCCGTATGTTGTCACCGCTCGCTCTGCGCGTGAGTTCAGTACGTTGGCAAACGCTACGCCAACGCGACGCACGCACATAATATCGCACCCGCCTTTATATATAAATACAGTCAATTCGCTGTCGAAGATTTCCGGGTCCAGTTATATACTAGGACATTCTCCTGAATCATTCAGAACTTAGTGATCAGTGTATCTGCGTCCCTTGCGCCCCAGGGCTCGTGTAGAAGGACTTTGTCACCTTTATCGCCACCTGACAAGCAGCGGCAGAACCCTGAACCAGCGCTGTCGTGGGCTGGTTGCTGACTGCGAGGTAAGTGCAAGGTTCTATGTTCTCCGGGCACCTGTTCTTGATTGGGGAATGAGGGGTGGCCATACATTGAGCACATAACCCCACCCGCGGAGATTGCCTGATTGTGTCTCCAATAGTAAAATAAAGTATACATTTATTTAACTGAGTTTTCGGTAAATATGAGTCCTACTGTGGTCTAACTTCTTCTTCTTTTTATCTTTTCTTCTTATTATGTGTATTAACAACTCATTGACTCTTAAGGTGATCAGAAGGCTGGTGCTTACCTCGGGTAATGGATCAGTATGGCGATCTAACGATGAAACGGAGCCAAACTTCTGGGCACCTTAACCATAGAAGACGGTGATCTAGGCTCAGTATTCTTGTTATAGTCTTGAGGGACTATGGGTTGAATACAATACAAATAAGTTAAGTTTTCTTTTATTGTATTCATATATATAATATTAATATGTGTTATTGTCTATTTATTTATTTATTTATCTTAATTATATGTACTGTGTAATATCTATGTATCCTATTAATTACAAGTATTTAATTTGTACAACACCGTCATGCACTTTCGATTCCTTTCACACAATCCACAGCTCGGGTTATCTGGAAGAGACCGCTCTAAAGCAATAAGGTGGCCCTTTCTTCCTGCCTTGACCCGATATGACTGTAAATGATTTACTTTATGTGTATTTGGTTAACAATAAAGTATTTTCTATCTATCTAGGTTACATAAGCGACTAATAGATTGCGCCATACTTTAAGTCCCACAGTTTCTTTCACAATTAGCACTGTTAGATAGCACTCGAATCGGATTCTAGATTTTTATTCTTTCAGGACAGTATAACGTCTTTCGGGACCGCTAGTAGAATAATATTGGAAAAAATAGTAGTATAAAAATATCATTCACTCATATAAAATTAACCTTGAGGCAAAACTAAGTAAAAGAACTTTGATTCATTAAGATCTCAGCATAATTAAGAAAAAATGTAATTAAAAATTATTTTGATTCTGCGCTGTGGCCATTAGTAATTACACAAAGCAATGAAACCTTTTAACCGTTCAGTGAAAAAGAGTAAAATAATATTGCGTTATTACTAGAATCTTATTGAAAAATAATTTATTATTTTGAACATTTTAAGCTTTTTATGATACCATTCTTTTACATTTACTTATTCACGTTAAAAAGTATTTTTCACTATCATAATATAGAATATCGAACATAAAAATAGTATAATCTATCTATACTATAATAATTGTGTAAATGGTACGAGGTTGTAAGATGCTTTTGAAAATGTGAAAAAAATCAGGACAGCTAATTTGGACCAGGAGATTCTGAAAATTAATTTTTAGATTTTTTGTTTTTCTGTCTGTCTGTTAGAGCATTACGTAATAACTACTGAACGGATTTAAATAAAACTCCACATAGAGGTAGCTTATGTCCGGGGACGTAACTTAGGATACATTTTATCCCAACAAACGAGGTGGTTTCGGTGGGATAGATGAAAATGCAAACGCAACTTTTTTGTAAACTACTGAACGTATATGAATGAAATTCGACAGAGTGCTGACTTATAACCCGAATCAACACTTCTAGTACGTCTATTCCAAGTAAAATAGACATATTAGCAAATATATAGACGTATTATAATAATCATACATTTAAATCTAAAGTTCATAGTTGGCTGCAAACTCAAAATTACAATGAGATTGAAAATTTACTGAAAATGGTAATTTAAGTTATAATTATATAAACACATACACACAAACACACACACACACAACATACATAAATAAATAATTGAGCATTGGAAGAGCATCAACACCTAATTAATACAGGTTTTTACCTAGTTTTAAGTGTTGAAGCCCCCATTTATTAGTTTTGGATCAAAGTTTATTTGTCTTTTATATTGTTACTTTTTCATGTCTTTCTTTTTACTGAATAAATTATTATTATTATCACATATTTATTTGTTTTCAAATTATTTACATTTTTCTTTATACATACATAAAAAAAGACATATATTTAAAAAAAATGTAAAAAACCGATGTCCGCCGGCAGCAGGGCCTAGGGTCCAAGCTACCGGTGGTTAAGGTTCCAGAGACAGGAACCTCCTCACGATACGGGTCGTGTCCAGCAGGGCTGCCTTCTGCATCCGACCCTTCACCCAGGTACCAAGCGAGAGCCTTTCAAGATGTCGGTCAAGGCTCTTCGCTATTAATCCATTATTATTATTATAACCTGAAGATGTAGAAAATTTTATATTTTTTGTCTTTTAATAAAATAAATCAATTCTTAGTCAATTATCCGTGTAGGAACGGAGTAAGAATACAATTTCCTGCGACCAAAGTGGTAGGATATTTGATCGACTGGATGGCTACCACTCTTGGTCTAAAGTATGTCGCCATAGCAACCTTGAGTTGTGTTTCGGCATTAGTGAACATATTCCAGTCTCCCTTAAGAGAGCAGCAGCGCATTTGTGGCACCTTTGGTGTTGCAAATGTTCAGAGGCGATAGTAACCGCTTTCCATCAAGTGGGCCATCTGCCCGTCTGCTGAACTCCTGCAATAAAAAAAAACAGATAGCGCTGTAATTAAGGTATAGATAATCATCGCTGTAATTTAATAATAAATACATTGTCATGTTGTCCACATGGCGTACATTACATATTAGATACTTGTAACCACGTTGGCTATGACTTTTTTATATTTTGCTGTGCAGTTGTCTACAATTTAGTGTCTTAGTTTCTTTGTAATTGTAGTGAATTGAACAAGAAACTAAAATATTGAAGTTTTACACCTAATTACATTTTTATGTGAATAACATAGAGCTACTATCTAGTACTATAATAAATCTGAAAATAGTTTAAATTTGTATAGTGCGTTTAAAAATAAACAGGGGACAGGGGGAAAATCATTGTAATGTACACCATCGTATATCTTTATAATATACGACGCTTCATCGTTAAATTTTGGTAAGGAGCGAATGGTTTAACAGATAAGGAGTAGTTTTGCTAACTACGAATTTCTTAGTGGAATGACCAAGGCAAGCTTGCAAATAGTTATGGATAGAGCTTTTTTAATAAAATGATTAGATATTTTGTGATAACGCAGAGATGATATTGTAAAATAACCTATCATAACTTACATGTTACGGAGTTGAAATATTGACGTTAGTGGCAGGATTGGTCCACAAATACCAAGTCGCTCAGTGAACTGTATTTAGAATGTTTCAGATCGATAGAATCCGCAATAAAAGAATCAAGATAACCGATATAGCGCGCAAAATCATGCATTGACAGAGAACTGTCTTGGCGGCCTCACCTGACTGAAATCAGTCGGAAACTTTTCGCGTCATCTGCTTCACTAAGAAGACTGAAGAATTTCCTACCTACTGCTACTAAGATTATGCTTGCTCAATCCTTGCTTCTCCCTCTGCTTGATTATGCTGATGCTTGCTATCTAGACATGACCCAAGAACAATTAGATAAGCTTGAACGCCTTCAAAATGTTTGTATCCGGTTCATATTTGGGTTGCGTAAATATGACCATATCTCCGAATTTCGTAATAAGCTTAAATGGTTGCCAATTCGCCTTCGCCGGAATGTTCACTTACTCTCACTTCTGCACAATATCCTTTTCAATCCCTGTACTCCCCCATATTTAAAGGAACTTTTTAGTTTCCTCTATCAATCTCATTCCCGTAATTTGCGCTCAAATGAAAATCTTCTACTAACAATACCTAAACACACTTCGTCCTTTGTAGGAAACTTTTTTGCCGTACAGGCTGTTCGCCTGTGGAACTCCCTCCCCTTGAAAATCAGACAAGCTACATCCATTTGTACATTCAAACACTTGATCACTGACCACTATTTGTCCATGCAATAAAATTTGTTGCACTATATGGTATTCTATTATTGTTTCGCATATTGTAAGTATATGTAATTTATATTATTATAATTTATTTAATTATGTACATTTATATTAGTTTATTGTTGTGTTTTTATTATTATTTTTGTTTTTTTTTATTACGATTGAATTAGTTTATTGGAGTTAAACCACCAAATATTATCTAAAAATTGTAATGTCTCCTTAGACACCGGATTGCCTGGAAGAGATCGCTATAAGCGATAAGGCCGCCCATTGTTCTAATGGAAATGTATTTAAGTACATTAAATGTCTAGGTTTAAGTTATAATGAACAATAAAGAGTTTTCATTCATTCATTCATTCATTCAAAATCAGTAAGCTGAAGAGGTTACAGCCATGACACGTCTGGCGTAAGACCGATGACCGGATAGGTTTGACTGTTTTAATATTAGTACTCTCCATTCCGACGGACCTATGCGTGACCTCTGTAAAGTCATCGTTGACTTACGCGTTGGAAACGTATTGGTAATTTCCAACCCGATGGGACCGATGTGACCTACATAAAGTCTTAAAGGACTTACGATTATTTGTAAACATATTAGTAACTAGCTTCTGCCCGCGACTTCGTCCGTGTGATGTGGTTTTTTAACTATCCCACTGGAGCTCTTTATGTTTCGGAATCAAGCCATTGTTACCTAAATATTGTTGTTGTTATTAATTGTAAAAGGTGGAAGGTAAAATCATACAAGTTACAATCAACAGATTAGGTCATTTATTATAATTATTTAACAAAGAGGTATACACAGAGTCACCTCTCTAGCACAATAGGTTCCTCCAAGAGTACTTAAAGTAAAGCCTAACACAGTTATTAATTTCCTTATATAACTCTATAGTTAACTTTATTACCTCGGTCTAGCTGTCTGAGCAGGGCTTTAAACTCTTTGAATAATCACTCAAAATTTAGGGTATCGTGGGTTGGAGAGGCTATACCAATAAACAAGAAGAGGGGCCACCTTATTTTAGAATTAAATAGTATTTCCGGGTAGAGAAGCTACCCGGGCAAACCGATGAGTCTAATCCCAAGGAGATAATTAAAAAAAAGAAATAAAACTCCCTGAGGGTTCCAATCCGATCCTGGGTCCGTAATCGAAGGTCAGGGGCGTCGGTATCGAATCCGGGAAGCGTTGCTCTGCTAACCACGCAGTACTACCTAGCTTCACATGCCTCGGTCGTAGACAACAGTTTATTCTTAATTATGCGAACGTAATAAAAAAAAACCCACTGATAGGTGGGTTTATTAATCCAATATTATGGCTTTAATGAGTTTTAATCGACGAGCCTTTGGGTAAAAATGCCTTTGTAATATAATGCGTCGGTAGGTACTGTGAAGAATCTTTAGCTGACTACACTTCCTTATTTAGGATAAACTTGTGCTAATACACTTTAAAAAAACGGGCTTTCAAGCCATGTATAACTCGACGACGCGCAATTAGAAATGACCGGCGGCCTCCGCGAACCACGCCGGGCGAAGAAAACCGAAAGCAAGCGAGCGCACCCGAACGTGACTTCGTCACTCGGTCCTCAAATGATATCACTTACCGCGCCAAATTCAAACGCTTTAAAATTCATGATATTACAACCAATAGGCTAAGGAACCATGACTACGTAAATACGGCGTCACAAAGTACCCTATATGTTGACCAGGGATATAAGCTATCACTATACAAAATTTCATGTAAATCGGGCTAGTCGTTTCGGAAATTAGCCGGTACAAACAGACAGACAAACAGAGAAATAAACAATTTGAAAAAAATCGAAATTAGTTCTATTTCACTTCTTAAATCCCCCTGACTAGGTTTTTAGTATTTTTTTTAAATTGTACAGAAATTTGACCTCTACAATTTTATTATATGTATAAGATATCCAAACCGATGGACCTATCCATAACCTGCGTAGTCATAGAATATGACTTACGCATTGTGTATCTTTATTACTCGCGGTGAAATATATTGCTTTCACACTTGCAAAAGGAGAGAGTACAAGAGTTATAGTATTCTTACGACTGAAGTTCCGAAAAGACATCATTCTTTGCAACGCGTATTTTATTACACCTTTGAGTTTAAACTATCAACAAGCCTTTTATGTTTTCCGTGATTATTCACAATCATTTGTTCGTGTTAATCCCTTTATATTTTCCCGCAGGTAGATTTCACAAAACCTTTTTTCTATTGTTAGCTTACGAGTTCCATAATATCAAAGAATAGTGAGCATGTTGCTGGGGAGCTATGCATATTCTGCAGATATGTAAAGTTGCTCCGTCAGGCTCGAGTTGTTTGAGTTTCAACTGCGATCGAGGTGTTAATAAATGTAAAATCACGGGAATCTCATATTGACGGACTTTGCGCGTCTTATGCTACTACGATTTCTTGCTTTACGGTTTGGACTTGTTGCATTTGATTGTTTGTAAGAAATGTGAATAACGTGTCGAATCCCACAACTTCGTAACAGTATGCGAGTAAAAGAGATAGATTATAGTAAACGTTGTACCGAATTCCTTCTCCTGTGTGACCGAACTATAGACATCTATTATAAGTTTGTGCCTGACTTATTTGAAGAAAAAAGGCGTCATACACAACGTTTTATGCAACATAATTTTAATTTATTCCGAATAAAGTGCAAATGGCGTATGCTAAACCTGAAACGTCGATTCTTTGCTTTCGTAAACACGTAGTTCATTTGCACTGAATTTACAGTGACCTAGTTTTATTCAGAATGTACGTAACTGTGTTCGGAATACCTAGACTATTTAATTTTGTCTGGGACTCCAAAGCTCGACTACATAATAGTATTTTCTTAAAGTCTCTAAAGTCTAGGGGTCCTCGAGAAAAGTCAACAGGTTATGCATTTATTAATTTAGGATAAATATTACGTGCTGTAATATTACAGTAAATTTTTAATGAAGTAAATAGTCAAATCGAAAAGGCCTTAATATAAGCGATTAAATATACATATAAAATAATTAAATGAATATTATTTATAGATCTTTAATTTATATTAAAGAATGCACTTTTGTGGAAATTCGAAATTTTCCATTTCATTTCATAAGTATACTAGTCATAAAATGCCATTCTAGACTATTTCTAGTTTATGAAACCCCCAAATGACTACTATGAAGAAAAAATTATATCACAATAATTTCATAATTATTTTTATTTATAATATTTATTGACCTATTATACCATTGTATAAAACATAAAAACAAAATGATGTTAAATCTTACGACAAGGTCAACTGCCAGTGTTATATTGTTCTATTATTGCCAGCTGGTAGGGTATTTGCCCGACTGGATGGCTAACACCCCTAGTCTACAGTATACCACCATAACAGCCTTGAATTGTGTACCGTACACGGCGGGATCGGTAACCCGACGGTCCAAACCCACAAGGTAATTCTTGGTACTTATATACTAGGTACTTACCTGGTACCCCAGTCGACGGTGGCGGGAACAGGAACAAGGGTGAACACTAATCTGTCAGAATATTAAGGGAAGGGCGCCCCTTGAGAGGAAATATATAACATATCCTACCAAACTACTACGAGGGAAACACTAGGGGCTAGATAAAAGTCTATCCAAATACACCCGCGCCTCGTCCTATATCGTCACAACCACTTTTCCCCGGAGTATATTACGTTATTAATCACTATTAGTGTTCCACTCACTAGTATTTATGAATAATTCTCAATAAATAATTAAATCTATCACCGTCTACGAGTCAATCACCGGTGTACCCGCTTTTCGACGCGACAAAAAAAAAGTGCATACGAATGAATCGCGCAACAATCGAAAGCCGGCGCTCGATATTTGAATTCCGAACAAGTTGTGTTCCGGCATTGGTGACTAGGTTCCAGTCTCCCTTAAGAGAGAGAGCAGCAGCGCATTGCACCTTTGGTGTTGTAAATGTCCATAGGCGATGGTAACCGCTTTCCATCAAGTGGGCCGTCTGCCTGCTACTTCTAGTTCTACAATAATTGCTTTTTGTTATTACAATAAGTAAAAGTACATATTTAATAGTATTTACTGTTGCTTAACTTAAAATGCGGGACCATTGACTTGTTGGAAAGCTTGTAACACTTGACGGGGTTGTTTCTGTAATGTTTTGCTATTTAAATTAAAAGAAAACTAATTTGCATTTTAAATGTTTCAAATAGTTTACTTAACTGTTGAGTAAGAAAGAGGGATATTCTCTATTATCAACAGAACGGATGGAACATAAGCCAAGCTGTCTACGGCGGATTGGCGGGCTCCACACATCGTTTGTACTGATGTATATGTTTTCCTTCACCATAAATTCGTGGATTTTCTAACATTTTTTTAATTGTAAACCTGGCAAGCAGGCAGACAGCTTCAACGACATACTATTTTGAAACTATTTATTAAGTTTATTGGCGATTCAGGTATCATATTGTGGGACAATATAGTTTTGGCAAGCAAAATACAACAGCTGATGCCAAATAAAACAATAAATACACAAACAAAAAAGTACCCGACTTTAAGAGTAACTAATTGCAAAATATATAACAAACTAGCTGTCCCGGCAGACGTTGTCCTGCCCTGAAGAAATAAAATTTAGAACCTGAGTGCAGCGCCACCTACCGGGTCAATTGTGAATCTAAACCATCCTCGAATCCACTTAAACACACACAAAATAATTCATTCAAATCGGTCCAGCCGTTTAGGAGGAATTCACTGTCAACACACGTAGAGAAGAATTATATATATAAAGATTTGCAAAAAATTTTACTTGGCACTGATTTCTAGATGTTATAGAAAATATTAATTTTTGGCTTTTTAATTACTCTATAAGTCCATTTTTTTAATAGTCTTTTTAATTTTTTAGGCTTAAGTTACGTATCCAATATACGGTATCCAGTAACAATGATATTTATATGAAACCATCCTGAAAGTGAATCCAACGCAAAAAATGATAGAATCAGTTCAGACACAAAAAGTTATGGCTGATAAACTGCAAAAAAAACGACTTTCTGCCCGTTTTAATTAATTTTCTGCTATGTCTGAAACGCAAAGTCCAATAATAATAAAATGTAAATCAGACTAATTCGATGATTTTCTGAATCCAACGCAATACCAATTCAGCAACAAAAAAGTAATAACTGAACATATATAAATAAACATATTTACAGGTTGAATTGGGTCTCAATTCTCCTTCTTTTTTTAAGTCGGTCAAAAACTATTTAAAAAAACGGTATCAATTTAAATCAGATGGTTGATTAGCCTGCTTTATTTCAACTAATACCTTTATAGGTACTTATATATACATATTTTTTTCGTATACTTTAATCCCAGAAAATATGAAAATACCTTCGGGATGCGAAAGCGGAATTCGAGCGAGCGGTGCAGCGGTAAAAGCCCTTATAAGGGTATAAATAAAGAAACATCCTTCCCTACGAACTTTTCTTTTCCACCGGCCTTTTTACAAAATATGGGCTGACACAAAAAATGTTTTTAGGCCCCGAACGTTCATTTGTATTCCAAGTATGATGTTGTTTAATGCTAGTTCAACGGGAAGGTATTTTTCACACAATAAGACATAAAGTTTTTAGTCAGCCTAATGCGTTTCTTTGTGCTTTCTTCGCCGTGAATTTTTATATACCTGTTCCATACGTATTATTAGAGATGCCACGAATATTCGGCTGTTATTCGGTATTGGGCCTATTCGGGCTATTTCTTATAAGGGTCTCAATGTTATATGTCTCTCTTTTCTCTTTGCTTTCACTATATCCCAATTAATTGTTGTCGGCACAATATGTCTTTTCCTTCCACACTCCTCTATGCTGAGATAAATCTTCTGTCACACCACAAATCATCCATCTTTTTTAGTCTACATTTTAACATTCTTTTTGTCACTTGATGATCCCTCCTCATTATACGCCCAGATTAAGTTGTAATCTTCTTCCTCTCAATGTAATGTCTATAGACTAAGAAAGAGGTTGGCACTGAAAATCAGTGCTGGGTCGAATTAACTTTCGGTGCAGCAATATCAGTCAGCCTCACTTGTTCAATTGCGGCTTACAACTTTTAAAATGTTATGATGTTCTATTAACTTTATAGATTCTGTGTGTGTCGCTTTTGACTAATATACGTTTCTTTCTTTCTATTCTGCCCCTTTTCTAACTATTTGGTATTCGGCTGAATATCGTGTACTATTTGGCCGAATACCGAATACCAAATTGTGAAAATAACCCTACATATTACTCAAACAAATATATTATTATCAGAAATTGCTAGTTAAATTACCTTTTAACAGTATTGAATGCGATTTGATTATTTTTTTATAAATTTTAATATTTCGGCCAGTTTTTAAAATGTCAAGATGAAATAAAAATCATTTAAGACAGCGCTTTAAACCGTTCAAACATAGCCTAAATACTTCACAAATTATTGCTTCAATACTAACCTACTACTCGCTACTAACGCACAAATTGCAAATATCTTACGCCGAACGTTGCGTATTCGTACCCGAATATTCGGCAAACCACTATTCGTGGCATCTCTAGTTATTTCGTGGTACGTTCCTTAATTTAGTCACTTCACAAGGTTTACATACGATTTCACTGTCGAAAACCTGTATTCCGTATACTGCGAATTTTGAGGTCTTTTGGACATAACTTTTGGTATGTGTTCAATATGTTATCTATGGTAAAATGGCAATTGAGTGAGATTACAGTGCATACGTGATTTAGAAAAAAATATTGTTTTCATGAGAGACTTGGTGCTTTATTTTAATTTAAATAAACTAATTTATAAATTTTTGTTTTGTGTTTTTTTATAGTCAGTACTGGTGTCTCCGAAAAGGGTTTGGTCAGACGCAAAACACTACACTTTCTGTCTCGAAACAATTTTCACTATTCAAAAAAAAATTCTAACACATTCTTGTTATACTGGATTACAAATAATATATAATACATTTAAACGTTACATGATTCTTAGTAGTTTTTTGTTTTGTGTTGTGTGGAACTAAGTCAAAGTAACCCCGTAATAAGGTAAGTATACCACGGAACTGTGGTTTAATTAATTAATAATTAACCGACAGACAAGCACACATATTGTATATCCTTAAATTAAGCAACCTACGCTTGTGTTACTTGTAATATACAAAGGACTACTCTGGGGAAAATTCGTTCCCGAAATTTAACATACCAGGAATCAAACTCGGAACCTCTGCTTTGCAGCAAGATAGCCTGGCAAAGGTTTAGTCTCCTCAACCACAGAGGCCGTCAAATTAAAGAGATCATTAAAATATTCATCTTCTTTGTATGCTGCAGTAAATTGAAGTTACGTCTTTTGCAGCACAAAGAAATCTATGTTGTTCTTAGTTGCACCGCAAAAGAGAATCGTACGGGGGCTTAGACCCCGTTTCGCAATGAACGTGTTAATCGAAAAATCATTTCTCAGAATTAAGTACTTTAACTCCTCAAATGATATAAAACAAATTAATATTCAAATTGATATCGTTTACTCGTTTAACAACTCCGTCCCCTGATTAGACAGCTCTTTCGAAGCCGATAAAATACAACTTTCTCAAGTTATTAATTATGTTTCGCAATCATTAATTTTCTTAATGTCAACGCTATGCCCGACTTGTCTAACTCTGTTGATTACGCGATATTTAGCCCATGAATAAATTGCTACTTTGAAACTTTCCTGGTGACAGTCAGTTCACAGTTTAAAGTATTTTCCGTTGTTTTCGTTGCCTGATTTTGTTTATGATCGAAAATCGGCTGCTTATATTACTGCAGGAGTTCAGCAGGCAGGCAGACGACTCACTTGATGGAAAACGGTTACCATCGCCTATGGATCTTTGCAAAACCAAAGGTGCTGCTCTACTAATGGAGACGAACCCGGTCACTAATGCCTGAACACAAATCGAGGTTGTTATGGCGGCATGTTCTAGACCAAGAATGGTAGCCATCCAGTCGGTCAAATACCCTACATACATGTTGTGACAACAACCTTGAGTTGTGTTGCGCCATTGGGGATCAAGCGCTTTCCATCAAGTTGGCTGTCTGTCGTCTGTTTGTGCCAAGTGTTGTGTGCGATCAAAATATTTAATCAATTATTATACAGTACCCGTTTAATTTCTGCACTCGTGATACACATTCAATCACTTTATTTCACACACATCACTGTACGCATTCACACACTCACAACCACACACGCACGTAAGCATATACAATTATTATTTAAGAGCTATCATTATGTTGTTTAACCATATCGGTGCGGGGTACCTTTCATTGACTCAAAACACAGGCCTTGTTCCTAGTTTGAGAGTCGAAGGTAGACCAACGTCTTCTATTCTATGGCCGTATATTGAACTAACACGTTTTTACTGTTTCCTTATAATCTTCTTTCTTTTCTTTATTTAATTTTGTTAAATTGTAAAACACAAAAGGTTAATAAAGATTATACTGTATGTCTTTCAAGACCACGAACCATAGAAAGGCTAGCATGTAGAGGAATTTGATGTAAATGTGGCGTGACACTGACCGGCGGACAATTAGATCTGTCTAGATGCAATGCACCCACTATTATGGGAAATGAGTTCAAAAAGTACCGGGCTATAGGGGTGAACTGCTAGTGATACAAGGGCTCTGGGAATATGGGCACTATAGCGTCTGCCCGTCGCAATGTTCGGGGAACATGGAAAAATGGGCAGACAGTGACTCCCCACTATTATTGGCACTATTATAAACTCCCCCAAAAAAATGCCATTATTATTATTATGTATGGCTTTAATGACCACTGGCCATAAAAATGGCCCGGACATTTGGAGGACTTGCGTGGGACAATGCGAAGGCCAACGTAGAGGCCCCTTGACAAATTCAATGTAAATGTGGCGTGCCACTTATTATTATTATTAATTTAAATAAGGTTTAAGCTGTCTATAGTTCTTAGTCAAGATTTGAACCCACGTCATTGGAAGAATGCTTTATTCACTTACCCACCAAGATTTCAAAAAGCCTGTTTATGCTATATTATTCTCTGCCATTTTGTTTTAATTCTGGCATGTCAGCACACAAACAATACTGACATTAACACGTCACCAGCACGTTTAGCTTACAAGCGTATATGTTAGGACAAGATAAAATTCGCCACTCAACGCAGCGTTTCTGTTTGAACAAGCAGCTATTTTTAGAATTTGCTGGATTTTTAGTGCATAACCCTGTTTCGTGTCATTCGAATTCCATATTTTGCTATTTTAAATGTTAGTTTTGTATTTAACAATTAGGAAATCATCATATACATCATATATAGAGGGCATTTTTACGAGAATATTTATGGAGTTTTGGAAGGGAAATTTTGTTTAGAATGGTTGAGATTTGCAACACATCTATAGCCTGCGAGAGAATAAGATACGATTTTTACTTTATACAGTACAGATTAGAGAGTCTATATGACCGATGATTAAACATAGGTCCAATTTGGACCGAAATAAAACTGATAATAATATTTTTTTGATAAAAACAGCGAAAGACTGAAAGTGATACATAAGAAGCTTATTTTGAATTATAACTGTTGACGAATGTAGGCTAAAGGAATCATATTTATATTAATAATAGAGAGGAATAATTATCTGTGAGTATATTCTTTGAAGTTTCACTTCTACTGCATATGAACTGCACGCACATTTTTATGTCTCTATCGATTCAATTTTGATCACTGTTTCATCTGACGTTTTTATTTTATAGACATCACACCTAACGTGGTTAAGGAGTCAAAATTAGCTCTTTTAAACTAGGTGGTCTTTTCTAGCTTACACTCAATCGCTCTTTTTGACGTGTGCCGTTTTACGTCCGTCATTTACACGCATATTTACAACTTGATTTCTGTACTGTTGTTGGTACCGCCATGTAAACCTCCTTTCGGCCTATATACTTTTCTCTTACTATTTAAATTCTTCCTTCAAATGTGACGGCGCGTTCCCCTTTCGCACGTCACTTAAGTCATTCATGTCACAATGACATCATAAAATAAATTAAATCGATCCGTATTGTAAATAAATAAAATACTATAAAATAACTTAAATATACCGCGCCCGCACCACATATATATATTATATAAATAACCCGCTCCGCTCTATAATTGTAAAATAAAATAAACAAACATCATATAAAATACTGTAAATATACAAGTAAAATAAAGTGTGTGCGAAGTGGATAGTGAAGAAGAGGAGCCGCATTTCATTCCCATTAACCAGGTAATTGCGTGCTCGTTCTCTAATTCCCATCTAAATTCTCCCACACTTCTTTTCCCGCAAGTTTGACTTAGTTCGCTTCCGCTAAATCCAGCGCCGCCGCAACAGTTGTCGTCTTTTTTAAATTTCATCTCAAGAGTATTTTATCTTATACTTATTTTCTATTCTATTATTCTTATTTTTTATTTTATATCACATAATTTATCAGCTATTTATATATACTCATTTATCTTACCTAATACTAAGTAATGATGATGATGATCAAACACGCTTCACTTACTTAGTAAAAATATTCAGTCGTGACTCGAAGACCACAAACTGTTACTAATAAGCTTTGGCCACCAATGGTCTGCTTTTTGTGCTTGAACAATATGAGCAGAAAGTGTGTGTCACGGAGATGAATATGCTACCGTGGATATATGGAATCACACACTAAAATCACATTAGGACCTCCCGCAACCGTATAGTCTACACACTCTCTATAGCAGACATTCAAGTTAAAAACCTCTACTCGTCAAGATTTGTACTTAGTCTCCCTGATAATTCTCCTTCCAAGTCCCCAACAATCAATTACATCAATCTATAGTCGCAGGAAATATCCCATTTCTCAAGATAAAAATATCTGTCTAACTATCAAGTTATACAAGTTTCCTAATATCCCAAGAACACAAACTATCAACAAACTCATGAACATAAAATATTAATAGACAAAGTGCGTCGAACAAGTATCCGTTCAACACTAAATAACAACAAGGAGATACAACAAAAATTGGATACATAAATCAGGGAATGCTGCGCCATCATTCAATTCTACCGTTCATTTGTTCCTGACACGATTTCGTGTAATCCTCGCACACACGAACTTGGTTAGTCGCGCTGAAGACGCAAATGCTTCTTCTTATCTTCCTATAGAAACATTTGCTGCAGGGTGTGTTATGTTTTCTAGACTTGTGCTTTTATTTTATTAGAAATAATATTCTAAGTTAATTTAATCATTTAATAAAAGTACAAGTTTATTTACGATCCAAATATAGGATTAATTATGCCATTGTTAGCATACCCCTCCCCCCAATCATTGGCATTTTCTTAGTTTATTCAGAACATTAATAAATCCCAATAATTTTGTAACCATACATTGATAATAATAATAAAGCACAATAATAACAAAGCACAGCTGATAAAGTTTTGATGAGTTATGAAAATTACCACAGTGACGTCACACGTGTGCTCGGATTCGTTCGGGAATGGTCGACACATTTTTGGTACTCGGATATTTTGGGTTCAAAAATATCTTTTTAATTCGTTATAACTTTTTAAATATAGCGAAAAAAATAGTTTATGTAGTTAGTAGTAGTAGTAGTACCTGTAATGGTAATAATAGTAGCACTGGTAGTGGTAGTAGTAGTAGTACAAGTAGTGGTAGTAGTAGTAGTAGTAGTAGTAGTAGTAGAAGTCGTAGTAGTAGTAGCACTGGTAGTGGTAGTAATAGTATTGGTAGTAGTAGTAGTAGCACTGGTAGTGGTAGTTATAGTATTGGTAGTAGTAGTAGTAGCACTGGTAGTGGTAGTAATAGTATTGGTAGTAGTAGTAGCACTGGTAGTGATAGTAATAATATTGGTAGTAGTAGTAGTAGTAGTAGTCGTAATAGTAGTTAGTAGTAGTTATTAGGTAGTTTGGTAGTATATAGTTGTAAAACTTATATTTGATCTTTTTAATTATTAAAAAAAGATTCAATAACTTATTTGTAATCTTGCATCACTATGAGATTATACGAGGGTAGCTACTTTTAGCTACATAGCCAGGATCCTATAATTATATCGAACAATATCTAAGAAAACATTTGCATCCCGCATCTCTATTGAAGCTCCATTCGAAATAGCCCTAATCCGCGTTACGTTAATTGTACCCAAGGACTTGTTTGTTCAGGATCCAGGCGTCTTCATCAATCTCACCCCAGCTATGACAGATGTGTTACCACGTATTGAATATTGAGCCCTTAGTAATGATTGTGGGGGTGGGTATCAATTAATCTTCGGGATTTATGTTTGCTTAAGCTGCGTTTGCCATCTTACTTACGGAGATAGAATTCTACTAGAATAGACTTAGATTTGAATATAATATCGTAACATTACATGTACAATTGGGTAACCGGTACGTGTTAGATTTTTAAGATGTAGTACATAGAGCTTTTGAGTATAATCTCACCTGATATGGAACTAATAATATTCTTAGTAGAGCACGAGTACCTACTTACACGGGACTTGAAGACATCCAAGTTGTTAGTATTGGGAAAAACAGACTCCGTTAATGAGTGCCACTCTTTTGCAGTGCGCAAGTTGGTGGTATACGTAAAGCGCTTTGTTCGTATTGGTGGAATATCCACCATTTATCGGTACCGCATGCCGGTGCGTCTGATTGTCTCAACTGCATATTCTACAATATGTTCCCGATATAAAAACCGAAGAACTGCCCGGCAACCCGGTGTCGATGTTCGAGACTAAGCTTTGTTGTTGAAAAGCTGATCGTCGTCAACCAGCCTCCTGGCTCTCCGCTAAATCGACTCTAGTACTACGATACTTGGCTAAGTCAACGCAAAGATGGTACCAGTACTCCGTATGTGCATAATTGTATTGAAAAAATCTAAAACATTATTCATATTAAAAGACGAGCTTTAAATTACTGTTTATCTACTTTCTCTCTCAAATAAAGTTGATCACAATGTTTTGCAGTATCGCATGAAAAGTAACATTTTCAAGATGTCACGTCGTACTTAGAAAAAGCCGATATACTTTGATTATTGTATCGATATTATGCCCACAAAGTTTATTATTTATGACGGCTAAATGTGCGCAATACAATGTTATATTTTATAGCTTGCACGAGTAGCGATCTTCTACGGAGTCTTATGTAGATTTACCATTAATAAGCAACCGATTTTACGTATACATTTTTTTCTAATTATACTTCAAAAAGATTCAAGATGTTTTTATTTAACACCAATACCCTAAAACCCATATTTTTTTTTATCAAAAAGTGATATGTGATGAATACAATTTTAGTAAGTGTCGAACTGTCGATATAAATATACATATATACATAAATAAGGTGGAAAGGCGTTTGCCTGTGTTAATGATTATCCTGGACTAGAGTTTGCCAGTTTGAGTTGTGGTCCAGCATTAGTGGTCAAGTTCCAGTCTCCCTTTTAAGGTCGGTAGTACATTTATTGTTGTGGTGTAACCTCTTTCCTGTCAGATGGTTTCTCAATCTCTCCGTTTTACTACAGCAATAAAAAGAATAACAAGAGAATTTCGTTTTTTCCATCCCTGATCATAATACGCTCGAAGAATTTTAATTAAGTTTTTAATACAGAGCTGGAAAACAGACAAACAGGCTCACCTGAAGGAAAGTGCTTACCATCGCTTATATACGCTTAGAACACCAGGCGCGTAGTATCGCGTTGCCAGCTTTTAAATAGTATGTGATAGAAAGGATAGTGGGATCAGACTAGAGAAATGGATTAAATATTTCTTTGTTAATGCTCGTATTCAAGAACGAAGGTGGTGATAATTTTTTAACGTATCTATGGAATTCAGAATAGATATAATCTTTTTAACTTGAAGGTTAAATTAAAAGTCAATGTTATTACTTATTCACTATTTTAAACTGCCTTTGACATTCAAAGACATCAATCATTTCGAATTCAATTATCTTTGACATTCAATTTGAACTACCGTCAAAATATAATAGTTCAGTTTAACAAATGAATTGTTAATTTGTTTTTGATTCTAAGAACAATTAAAGGTTTTGAATATTTGATATAGATCAGTGTACTATTGTTTATTTTTAAAATCCTGTAACCACTTTGCCAAAAACGGATCTAACTTGAAACGGCAACTCCAGGGATCCAAGCATCCAAGCACTATTACTGAAATATACATTTTGGAGATTTCTAGGCGAAGAAACAAAATGAAAGTTTTTTTTTTATTCAGGACACAAAATTAGTTAAAATAAATATAAATAAAATACAGTAGAAAGAAAATATATCCTGAATTCAACCCAGTCTCAGCATAATGCTAGCCAACAAAGGCCAGCTATGGTTCTTCCGCCTGGGGCCAGAAAGTGAAGTCACGGTGGAAAATACAACACACATAAGAACAATATGCACAATCTAATGCAGCTTGATAGTGTGATACACTCCACGATTTCCTTCTACAATAAAGCACCAGCACTCCAACGACTACTGCCAGCATCCACCAGTACCAGCAACTACTGATCCAAGTTTAAAAGCTGCAAATAATTCAGCCCTACCCCTAAGGGATCTTCTGGCATAATTACCTTTTGTTGAAGCATCCGTCCACAGATTTCAACATTGTTTGCAACATCCTGTAGATAGATGGGTATGCCTTATTAACGCCATTTTGTAGATGGGTATGCCTTATCAACGCCATGAAACTTCAGAATCATATCCCAACCGAAATGTGACATGAATCAATTCTTTTCTTCAGACATCTTACAAAATCTTTCGGATCGATTTGTAAATAACGTCGTCATCTCCAAACTATCCTTCTGTCTTATATGCCGTTCTCGAACAATCACAACCGTCGATATTTTCACTATTCCGGACAACTTTTGCTTCTATCTCGGATGAGTTTTGCATCTATCTCGGACGACTTCTATTTTTATCCCGACGAGCCCACAAGTTTATAGAGGAGAAATAAGAAGTACCGTTCAGCTCGATAAGCAAATCTTAAATCTTTTTTACATCTTCTTAAAAAAATGATAAAAATTCGTAAGAAACATCGTTCAGTCTTCTCTACAACTCAAGTTCTCTATGCACGCTCCCATTCTATCATCTTTTGTATTTTTGTTCCATCTTCTATCTTCTATCTTTATATATTAAAAGAATCTAAAGTTATTTCTTTCTCACTGAACTTCTCCTGAACGACTGGATTTTGATGACATTTTTTGTGTGTATTTTAGTCGGTTGTTTAGATGGTTTGGAATCACAATTCGAACCCGTAGGAGGCGCTGGAATCAAGTTCCAGGATTTTGATGAAATATTTATGTGTGTTTGAGTGGATTTTGAGGTTTTTAAATTCATAATTAGACCCGTTAGGTGGCGCTGGGTTCGGGTCCTAGATTCTGATTTTTTAAGACAGGACAACGTCTGCTGGGACTAATAATTGTTTATATGTTCTTTCATTCATCATCTATTCAGCTTCTCATTCACTCATGCGTTCGGCAACACTCATAAACTTACATACATTTGTATGAAAATTGGGTTAAAATTATATAGTTAAGGTTTAAAACAACTCCAAAGAGACTGCTGCATATTATACCAACGAAGAGACAAGCAAAATAGAAAAAACAGCAATAGACATTTTATGGAATAAATTGCACTTCCTTCGTTTTGCGTTGCCGTCGAGCGACATTCGCCTCCGTTGAGTAACATCCGTCCCGAGGGGAGTGGCTATAGTGCTTATTTCTCTTGCAAAAACGTGCTTCTATGTTAGTATAACATTTACTTAAACTGTGATGCACATATCAGAAATCAATACTAATGTATAAAGCTGAAGAGTTTGTTTGTTTGCTCGGACGCGCTAATCTTAGGAACTACTGGTCTGATTTCAAAAATACTTTCAGTTTTTGAAAGACCAATTATCGAGGAAGGCTATAGGCTATATATTATCACGCTAAGACCAATAGGAGCGGAGCACCAATGAAGAATGTTTAAAAATCGGGGGGTTTTTTAAACAAATTCCACGCGGACGACGTGCAACTTTTTTAACTATTCTACGCGAACGAAGTCGCGGGTAAAGTTAGTCATTGTATAAAACGTGTTAGCGACCTTTGGTGTTGCAAATGTCAAAATGAAAATCAAAATAATTTATTGCATAAAAACATGGTTATACATACAATGGGTCTTTTTGTTATACAATGAGCACATGTTTTTTGCCGGTTGGGCGTATAATTTTTTTTAAATGTTATATTATATGTCCATAGACGATGGTAACCGCTTTCCATCAAGTGGGCCATCTGCCCTTCTGCTGAACGTCTGCATTAAAAAAATGCTAACAACCGTGAAAGAAACCATCATGATGAAGAAACCTACGCATCGAGATAACCGACATGTCAATCCTGCCAAGCCGCCTTGGACGAGCGTGGTAGTTGTACTGTCCGTTCCCCTATAGTGGGAGGCCCGGGCCCAACAGTGGGACGTTTGTGGATGTTATTGTTTAGTAATAAACATAGCAAAAGACAAATAATTATCTACATTATATATTTTGCCTAGGAGATGTTTTGGAGGTTTAGTATGATACCACCCTCAGAATATGACAATCAGGCTAAATTACCTCAGCTTCTTTTGTTACATTAATCATGTATTGAAAAAATAACATAAAAAATATTGTATTGTATGTTATTTTTCTTATTTTATATTAATTATTGCATTATTTCTCCCCTAAATATAATTTATGCGACATTTTATGAAAGTCTGGTATCTGAACTATGATCGGGGAAAAAAGTGAAAAATTCTTGACATAGAAATAATCTTCTTATCACATTTATATATTAACATCTCTGGAATTCACTTTCAACACGTAGCAAGTGCATTTCAAGAAGTTTTATACTCTAGCACAAATTAACTGACATGACAATTATATATGTAATTTCAAAACTACATATTTATGTCGCTTATTGGGAGCAATATAAACTGTTACGACCGACAAGGACGAATTGACTTTCAGCATTTGGAGTTCTTTTGTTTACTTTGTGTTTAAAAATCCATTGTGTTAACAAATCTTTTACGGCCTATTGTTATTGTGATCACTGCCAGTTGTCTCGGATTTAAAATACAAACTGATTCTAAGATATTCGATCCACGCGCCTGGGCAGATATATGGCATCTGTGCAGTATAAAGCAATACTCCTATTTAGAGACGGGGCAGTCAATATTATTATACATAATTATTACCTGTATTTTTAGAATAAAGATAGGTAGATAGACAACTTTTTACTGTACATACACCAATAGAAAAATCTAGTTACAGAACTATATATATTTTTGGTACACAAAGGGCGGTTTTATCGCTAAGAAGTGACTTTTCTATACAGCCCCAGGAAATATTTGAGATGATAATGACGATTGTGCAATACGTGTCGTATATAGTACGACTACTTACATTCTAATAATATATAAAAATAATATATAAAACTTTGCATATAAACTGATATATACTTCACTAGCTTCTGCCCGCGACTTCGTCCGCGTGGTGCGGTTTTTTAACTATTCCACGGGAACTCTTTAATTTTTCGGGATCAAAAGTATCCTATGTGTTGACCAGGGATATAATCTACCATCATACTAAATTTCATTTGAATCAGTACAGTCATTTCGGAGATTAGCCGGTACAAACAGACAGACAAACAGAGAAACAAAAAATATGAAAAAAAATGTAAATTATTTCTATTTCACTTCTTACATCCACCTTACTTGGTTTTTAGATAATTTTTTTATTGTACAGAAATTCGACCTCTACAGTTTTATTATATGTATAAATATGCAGAAGTTTAATATATAAAATAGATATATACTATAAATATTTGGTATATTAGATAAAAATGCACAAAAATTAATTGAAAAATCAATGTAAGTTACTACGTTTTGAAATTATACATCTAAACTCTCCCATTCATATTTACTTACGTATCCTGCCTAGCTACTAGGAAAATACGGTAAATTATTCGATTGCCAGTAATATTTTTACCGATAGTGCGATAACTAAGTATGATTTACTACCCTGCACTTTTAAACTATATTTCCATAAAAACAGTATTCACAAATGAACGCAAATTGAGGCTCTTTTCGAATGAATTATTCAATTTGTTTGTTGCAGAACTTGCAGTAAGTCTTGCTAATTGCCTCATTACTAATCTAAATTGCCATTGTTTGTCACTTAGATTTATAAAAAAAACTTATGTAACCTAATGTAGCTGACATAAATGTGGTTTTTACCTGTATTTAATAATAACAGAATCATTCTTAGTCTATACACTAAGAATCGATTAAATGCGGCCAGTGTTTTGAGAAGGTTCTTAGCTGACAATCTGACGATACATGTATTTTCCATTATTATATTTTTTATAATTTACCATCTGTCCCGGCAGACGTTGTCCTGACCTGAAGAAATAAAATTTAGAACCCGATGCAGCGCCATCTGCCGGATGTAAGCTATCCTATCTTCAAGTTGGATCAATCTGCACACGGTGTGCAAATTTGATGAAAATCGGTTAAGTAGTTTAGGAGTCCATCGCGGACAAACAACGTGACACGTTATTCATATATGTTAAGATTATATCTATATAATTTATTACTATGGCATGTCTAATGTCAACCTTCCGGACGAAAAGGAAACATTGTACACAAATAATTTAAAAAATCACAAAAGTATGGCTATTACAAAACAATAAGGAGACAAACGAGATTGTAGCACGACAAAGATGCGCACATCCACCACAGCTGTACCCGCCTCGCCGGGTTCTATGTCTCGGCATTAGCGTCGTATGAAGAAATCGTACGTCAACGGCTGTGGCGGCCGGTGACAGTTGCAATTCAGCGAAACTGTAATGTTCGAATATTGAAGCACTGTCGCCCAGTCGCCAGACTTTCATTCTATTTCCCACTGTTCGACACGCACAAGTAGAGTCAGGAGAGAGGTGCTGATTGTAAGCATTACTAATTACAACAACGGCCACCGGGACATTGAGCGAAGACGAAGAGGAGCCCGCACCGCCCGCCCCGGTGCAAAGACCTGTGCAGGGGCACGGCCACCGTCAGCAAGCTTGGTACGCATCGTGGTGTAGTGCGCTGCATGAGATGGACTCAAGAGTTGAATGAGTACTTCATGCATGTACTATGGGACATACATACATTTTTGTATATGTAAATGATGTAATACTTAATTTAATTTATTTTAAAGTACCATGACATGTATGACGCGTTTTCAGGATTTGTTAGTTTAACCAAATGATATATACCACTGGCATTTATAGACATATAGATAATACAAATTACAGAAGTGAATTATTTTTTCATACAATTATAGCATGATAAGTGGTGGTCCATTTAAAAAAAAAAATACCAGGCTGTTTAAACCATAACAGAGGTTCTATAACGTCGCAAATATAGGGTAGTCAACAATAAAAATTGAAATATTTAGTCAGGCAATTTAAATACAACTTGTTTTGATACTCTTGCGCTGTGTTCTTCCAGTAATTACCTTGCTTTAACACCATGAAAGCAGAATACAAGAAGTATCTAGTTCTCTTCTTATACATCAGAAGTTCTGATTCCGAATTACCTAAGTTCCCATAGATGTTACGTTATGATGAATCAATTACAGTTGACATTTGATAAATACATAAGGCAAAATATATAGTCATTAGATATCCTCATTATTACACTAAGAATAGTCGCTTCTCATAAATGCAGATGTTATTTCACAAACGAGTTTAGTTTTCTTTTCCAAATATAATATACCTACCTAAGAATAAAAACTAAGGGGGGTGTTTTTGGGACGCCTGGTTGGTACGAAGTTTCGAAGACCCTCGAAGATCATCGAAGGCCATCGGAGGCCATCGGTGGACATTGGAGGCTATCGAAGACCATCAAACAAATTGTATACTAATAAGGGCATGACAAGAGCTTCTATTTTCAAAACAGCGCATAAATGAGCATATTAATGAATATTAATTTAGATCTTATATTATTACATTAAAGTTCGAAATTGTATAATAATATACAGTGGTTAGCATTGTTTCTTACGTTAACCCGCCGAGTAACGTGCAATAAGAAACTTCGATGCAATATGCTCAAAATGAAATATTTCATATCAGCCAGTTATATATTGAAAATTCAAACGGCACGTGGAACAGGACAATAGATCACGTAGACACAAAAATGGTGTGGGGCCACAAAATCGGGGCCACGTCGCACTGCTCCGCTGTATAATTCAGTCACGTGCGATAAATTGTATAGAATTTGAATAACTTCATCGAATATAAAAATTAGATTTTTCTTACTTCATGGAAGAAATATGTATTATAATAATAACGGCCCATAAACGTCCCACTGCTGGACTCGGGTCTCCCACTATAGGGGAATGGACAGTATACCCGCCACGCTTGTTCAGGCGACTTGGCAGGTTTGATACATCGGTTATCTCGATGTGCAGGTTTCATCACAATGTTTTCCTTCAGCGTGCTAATTTTAATATATTTTGCTTTAAATAAATAATAAAACATCGAAAATCGAGAGGCGAATTTTTTGTGGCATTTCTTTCTTCTTCTACTTGATCATTCTTCTTCTTCTTCTACTTCAACTTCTTCTTTTCTTTCTTTTACTTTATCATTAATTGAAAATGACAAATTTTAACCAGTAGTAAGTTTAAGGTATATTAATAAATAAAATCTACAAGTTGGCAACATAGGGTTTAAGAATAATAAAAGAAACGATAAAAAATGCCAGAAATAATTCGTCTCTTGATTTTCGATCTTTTATTATTTATTATGACATAAATAATGAAATATCCAAATATAAAAAGACATTTTAGAGCAAATCGGTTATTTGATTTAATGACATTTATTATTAAGACGTAATTATTGATCAATTTTATAAAAAAAGTTAAAATGTAAAACGCCAAATAAAGAGTGAATCCTGTCTATGTAGTCATGAAGAATTTAGGAGCTTCATCATGATAATCTTTTAATTGGTAAATTGGTATTGGTAATTATTATGAATATTTATTTTTCCAAAACAACATTTTATAATGTTCCTAAGATCATGTTATTGGAACACTTTAGAAATGCGTCAAACACTATAAATTAATGCACTGCCCACAATAACTTAACTTACAGTACTCAACGCGAGTATGGAAAAGACTGTAAAGAAACCTTCTTTTTGATGGCCTATTAGAGGCCACCCGGCATCCGACCAACAAACAGCGCTTTAGCTAGTGCGGCTATTCTTCAAAATATTTTTTATATGGAATTCTCTTGATATGTGCTCATACAAGAACTTTGTAACATCTCCGAGGTCGAGTAGCTCGCCAGCTGTACACGCGCGGCCAACGAGTTAATCATAACCACCCAATGATAACCCACATATCACACACTTGCATTAAACTTGACTATGTTGTCAATGCGCCAGTTTTGAGTGCTTTACGGCTTGACTACAGATTTTTCATTGTTGACAACTCGCTGTCTATCTGTAGACGGTCGACGTCGAGTGAATGCTAAATAACGACGCTGGTCGGGACGTTGCTGGTCGGGTGTCGTGTAATTATAATCAGCTATGATCTTGAGACTACAGTTGTGTGCGATTGGTTATAATAACGGTGATTTGATTAGTATGACAAAAATGATTCATCTGCTGGTTTCATGGCCTGGTACAATTATAAGGTATTAATTTATTTCTTCTTTTTCAGCTAATTAATGTCCACTACTGGACGTAGGCCTTCCTCAGTCAGTCCCTGCCAGCGACCTTACACAGGTTCTCGATACATCGGGCTGGACGGCGTCTTACGTTACGTTAACCTAGACACTAATCGATGTGTTCGGCCCACTAATACTTCTGTTCGTCATTTTGCATGCTTGTGTCGCTTACCTCGGTTCTTTTATAGATATCTTCATTTTTGATTATATCCATAAGAGACACCCAACATAGGTCGCTCCTTAATCTACTGAGCCACTTTAAATTTGTGCACCAGCCCCATCATCAGTGTATACGCTTCGGCAGCCCATGTTATAATAGATAGGACGCGCCGCTCTCTTTGTCCTGTTTTGTCTTAAAATAAATGTTTCTGTTTTTATTTCTTTATCTTACAAATTAGATAATTAATTATGTATGAAATAAAAGTCTAGAAGTTTCTTTGTATTCTTTTATTATATCATGTAAACAGTCTTATAACGGAGCGTTGAGTTATTTTATCCGGTAAACAATATTTTCTTCAATTTTGGCTGGTTTCTAAGCGAAGGTTACACGAGCTAATCCCATTACAATAATTTTATTATCGTTGTCTTTTTACACTTCAAACTGTGCGACAATTATTTATGGGTATACATTACTTCAACAAGGCTTTTAGTGTTGAAATGAGAAAGGTTATTTAAATTGATAAATAATAAAGTTTATTGCGAAACATAACAGAGTAATCATGTAACACTAAGTAATTAATAAAAAAGAAGAAAAAAAACTAATCGCAGATAAATATGTGATTTGTGTCGTGGTGTACAAAACTTTTGGTGATTCCTTTACGATTATCGTATGACATACTCGTAGGCGAGTTTTTGTTTGTTAGTTGAATGTAAACATGTCAATGCGATTATTGTCTAAAGAGTATCGCCTTCGTAGTATACGTCTTCTCGCCCCAAAACGTGCGATAAACTCTTTTCTATTTCTTCGTAGCAGCTTTATGAAGTTTTTACAGTCTCTGTTCTAGTGTTAACGTAATAATCATATCTAACTTCTTGTCCTAATTATGTCCAATAGATAGGAGACAAGAAGTTGGATACAATTTTATCTAAATCTGTCCTAAAAATTCGCAATATGAACATAGCCTCCAAAGATGTTAGCCCAAATTCGCGGTTCACGTACACGGCTATGACGCATAGTATTCGTCTCGACTAGCACCCTACTTTACACCATGACTAAGGCTCCGGCCTCACCGCAAGTGGCACGCTTAGTGGCAAAATTTTAGTTGATAGCTTAGATGACTCATCCTTGTGAACCAACACATTGCAAGTAACTCGTGCGGCACACGAACGAACGCGGCGTCAGCTTTCTGCTTGTATAGCTGTGATGCAATGGAGGAATTATCGAACATGTACCCAACATGTTCGATAATCTTGATTAAGTCAAAGATATTTGAGGATAGTTCTTTCGTTAAGAAGCAATTTTCAAGACATCTTTGAGGAGACATTTTACCAGCACAAAATACACGACTACTAACACTTTAGATCACCAGGTGATAGCATAGTATCTATTAGTGTGGATACTATGTATCGAAACAGTTCGACCATTCAGCATGCCTCCTAGCCAACTTTCAAGCGTGCCACTTGCGGTGAGGCCGCATCCTGATTTCGGCGGCCGCGGCGTTTTTACATGACCCTTATAGCATACCTTATATTTTAAACAATTAAATCTGTTGAATAAACTTTATAACTGTAAAGTATTATTAAAATTTGTTCAGAATACTGAACAAATTTAAAATAATAACACTTTAGTACAATTTTACTCAGGAAATATCCTGAGTGAAATTGTACTAAAGTGTTATTTCATCGGAACTCATAAATAATTATCGCACAGTGAAAATTAAGATAAGCTTATCCAGTACAATATTTACACAACATATTTCCTTAAAACAATGTAATTGAATTACATCTTCCCACTTTTCAAAGGAGAAGTTGTAAGTAATTTCATTTATACTACAGAAAGTAACAAACAACTTTGAAAGTAAACTGTAAAACGTTATTATGCCTATTAACATTAATCTTTCTGTTAAAAAAGTTAAAAAGTCAATGTTAAAAAATAATAATTGTCATTGCGAAACAAACTTTATGTAACGGCAATAAGAGCAACATTTACGAAATAATTAACTGAAATTAATCTCAAATCGACAAAGATATCCTTTTAAATATTTACAATACAATAACTATGTCAACAGACGTGAATATATATAAATTATTATACAACTAAATAAATTTAACAACATTCTTTCTGAGTACAGGATCGTGGAATCACCTTTAGCTGGCTCCGTCAGACCTGAGGGAGAAAAAAAAGGGTTTTTTAGTCAGATGCTAAAATATTCACTGTGATGTCAAAATATCATTTTGAAGTTTTAACAGTTTCCAACGAATACTTTTTGAAGTGAAACTTCTTTAGAATCGTTGAGATTTTAAACTTGATTGATGCCACGAAAAAGCGACACTAAAAAGAGACAAATACTTAAATCTATACAACTAAGCCTGAGAATAGAATACATTATTAATATTTCAAATTTCGTGTTTTAATTGAATACCTTATCAAATTATTTTTAAGTTAACATTATTCGGATTTAGACAAGACAACGTTTGTCATCTACAAAATCCTGCAATATGCGCGTACTGCCAGCTTTTAGTCAATTTATCAAACTGTCTTTTCTACTTTGAAATTGGCTTTCATTGAATTGATTTTCAACGCCAAAGGCGTTGTAGCCATAGCTTAAAAAAAAACAAACAATAAACACTCTTACAGTTCCCGTCAAGACCACCGTATTATTGAAAAACATATTTTTGGACATTTCTGCCTACTCAATTGATAATTACAGCGCAAATTGTTTGAATTAGACTACTACCCCTGGGAGTATAATTAAATTAATTAGTGAGCTTGTTTGATAATATTAATTATCAACCTTTATGAATGACAACCCAATTACCGAAAATAATTCTTCATTATAGATAAGAAAATTATTTTCTTTCTTATTGCAGTCAATTGGATCCATAAATACATATTATTACTTTCTCAGAAAATGTATCTATCATTTCTTTTGTGTTACATTATTATAATTTATTTTTCCATCTCTATATGTAGGGTTCCATACACTACTTTCCAGCGATGGAACTATTAAAAATCGCCCAGTCCGTCTGTTAGTAATTCTAGTTTTTTTCGTAGAAACTATGAAGTCCAGTTTTTTTTTTGATAAAACCGTATTCTATATGGATTAGTGTAGAGATATGCAAAAAAATCAAAGTTCTTAAAAATACCTCCCTCTTATTTTGGAAATATTATAGTGGAAAATTCCCAAAAAATCTAGATTAATACTGAGTAAATGAAAATATGAGTAGTCGAACTTAGTCGAGATTAGAATCCCGGGAGTCTTTACCTTTATTTTTTATTTATTTAAAAAATCCAACAGTGCATATCAATAAAACACAACAACAAAAATTAATTATAACGTAGGTCTAGTAACAGGTTTTTCTGAATTTATTTGTGAGCAAACGAGCGAACTAAAGTTTAAAAATGCCATAAGTATATTCAGAAGTGAAATAAGACATACATAATCTATACTTTTATTATAAAGCTGAAGAGTTTGTTTGTTTGTTTGTTTAAACGCGCTAATCTCAGGAACCGCTGACTCAATTTGAAAAATTCTTTCAGTGTTGGTGTACATTTACCGAGGAAGGCTATAGGCTATATCATCACGCTAAGACCAATAGGAGCGGAGTACCAATGAAGAATGTTTCAAAATCGGGGGGCTTTGAATACAAATTCCACGCGGACACAGCTGGTAATAAATATAGCTTCATGAAATAGGTGATCAGATGCTTAAACCTCTTGAAATAGGCAGTCAACTTTTATTACTTTTTAATACTTTTATTTCAAATTTACTCTATGAAAGTAAATCAAATTAAAATTTAATTTATCAAATGGACGTACTAGTAATCAGAAGTGAATATTAGTATACAATATTCATTGGAAATTCATTTATAAAATGAACGAACGAAGCTTCATTCAACAAAAGGCAAAACTTCATACCTCCGGCGACACTAATTTGATTGCTGAAGTCCTCGGAGTACGAATTAAGTTTTATTTCTGCAAACAAAAATTAATTATAATTAGATTTGTTTTTATAAATGTTGTATTAAAAATACCACATTAATATACGTGTGCGGGACTCGAATCAAAATGCCGTTGGAATTACTATAGAATTCATAAGAACCACACAAACATAGATAACACAGCTACAAATAAAACTGGACACAATCAGTACAAACTGCACGATTCAATAGCACGCGCAAAGTCATGTCTTGCTCGTATCGTAATGCTCGCTTGACTGCCTCACCCCTCCTTTCGGGCATTCCTTTTATTCCATAACAATAATTTTCAAGAATTAGTTCGATACACCTGTCTAAAGACTGCCATAAAAGATTACAATACACAATGGAATGTTTTTCTTAATTACACATTTTAAACACAAAGTAAACACAAGAAGTCCAAATACGGGAAGGTAATTTATTACAGTTTACTGTGCTTTATGGCAGGCAGGTATGCATTTACTTTGGTCGGCATGTAACAAAATTAACAACTATTCAATAAGACTAATAAGTAATTTAAATATAAACTAAATTAAGTAAAAGTATTCGTACTAAGAAAGTGTCCATTAGCACTTTTCTTAATCTCCATTGAAGGGAAGACACTTAGTTCATGTCTGTTCTTTATTAAGCTGGCATAGAACACTACTCGTGAGGAGCATAATTTTACCCAGTGAGCGTCATTGCCCATTGTTTCCCTATAATTTATCATCTCCAATCCAGTCACCTGCAAAGGTAGTTGCAAATAGAACAATAAATCGTACAGATGAGGTTATAAGTGGTTGTATCATACCATAAAGCCTGAGGGTGCCTTCGCTCTTGCCCAAGGAGTTGGTGCTGACACAGTTATAGGTGCCAATATCTGTTCTAGAAAATTGCCTGATCGTCAGCCACATAGAAACTTTATATGATGTCTTCTCTTCTCTAATTGTGTATTTGGGCCTGTTGTAAATTAAAATGAGCATATCACTACATCCATAAAAACTTAGCGTAGAGGTTATGTGATTCGTTCAAGTAAAACTTCCATAGTATATTATTTTTTTTTATTTTTTTTTTATTGCAGGAGATCAGCAGACAGGCAGACGGCCCACTTGATGGACAGCGGTTACCATCGCCTATGGACATTTGCAACACCAAAGGTGCTACGAATGCGCTGCTGCTCTCTTTAGGGAGCCTGGAACCTGGTCACTAATGCCGGAACACAACACAAGGTTGTTATGGCGACATACTCTAGACCAGGGGTGGTAGCCATCCAGTCGGGCAAATGCCCTACCATCTAGCTGTGGGTTGTTTTGTCGCCTCTTACGACAGGCCGCCGGGCCGCAGGAAATTGTATTCTTTCTCCGTTCCTGCACGGATAAAATTTCTAAAATTTCTCCCTGGCCTTGCCAAATAAGACTTTATCGTCGTTTGGACAGACATCTAATTTAATGGACAATTACATAAGTAATAATACACAACAAACATTCTGTCCAAACGATAATAAGGACTTAACTCAAAAGTTAACTAATTACTTGACAAATGTAAATTAAGACAGGTCAATAAGTAACGCTGTAGACATAATATGTCTATGTCTACAATAATATTATTCTTATTATACACTAGCGACCCGCCCCGGCTTCGCACGGGTGCAATGCTGATACAAAATTAAATACACTATAGAAAAACTATGAACGTTGTATATAAAAACATAGCGGCCCGCTCCGACTTTGCACGGGCATCACTACATAGAAACCTCTAAAATTAGCAATGTTGCCTTAGTATATTATGCATGTATTATACATATAAACCTTCCTCTTGAATCACTCTATCTATTGGAAAAAACCACATCAAAATTCGTTGGGTAGTTTTAAAGATTTAAGCGCACATAGGGATATAGGGACAGAAAAGGCGACTTTGTTTTATACTATGTAGTGATGATGATGATGATAACCAGATAAAATAGTAATATAATTGTTTATGGCTATATATAAAATAAACAAATTCCCTGAATTTATTACATTACAGCAATGCAATCTATAATATTATAAAATTCTAAACATGTCGTGTCTGTAAATTGAAGCTATTTCAAAAATACAACTCGAATAGACTATATAAATGGTGGAAAATATTTTCTATTTGGCTGCTCGTAGTTTTGTCTGTTTGTTCAAGATTCACTAGTACTAAACTACTTTCGATGTAGTTCCGATGCGAAAACTGTAATTAATTTTTTTGTGATTGATAGCAAATTTAATGCAGATGTAAGATGTAGTGACAAGAGTTGAAAAGGGAATGTTAAGGTGGTTTGGCCATGTAGTGAGAATGAATGATAGCAGAATCACAAAACAAGTATATGATAGCAATGTGACTGGAAGAGTCAGTGCCGGTAGACCAAGACGTACTCACCATGATCAAATTGAAGATATTTTGAAGAAAGGTCAGATAAAAAGTAGTTTAAATAAGCGTGTATGTATGAGAAGATTAACGAAAGTTGATGAAGCGAAAAGTGTTTGTCAAGGTCGTAACAAATGGAGATCCATTGTCTCTGCCTACCCCACTGGGAAACAGGCGTGACAATATGTATGTATGTATAATAAAAGGTGTGATATTTTTTCGAGAATTCGAACATTAATCCGACGCAGTTTTTCTAAAATAATGGATTACATTCTTTTTCGAATGCTGCGGTATTTTGTGTCCAAGGAATCCCGCAGGAATTTCAAGTCAAGCGTAAACGAAGTTGCGGGCATATTCTAGTAGTACAATAAAAACATAAAAGAAGAAAGAAACTTATGCCACGACAGAGGAGGTGACGATAATTAAAACAAATGAAAATCAGGTACAAGCAGATGTGAGCCGTGTGTGACTCGTAACGTAATATAGTACGTAAGTCACTACTAATTTCTTATGTTACTTTGATAGTGATATCTAAAGGTTACGTCTCTCATTGTCTCCTCTCCTCACATCCGTTACACTATACCGGACCTTATTTATATAGCCTTTTGACTTAAATTCTTATGAATAGGAGCACTGTTATGAAAGGGAATAGAAAAAACCCTTCTTACCCATCCAGCAGCATCTCTCCTCGGTTCTTAATCCAATAGTTGATGGTGTTTGGGTACGCTTCCACGTAGCACTTCAGTTTCACATCCGTGCCCAAAGGAGCACCCAGCAGCTGATTTGGCACTTTCACTGTTGGTGCAACTGCCAAAAAATATGATTTAGCTGCCTTTTGGTTGATTTACACATGTTAAGTAATAATCAATTTTAACTTATATTTTAGGTGAATTAATGCATAAAACTAAAATTATTTATTTTGGTAACACTTACAGACAAACATTCGTATAAATTAAGTACATATAAATAAATCATTGTTAATTACAAGCCCTAACATAATGATGAACTTATTCAGGTAAGTAGCATAGTATACACATCTTTAATCAATTTTATTTAATGAAAAAAAAATGAAATTTAAAAACGAAGTGAGGATAATATGGAGTTTTGGTAAAAAATAGTTTTCGTCAAAAAAATATTAATTTAATGTTTCTAAAAATGTTGGGCTTAGCTATAAAAATATCAAGGTTAAATTTTGATGATAATTCATTAAATTTCGATGCGCTACGAAGAAAGTGTTTTGCCTGTAGTTTTTGGGTGTGAAAGGCACGTGCAACAGCTGTCTTTGCCTAGTGCCAAATTGTTGGGTACGAAGCCCAATTTTGGAAAGAAGTTCATAGCGTTCGATAAAACCGTTAGCTATATTCACTAGAATATAATTGTATTTATGATTGGAAAACCTTCTGCACAGGACTTATATGTGAAACTTTAAGGCAGATGTGCAATCGGTAAGATAGGCACACGTCATAAATCAATTTGCTTAAAAGAACCAAGAGGTCACAAAGATATTTAATGGCATTGATTTATTCAAGTTTATATTAATCAATTTGGTTGATTTATCTTAATTGAAAGACAGAAATGAACCGTCTAATATTGGCTTATATAATCGCGTTACTATCACATCATCATTGCGAATACCAAGTAGCAATTTCCGCTTCTTAAGTGTAACTGTGGTCCTTAACTTAACTCGAAAGAAATTTTATATAACTTCGAAGAATTATCAAAATTCGTTGGAATGGAAATTATTTAAATTAAATTAATTACTATCTGACTAGAAAATAGCCTTCAAGAGCATGACTTGAATGTTCATCCTGTCAAAAAGTTTAAACTTCGGCACTTTGCATAAATCACTTCGAAATTTAAAGTAACTCAAGCCGAAACTTACAGTTTCTTAATATTAAATTGTAAAGTAAGAACTTTAATATTTCCTTTGATATATTTCTTAATGTTAAAAGCTTTTCGAGCTAATTTTAAGTTTTTGAGTGATCTCCATACAGAATTTCTAATAACGAAAGTCTAATTAATGTATACTTTAAGTCTTCAAATTGAAATATTTTTTTCTTATTTCATTTAAATGATCATTTTTGTTCAAGTAATATTTTGTTCCAACAAAAAGTTGAATTAAATCTATTTTTAATTTTACTGTCGCCTTTTTACTGTGATACACTGAGAATACCTGGCAGCTTAAGCACACTTTATTCTAATATATTATGTCTGATATACAAACAGACGGACATAAACTTTTACCACACTACCAAGCTAATACCTATAAAACTGTCTTACCTCTGCTCTGTAATATTAAATATATTATATATATATATTATATATATTTTAATACCCTCCCACACAAACCCAACAATGGGCATGCAACATGAAGGTAGCTAAAAAGTTCATGACACGAAAGGGTGTGTCGCTGACATTCCAAGTTTCATTTAGTTTATAACTGGTAATGAGACTTTTTTATTGAAATAAATATTTCATAAATTTTAAAAATAATATTATTTTTTTATATTTAAATAAAGAAATAATGTATTGCTTACAATTAACAAGTAATATGATCCTCTTGCTGACAGCTGGTGGCACGTCGTTGGAGGCGATGCAGAGGAACGCTCCCATCTGGCGCCGGTCCACTCGCCATAAAGGTAGGGAGCTCCCCACATAGTATTCCACTGTACAGAAATAAGCAGCCATGTATGTCTAGTCGTAATCCAATGTTTAGTTCTTCTAAACGGGATTCATTCAGAAACTTATAACATGTCCGTAGACATAGACAACACTTTATCGTTCACCAAAACCAAAATTCCTTGCCTTTTGGACCAACTTTTTTCAGCAGTCTCCGAAAATTATAAATGAGGTGTCATTCGATTCGGAATGGCATCTAGATGATTTTTAATAAAAATGAAGTTCCGCTTGCAAAAATTGTAAAAGTTATTAACAATTAACTAAAAAAAGGGGGTTTAGTTTTTTACAAATATCTCAAAAAGTAATAAAGATTTTTCAAATTTGAAAAAAGTCTTGACTCCCAAAACTGTAAGATCAATATTTATAATTTTCCCAGAGGGATGAAAATACGGCCGAAAACGGGTACTCTGGCTTACGCAAGCCACACCCACATCGGCCCTTTAATGAATAAATATTATTTAAACATACTAAAAATGAAAATAAAAAATTGAAAAATTCAGGCACTAACTGAATAGATGAATGAACAATAATCTGCTTGAAAAAATTTTTTTATAACAATTTTTCATTTAGTTATTCAATAGTTAATTAATAAAAAAAATTTGCTTGAACATGAACATTGCAAGTGTGATAATTTTTAAACTATAAATTTAGAATTTTTTTCCTTTCTTGGAGAAATTTTTGAAAGGCTTTAGAATAGAACCCCGTTGGAAAACTTAGAAAATGTTTATTTTTCATTTTTTTGTTAATAATTTTCGTTTATACCTCATTTATAATTTTCGGAGACTGCTGAAAAAAGTTGGTCCAAAAGGCACTTGTTTACTAGTCTATACCTACATAATAAACAACTAGTCTCTCTATGTATACTATAATAAGTCTGTAAATGGTTCTCGTTTGTACAATGTGTTTAATTTGGATCAGTTTTCTTTTTGAGAAAATTACATTTGTTCTTGAAAAATCAGCTGCAAGAGCAGCAATTATAACTAGCCATTAGTGTTATGTGTGTATGGGAGGGCTTAGGTTGAGTTTTGCCGATCTGACTTAGCATCGAGATCTTCGATATGAATTGCTTCGTATATTTTGACGCCGCTTTCTATCGTGAATCGCCATTCCGATATTCGAAGAGCAATTTTAACCCGCTTTTTTAAGTTATACGAGTAGTTTGATTTTGATAAGGACTGAACTGAAATCAAATGAAATGAAAACCAGCGCGCCAGCCCTTGTTGCAGTATACTGTTGAGTTCTAGCCTCATTGGCATGAATGTGATGTCCGTTTCTTGCGTATGTGCATATGTGTGTGTTTTTTTAAATATAGCTCTATCGGCTTTCTCTTCCAAAATCGGCTTCCTTTAACCGAATGTTAAAAAATCGACTTAATACCTTTCGAAGCTTTAATTATTATTATTTTATCATAAATTAATTTAATTATATAAAATGTTATAACGTAAAATATCTTTTTTTTTATTTAACAATTTTGTATGTAACTTTTTGTGTACAATAAAGAATAAAGAATATAATTTTATGAAGAGAAAAGTACGTGTTTCATTTTACATTGTTATACTAATGAATTAATAATTACTAATGTCAAACTATAAAATACTATGGTACAAACATAGAGGTTCGATTCCAAACACCAGCTTCATTATAAGAGCTCGGGACTAGATCCATTTATTTTTGTCGTCTGATTCAGGTTTGTAAAGAACCATTTCAATAATTGAACAAAATAAAAATGTTATGAAATCATCCATTATTTATTCCAATTAAGTAATGTAATCGAATACACGGCCATTTTTATTGGACACTTTTAAACTTGGTATCTTTCGTATATTGTCAAAGGAAATTTAATAGCCTAATGACATTATAACAGGTCAAATGTGGCTGGACGGTTTCGTAGTTGAATCGAAAAATCGATATTTGTAATAGCTTTTACTTATTCATTTTATTGCCTGTTTTGGTCAATCATGGCTCATGAGATTTGACTTACTCGTATGTATTGCTAGTGCGGGATTAATATAATAGTAGAGGAGGCCTAGCGGGGTTTTTGGGATTTACTCGAGCGTGGCAGAATAACATAAGGGTCGAAACCTTGCACCCTATTATGTAGCCCCATCACATATTAACTCTTCATGCATTTTTTGTGCTTCAAAATATTTTTCAAATCATCACATAAAAGAAAATTCCTCCACATCATTTTCAGATTATGGGTCAGCACGACAAGGGCAACAAGCTGAACCGTCTGTACATTAATCTGACGCGCTCGAGTACTTCAATGTAACTTTTTTTTGCATTTCCATAAATCGGCCATGGCTTTTGGTCGCGTCCAAATCGTCAGTCTTTTGAATAGGAGTTCCTTTTGGGTTTACTTTACATCTCATTTGAATATCTGACGCGCTTGAGTATTTCTGTGTGACTCCTTGTTTCAAAAAAACCTGTACACGCTCCCCCCACCGGTTGGAATAACCAAAATCAAATTAAATACCGCGCTTCAAACCGTTAAAACGTAGTTTTATTATCGTCTATAAGCTCCAAAATAGTAAGTATATAATGTATGTTTATATCTCTTTTTGCCATAAAGTTTCTTTGAATTTGAGTAATAATCGAATAACCCACGCATGTAAGATCGATTGTCGATAAAGTACATAAATCGATTTGAAGGTCACCTGTCTGCGGATAAGTATATTTTGAATAATTAAAACATATCAAGTACAGTCGAAGAATAAAAGTTTAAGAGATTTGAAATATTTTATTTTATTTGAAACGATTAAGGGAACGTCTAACTTTGATGCATATTAATTCCCCTATAACTTTATCACAGGAAAAGACAGTTCAGTAGAGAGACAGAAGGTCTACTTGATGGAAAGCGGTTAAGTTTATCACATCTGCTGTGCTGTTATGCCGCTTTTTTAATGTAGACTAAGCCCTGGCGACTAATGCCGGAAGACAATTCAAGATTATTATGGCAACGTACTCTAGAACAGGGGTGGTAGCCATCCAGTCGGGCAAATGTCCTACCAATTGGCTATGGGTTGTTTTGTCGTCTCATACGACAGGCCGCCCGGCCGCAGGAAATTATATTCTTTCTCCGTTGCTGCACGGATAGATATCCTGCATATCATCAGTTACTTTGCTATTTGATGTTTCTTCACGTAAATTCATCCTTACAAGCTTTGCTATGATTTGATATAATGGTACTGTATTTGTTTTTTTTTTTTCAAAATAAGCTGCTTCGATTTCTGACAAGCATATTTGATTTTTCAAAAATCTAATGATACCACTTAATTTTTCATCATAATCAGACTCGAAACTCCTTTGAGTGTTTTCTATAGTTTCGGATCTAGCCTTGAAGGCCCACTTGAAAAGTTAAGCGTGTATAATATAATTACTAACATCAAGTATATTCATGTATTATCCCCGCAAATTGCTATTGCGCCTGGCCGCCATTTTGGTGACGCAACCGTAGCCGAACACTCAGTACTGTTAGCATCACTGGCCGGCGAGTAAGCGTTCATATCGATTTGCGGATGACGTCATGTGAATGTTAATTTGACTAGGTTCCAGCGCATTAGCAATTTGCGGGGATAATAGTATGTACTATCATAGTGACAATGTGATAGTTTCGTCAGAATATTCAACATTGTCGGAAACTACGTACTATTTTTATATTCGCAAAAATCTTAAAAGCTTTTTATCCCCGAGTGTACACTTTCGTACATTAAAGTCTCAAGTTAAGATTAACATGTTTCAACGACAGCCTAATATAAATATTTAAAAAGTCATTACTTTGGAATTCGCCGCGGGTACTCGATGCTTGTAAATAAAGACATCTTATACATGTGGGTACTAATAGCATAGCAGTAGAATTTTGTATAGTGCTGCCTTCATCCTTAGTTCCATCTCTAACACTAGAGATATCGCTACTTGATGTTTTTTGAATTTTATTTATAGTTTTTAATAATAGTTAATAGACTTTCAATTGACTATTCTATATATGTATATATCGAAGAATTCATAACAAACGGGCGTACAGATAAAACTAGTTGATTGTATAAGGCTGAAATTTAAATTACCCTTCTATTTAGATACACTTGAATACTGATAAGACTGTTTAAATTGTAATATGCATAGATGTTAGTACACAACAATAAAAGTCAGAGTTTATACCGAGCAGCGGGTTCAGGGCACCGATCATACTTCAACACTTTCTTTTAAATTCTCAAATGTATCGCAAAAACTCCCCGTCTACCTTAAGTATAGGTACAGATGGCGTTGACCCCGCTCGAGGCATATCCTCTGCTCCAACTGCTCGTTTATTAAAATATAATAATATATTCATAATAATAATCCGCAGGGGGGCTTTGTGGCGAAGCCTTAGGTGAGTGGCGACACCTCGTACCTGACTCCAGGGGCCAAGACAAGGCCCCCGCCTCCGTGCTTGCCTTAACCAGCCGGCACGGAGTGGAGATCGCTAAAGCTAAGACTCAAGCTCCAGGGATGGAAGTGATAAATGGCCTAATGTCGGAAGTAGCTTCGGTGAACCTGCAGCCCACCTCTGTTCACCCCTTAGCCACTCACACCCATGTTGCCCCTGCCTTTTATGGCATTTTTAGGGGCCTATGCAGGGAGTGGCGAGTCACCGTCTGCCCATTTTTCCATGTTCCCTGAACATTGTGACGGGCAGACGTCATAGTCCCCATATTCCCAGACCGCTAGTACCACTAACAGTTCACCCCAATAGCCCGGTATTTTTGTCCTCATTTCCCACAATAGTCCTACACTGGCCGGGGCTTGTCCTTGGGTGCATTATTATATGGTGTAGACAGGGATAATCGCCGGTCAGTGTCACGCCACATATTTACATTAAATTTGTAAAGGGGCCTCTACGTGTTGGCCTCCCCATGGCCCCGACGCAAGCCCTCCAAAAGTCCGGGCCATTTTTATGGGCCGTGGTCTTGAAAGATATACAAATAATAATAATAATAATCTTTATTTTCTCCCAAAAGTACAAGGCTTAGTTAAAGAATGTTATGTTACTAAATATGTCTTACTTATACGATACACAGAGATTTAATCAAAAATAGAGCAGAGGGAGACAGGAGTCCAAACTGAGAAAACCTCGTCCTATGGAAACTCCTGGCCTCCACCTCTCGTAAAATTACAATATTCATAACTTTTATTAGGTTAGAACGATGTTTAAGTTATAGAAAAACTTAACAAATCAAAATAAATTAAATTAAGGATTTTAAAAGTAATTTAAATTTAAATAAATATTATTGTGCCATATACATCCAAACAACAATCAATCTAGTTCCTTCCGACACGTACGAGTATATATCGACGGTTAAAAGGTAATAGGGCATAAGCGACATTTTGGTCGAAAATGAGTTATGAATGCCATCCTACTTAAAATTTTTCGCTCTTTCGAATGCGCTCACTCCCATGGCTCTACGATGACTTTCGTGTCGTTTATGCCCAAGCAAAAAACTGCGTTTTTGAAGTGTCATTTCATTTAACCGACCGAATTTTGGGCCTTTTTTTACTCTAAAGGCGCTTGTACCTCTAAAAATGGCATCACTTTTGGGTTATAGTCGGTAATACATTTTTACTTTTTACTGCCGTAAAGGCTCCAGGCGTATATTACTTTTTACCATTAGTACCTGTTTTGAAAGCTGGAACTAATGCCTCTTTACCATTGTCGTCAAAGACATTAAGCGTCGGTTATACCCTATTACCATTTACAAGTTCAAGTTTACAAACATCCTACTGATTTGTTTGCTAAACACTGTTTCTTATGCTCCATTACCTTTTGGTATAATAATGAGAATTACCACTTATACTTTTTACCCTTTTATGTTATTCTGCAGTCATGTGACTTATGCCCTATTACCTCTTGATATAAGGATGTCAAATGTAGCTAAGTCTACTCTACCCTTCGTTTTTTTCTATGTAGATGTAACTTATGCCTAATTACTCCATAAAGAAAATAAGAGCAATTGATTTAAGCGACATTAAACCACATAAAACAACTTGGAATCAAATAAATAAAACTACCATTTAATGCTTTTATTTTTTTTTATTCTAGAGCTGTTTCCATTTTCACGATATGACAAGAAATGAAAAAGTTATCTCAATTTTTCTGAAATTTTAAACTTTAAACTGCTCTCCTGAACAATTTAGTTTTTGTCGCTTATACCCTATTACCTTTTAACCGTCGATATATTCAAATAGCTATCGTTTGAAAACTATGCATTAAATAAAAATATTTTTATTTAAAGTGGTTTGCGTCTTTGTGGTTAACAGTAATCTATCCATTGGAAACTGTTTCACCTTTATCCGTTTTAATTAGATTATTTAATACTAAGTTCTCGTAACCCACTGCGACACCATCAGTTTCCTATTCTAAAAACTGAGAGCTTGGAAATCTAACTATTTCGTTGTTCTAAGAGTGCCAACCTCATGTCTGATATAGCGGCGTACAATTTTTGTTATGTTTATCTTAATTATTTGTGTGTGTCGCATTTGGAATAAATATGTTCTTTCTTTATGCTATTTCACTGTGGAACCCGAAAAGATCTAGTCGTATTTTTATCAAATCGTTCCCTATGGTCACTCAGGCGGGTAACGTAGGAAGCTGGGGCTACCAATTTACATGCGCACCTGCTCACTACATACGGGATAAGATAATTTCGTATATAACTTCAAGACTTTATTCTTTCTTATCTTAGGGAAAAGTTCATGAATATCTGCAATGAAAAAAGGTCTAAACATTACTTTGATATCTGTATAGGATGAGTAAGCAGATGAAAGGTAAAGAATGAATTTTATTTTAATATCTACACAGTATACATACAGGACAGTAATAATATAGTTACGAGTTGCAGGACTCGAATTGAAATACAGTTAAAAGTACTATAGAGTTTATTCGTTCTATACAAACACGTATAACACAGGTACAAATATAACTGAACACAACCAGTCCACATGTAATGCACGATTCAATAACACGCGCCAGGTCCGTCATTAAATAGATCACCGAATTTACACAATTCTTGCTTCGCTCGTAGTTATTTTTTTAGACCGATTTTTTTAGAATCAGTTTGTAGATGTGTTTGTTAGTATTTTAAATTAGAGACACCTGGCAGTGATCACAATACAAAAATAGGCCGTAAAATATAACGATACACAATGTGCTGTTTTTAATCACAAAGTAAACAAAAGAAGTCCAAATGCTGAAAGGTGATAAAAGGTATGCAGGTGTGAATTTGTCTTTGTCGGCGTTTAGATCGTAACAATATAGATAAAGGTTATATATAATATTTTGCGTGTTTGCGTACGTGTGTGTGTATGTCCAATACATGGTAGTGTGTGTGATGTTTTGTTATTGATTTAATGTATTTCATATGCATAATAATAATTAAACAAAATAGCATTATATACTCTTTCTCTATATAAATTATAAGTGTGCGAAATTTATAAGGTTTTTGCTTCACGTATTAATTTTTTTTTATTGCAGGAGTTCAGCAGACAGGCAGATGGCCCACTTGTTGGAAAGCGGTTACCGTCGCCTGTGGACATTTGCAACGCCAAAGGTGCTACAAATGCGCTGCTGCTCTCTTAAGAGAGACTGGAACCTGGTCACTAATGCCGAAACACAACTCAAGGTTGTTATGGCGACGTACTTTAGATCAGGGGTGGTAGCCATCCAGGCGGGCAAATGCCCTACCACCTGGCTGTGGGTTGTTTTGTCGCCTCTTACGACAGGCCGCCCGGCTGCAGGAAATTGTATTCTTTCTCCGTTCCTGCACAGATAGATAATAAAATGGATACTGCCTTCATGACTTACGAGCATTCGCCAGGAATGAAATATTTATTATTCGCTTTGAGCATTCAGTTGATTCCACAATGTGACACGAAGCGGTCGTTGTTTTGGAACTTGTATGAAAATATTACAGATTGTTCTCTATAATGCTCGGTTCTCCTCCTTTATTGATGTAATGCTCGGATCTGTAACTTGCATTACAGGCGAATGCTCGCGTTGAAAGAGCACCTTTATAATTTATTTTACATTAGTGTTTTTGACCCTCTACTCTTTTTTTACATACCTTTGTCAAAGTCCCTTGAAAGTGGTTTCTTCAATAATATAGGCTCGTGGTCTTCTCTCCTCCAAGTTATTTTTGGTGGTGGATGACCAGTCGCTTTGCAGGTGAGGGTCGCGTTCTCCAACTCCTGGACGGACACGTCGCTTGATGTATCATCGCTTATAATGTCCGGTGGAACTGTTGGCAATGACATTAAAAATATAAATATTTTATTGACTTGTTTCAATGTAATTAAGCAAACTTTTATACCTTTGTAGAATAGTTTCCGGTGGAATCATAAATATAATAAGATAAAGATTTCATATTAATTCTGTTATTTAATACTAAGTTCCTACTCGTATTCCAAAATCCTTTTGGCGATTTCACTTTGAGAGCTCGGGACTCTGTATACCTATTTTGTCTGTTTGAAGATCTAAGCAAAAATACTTGAAGATTAAGTTAAATCAAAGAACGTTTATTATCAATGAATGAATGAATTAAAACATTTTCTTGTTCAGTAGAAATTAAAACTGCGTTTTTAAAACTAGATAAAATAAATGTTGAACAAAGGGCGGCCTTAACGGTTAAAGCGATCTCTTTCAGGCAACTCCCTAAACTAAGGAAAATATTAAGACAACAGTGGCTGTGAAAAGAATAAATAATATGAAACATTCCAAGAATAAATGACAAATAAATAATAATATACTTTAGGTGCTATACAAAAATAGGATATATCATATTATATATAGAATCAGCAGCTTGTTTTCGACTTGTGAGGACCAAAGATATTTAGTAACCATCAGTTTAAAAGACAATATGGATTTAACTTGTCTGATGTTGAGTGACAGTGAGTTCCACAAACAGACAGCCTGTACCCTGCAAGAGTTATCAACCAAGGAAGAAGTGTGTACAGGTGTCATTAAGGGGAGATTATTACTAGAGCGCAAATAACGGGAATGAGAAAGATGTAGGAAATCAAAAGTTCCTTTAAATACGGAGGGGTACGAGGATCACAAAGGATATTGTACAAAAGAGAAAAACTGAACATTCCGGTGAAGGCAAATAGGTAACTATTTAAATTTCTTGCGATATTCGGAAACATGGTCATATTTGCTTTTGAAGTCGTCAAGCTTGGTCAGTTGTTCCTGGGTAAAATCGATATAAATGGCATCAGCATAATCAAGTATGTGTAGTAACAGAGATTGGGCAAGCATCACTTTAGTAGCAGTAGGAAGGAAATTCAACATTCAATTAATTCAATCAACATTTAGGCTTTTATTACGAAAACAGCTGACTCAGTCAACAATAAAAATGTCAGTGAATTCTTTATTAATTTTGTTACATTCAAGGTCAGTAGAGGGCACAGGTTGTTTCCGAATGAAAAAACAATGTATAAAATGAAGTGAATGATGAACAGCATGACTTGCCGCGAAGGGTTTTTAATTTTTGACGAGAAATCTTTGAACAGCGACCACTCGCTGTGTTAAGGGGAGAATATTTGTATTTAATTTTAATGAAGTAGCTATTTGTTGTTCCAATAAAATAAAAAAACGAGAGAAGCTGGGAAGCAGTGACCTCCTTCTGGAAGGACGTCATGTCGCGCAAGGAAGCGATCGAAAGACTTCCATTCCATTCCAACTTCCTGCGACCGTGCAGCCTGTCCTAAGAAGCGACAACACAACCCACGCTCGGTTGGTAGGGTATTTTCCCGTCTAGATGGCTACTACCCCTGGTCTCTAGTATGCCGCCATAACAACCTTGACTTGTGTTCTGGTATTAGTGGCCAAGTTCCAGTCTCACTTTAAAGAGCGGCACTACATTGTTAAGCAATTTCCATCTGGTGTGCTGTCTGTCTCTCTGCTGAACTCATGCAGTTAAGAAAGACCCCCGTCGAAGACTGCGATCACGGAGTCGGAGATGCCTCTACGGTCACGTCCTCACAGTGACGTAGTGGGACTTGGTATGATCGGAGAACCTCGCTGGAGAACCACTCCTAGGGACGTGGAGTGTTCCCAGGAACGCCAACCCCATCATGACGAGTTACATCAAAGTATCGCGCAGAATTACCTATGGCAAGCTCTGTGGCGTCTCATCAAAACACATAGAAACGCTCGTAGGTTTAGTGAGTATAGTCCAGCGGCATCTTACAACTTCTTCCGCCATGGAGGTGTGTGTGGAATTGGCCGCCAGAAGCCGCATATCCCTTGTAGACTTCCCCGGTATCCAAGGAGACGCACAACCCCCCCCCCCCCCTTTTGCATGTATTTACATACATGCAAAAGGGGGGGGGGGGTTGTGTCAGCAAATGACAGTTTATATTTCGAAAGCGCCATCCAAAAGATTTACTAAAACATTGTCATAATTCCAGATTCCACAGGTCGTCTGCCCTCAAAAATGTTTCTTGCAGATTAAAGTTATTTTATAATTATATCTTGAGTAACATTGGGTTAGTTTCGTTTGTAAATGATTTATATATTTTTAAGTCAAAACAATAGGCATACAAACGTACATTTTTTTTAAATTAACTAATCTACGCACTCTAGTTCCGTACCCTTTTTACAACTTAATTATTGTTTAAAAATTTTTTGGATTTAAACTATACAAACACGTATAACACAGGTACAAATATAACTGAACACAACCAGTTCAAACGTAATGCACGATTCAATAACACGCGCAAAGTCCGTCACTAAATAGCCGATTACCGAATGTCTTGCTTCGCTCGAGGTAATCGCTTGGCTGCCCCATCGCTCAATTGGGGCCATTGATTTAATACAACAATAGGCCGTAAAAGATTGCAATACGCAAAAAAATTAAACACAAAGTAAACAAAAGAAGTCCAAATGCCGAAAGGTAATAAAATGTGAAAAACGGGTATGCAGGTGTGAATTTTTCTTTGCCGGTCGTAACAATATAATAACAAAGAAATAATTGGATAAAGGTAATATAGGCATTTTATTGCTGTTCCACAGAAAATTAAGTTTAGCTGTTTGACAAAAAGTTTAAAATTACTTAGATCAAAGTTGTTTGATCTTCTGTCTTATCTAAGAAGATTGATTAGAGATGTAAAACATTGTATTGGTTTTGATATTTATGATAAGCACAGTGATTGTATCCTCTTCGTTTCTGATGATTAAAACTATTGTTGAACGCAGTGTCTGTCATTTTCAACATTGCAATTATCTTTTTTCGCGTTTCTATATTTTCTAAACGTGGCAAAACGTAACATTTATTAATATGTTGGCAGTAATGTTTCTTGTACTCATGCTAGTAAAAGTCGACTTTAAGCTGACGCACCTTTCCTTACCACGACTGTACATTTTATAATGTATGTATCCGGAAAAAATATATTTTCTAAAAAGGAAAATATGAAATTGCCCTTAGGAGGTTACGGGTATGCGTATCCAGTGGGAGGCGTGACAAAAAAAAAGTAAATTTTCACAATATTGTTGTGATTTATTGTCCCTTTGCTCCAAGTAAAACTTTTTGTTCCCTCTAACCGTTTTCATTCAACATTTGGAACACCCATTTGCATCATTCTAAGTTAAATTTTGTTACGAATTTATCCTTGTTTCGTTCGTCTTTGTTGCTGAGATTATTTTTGTATTTAAGGCTAAACATCACAATCGTTTTATATATGAAATAATGTAAATTAAAATTTTAAAGTTCCATAACACTTCATTGCTCACCAAAATTGTAATAAACATATATAAATAAACTTATAGAAACAATACACTTTTTACAATATTTGTAGGTAAAACAACAGGCGGCCCTATCGCTCAAAGCGATCTATTGCAGACTACTAAACATAAACAAAGAATTATTTTACTCTGTCCAACGTTCTATAGAAAATGTTACTTTCAAAACCACAGTTTTGTTTTAGGAATCCGCAAGGACATTGAAAAATAAATACATAAAAATAATATTGTATTGATTTGTACCAATGGCAAAAACAATGACTACCAATCGTTCTACGTACGGCAGACTTGTGGAATGCACTACCAGACTCCGTGTTTCCCGAAAAGTACAATCCGGGTATCTAAGTCTCGTGTGGATAGGTGTGCTCTATCTTCGACTGTATCATCGTCCGGTATTGGACGTGATCAAGGTCAAAAGCGAACCTATTTAATATAAAAAAAGGCTTTTAATGAAGCATCTGTAATATTTCGTCTTGAAATAAATACATTAATTTTGAATGGACTTTAGGCACCACTATTGAGTCCTTCATTGTGTGTTTATTGATACTACTGATTGGCGGACCTTTTTTTATTAATAATAATTCTTCGATAACAATAAAATAATAGACTTTAATGTTTATTAATTTTGATATTTCAGATAAATTTTAATATGCAAATTGCTGGTGACATGTAGCCTTAAACAAAAAGAAAATCTAATTTATGGAGTTAATTAAAATCGTTACGACGCAATAATTTATTTGCGGTCGACTTCGTGAAATCACAATTATCTTTTGGTCGGAAAAATATTGTAATAAAATAACATTTCCACGAAAGGAAATGAAGCGTGTTATTGTTAATTTATTTTCTAACGAACGTTGAAAAGATTAGTTTTTAGGGATCCGTGACTTGAAGGTGTTTTCTTACTTTTTTCTATACTGGGTAGGTTTTAAGTGTTTTATGAGAATATTTGAAAAGCAAACTGAAAGTGAAAATTCCAATAATTGAGTTGAGTAATACCATCGCATGAGATAGCGAGAGATAAAAAAACTCTTTTAGAATGTTTCATAATATATTTATTAAAGTGAAACTTCTTTAGAATTATTGTGATTTCAAACGCAATGAAACGAAAAAGCAACACTAAAAAGAGATAAATATATAAATCTTTGGACTAAGCCTATGTGAGAGTGAGAATACGAATATGCGAAAGTAACTCTGTCTGTCTGTTATGCCATCACGGAAACAATACTGGACCGATTTGGATGAAAAAAAAATATTTTGAAAAAAATAATGTCATTTTATAATCTCATAAATTACCTTTCACTGATTTTATTTCAATAGATTTGTCTAACAATATTAACAAAAACTAATATATCCTATAAAAAAAAAACCTAACTTAAATATATATATATATATATAATGCCGAGGATGAATATAGGATACTTTTTATCTCGATCCCAGAAGGTAGGTATTGTTTTTTTATGACTTCTATTTATTAGGCTATTCTCGTCGTTTTGGTAATTTTGGCAATTTTGGTAATTCTAGGCGTTGCAGATATTATGATTATGTTCGCCTCTATATTCTCTGAAGTTTCATTTACTACTACTGCGTGTGTACTGCTCTCTCACACACACACACACATTTCTATATTTTTAAAACGATTACACTTGATACATTATGCATAATAATTCATATACTCGCGCTATACCGTATATCGTAGAGATCGACAATCTTCTGGGAGCTCCAAGCTGGACGGTGGTGGTGTGATGATCGCTGTCTAGCGGTCAATAAATTCATTTCGTAGACATGATTGGGAGACGGATTGTGAGGATCTTTGGGTTACTTTGAGTTTGAATATTAATGGGTCTAATACAAGTGTAGCAATTTGTGCTGTTTATCTGCCTCCGCCGGCCAGAATGGATTCCCAACAGAAGTTTCTGGACAATGTTGATGTAGTCATGAACAATAATCAATATGTTGTGTTATTAGGAGATTTTAATTTAGGTTTTATTAACTGGAGTCCGAAAGATAATTGTACATACATGATTCCATCAAATTATAACAGAAGTATCGGTTACTCTCTAATTGACTTTATGACTTTAAATGAACTATATCAAGTTAATAACATATATAATTCGGACGGTAATATCTTGGATTTAGCGCTAAGTAACCTTGATAAAGCTTCCGTTAAAAAACCTCTAAATTTATTAAGTAAAATAGATAAGTATCACCCTGGTTTCATATTTAGTATTCCAATTTCTACTTTTGAGTCGCAAAAGTATCTTCTGCAGAACAAAGGACACACATTTAACTTTTATAAAGCAAACTACACAAACATTATATCAGAACTTAAAGTATGTAACTGGAATGAAAAATTTAGCACTAGTATTAATGTTGATGATATGGTTAACAAGTTTTATGACGTAATTTATGATCAAATAGAAAGACAAGTCCCTAAACGTAAATGCTTACCTCGTAAATTTCCTACATGGTTTGATAAACGTCTGATAAAACTTATAAATGAGAAGAATAAGGTTCGTAAAAGATGTCGAAAGTTTAATAATCCACGCGATAAGTTGGAGTACGAAATGATACGATCACGTTGTCATAAACTATATGATATTTGCTACTCAAATTATTTAAATTTCGCTGAAGACAATATCTCTAAGAACCCGAATCACTTTTGGCGATTTATCAAGGAACAACGTAAGGGATGCTCTGGTATTCCTGCGGTTATGAAATTAAACAATATTAGTGCTTCCAATGGAGCTGATGTTGCAAACCTTTTCGTTAAGCAGTTCTCATCCGTTTATCATTCCGCATCCAAAAATGTAGCACTGCAAGAGCCTTCTGATACAGCGACTGGTCATCTCAGCCGCATAGTATTCACTGAATCTCAAGTACTAAAAGGATTGAGAAACCTTAGCGCACAGAAACCGGCTGGCCCCGACAATATACCTCCTGTTTTTATAAAACGTATTGCAATAGGTATTGCATATTCACTGACCTACATATATAATCACTCATTACTCACTGGTGTATTCCCTCTCGAATGGAAAAGAGCTAGAATCATACCTATTCACAAAAAAGGTGATGAAACTCATGTTAAAAATTACAGACCAATCTCTATTCTCTCTTGTTTTTCGAAATTATTTGAATGTTTAATATATCCTCTAATTCACAATCTTGTTGATAATAGTTTATCGGATTTTCAGCATGGATTTAGACAGGGTAGATCAGTTGATTCGAATTTAGTGTCGTTTGTTTCCTCTGTCTCAATTGAGGTCGATAAAGGTGGGCAAGTTGACTCTATTTATACTGATTTCAGCAGCGCCTTTGACAAGGTAAATCATGCTATACTATTATATAAACTTAAAAACGCTGGCATTGAAGGACGTTTGCTGAATTGGTTTCAATCTTACCTAACACTGAGACCCCAAACTGTTGTTGTAAGTGGCCATAAATCTAACATCTACTACGCTAAATCTGGTGTGCCACAAGGTTCCCATTTGGGGCCAATATTATTTCTCATATTTATCAACGATATAACTGCACATATCAAGCACAGCGAAATGTCATTGTTTGCTGATGATCTCAAAATTTTTAGAATTATTCAATCAAAAGATGATGTCACTCTTATGCAAACGGATATTAATAACGTCAAGATGTGGTGCGATAATAATGGCATGTCTCTGAACCCTAGTAAATGTTCTCACATTACTTTTACCAAAAAGAAGACACCTTTAAATTCCACATACTATCTGGATGGAGTAGCTCTAAATACAGTGTCGGAAGTTCGGGACTTAGGCATTGTAATAGACGGCAACCTCAAGTTTTCTGCCCATCTTGATGTAAAAATTAGTAAAGCTGCTCAAATGTTAGGTTTTTTGAAGCGCAGTACGCGAGGGTTTAAGCGGCCTAGCACACGCATACTTCTGTATAACAGTTTTGTGCGAAGTCATCTTGAGTTTGCTAGTGTCGCATGGAACCCTGTGTACAGTGTTAATTCTCAGAGAATTGAGAGTATACAACGTGCCTTCACCCGCCATCTGGCTTATATAACTCCACAAATCGTGTACACTCAACCATATGTGGAAAGACTGAAATTCTTTCACATGTCCACCCTTCGTCATCGCCGTATAATGAGTGACTTAATATTTCTCCATAAGATAATCAATAATAAAATCAAATGCCAACATCTCCTTGCTCGTATACGCATCAATGTTCCTTATAATTGTCCACGTAATTTTCGGCCTGGAGTATTTCGGATTCCCCCGTGCAGAACCAATCTTGGCCAGCACCTACCATTGTCGAGAATGTGCAACAAATACAATGAAATAGCCGGTAAGATTCCGAACATAGATATCTTTTGCGACTCTTTAGAAATTTTTAAAAGGAAATTAATCACATATTTTCATGTAAATTAAGTTTTTCATCTCATTTATCTACATCAATTTAAATTTATATAAATTCTGTAATTCTAATTTAGAAATAGTGACAAACTGTAGACAAAGCTGTGTACGCCTGTTATTGGCATGTATGCATTTATTTAACTGTTATATTTATTATTATGTCATAATTTTATTAATGTGTACTATGCTGTTGGTGTACCTATAAAATAAATAAATAAATAAATAAATAATAATTATTAAGTTGTGCAGAAAAATCACTAACATTTCCCGACTAACCATTTTGATATAGTTTTTTGATTAGAAGTATTCTGACTGATTAAACAAATGTAATCATGTTTTGTTGTCTAACTTAATTTAATTTTAAGAAAAGTCAGTGTTGCATCGTAGTAAGTATCATATTAAATAACCTGGGTTTAAGTGGTGCGACTTATTGTTCTGTTATTCTAAATATCTAATAAATAAATTTCAAAAAACTTCTTGTCCAGCCAATCGATGGCGTAGGATCAAGTTTACGCCGCCTGAATGTGTCTTGCATAAAAAAGTCCAATAAGCTGTTGTAGACAAAATTAAACGAAATATAAAGCATGTATAATGTTATATATTTAGATATATCCTCTGGATTTCAGCGTAATAACGCAACTTAAAAAGATTATAGGTCGATGAAAGAGTGTCGCCTATCGAACGTGTCAATAAAGGCTTAATTCTACCCTCAATGGAGTTAAATCCGCAATGATTGATTGACGCGTGTTTGCACTCACGGATCTCGCTCTAAAAATGTATAAATAAGCCCCCACGATCCATGGATCATTGATCACCCGACGGATCCCTGAAAGCTTTGATTGGCAGCCGCTGGTTACGGCCAATTTGCCTGTAAAATTCTAAGTGGTACAAGATGTATTGCGGTTTTAATTTTTTGACATATATTTGTATCTGAAAATATTTTCTTTGTATTTTATCATCATTTATTACTTAAATAGTTATTAAACAAAATATAAAGTGGCAGAAGAACTTATGGACTAGTAAACAAGTGCTTCTGGGCCAACTTTTTTCAGCAGTCTCCGAAAATTATAAATGAGGTGTCATTCGATTCGGAATGGCACCTAGATGATTTTTGAAAAAATCAGATTCGGTAGTCAAGACTTTTTTTAGGAAATTTTCTCCTCTTTTCGGATCTTTTTTCAAATTTGAAAAATCTTTATTACTTTTTGAGATATTTGCAAAAAACTAAACCCCCCTTTTTTAGTCATTTGTTAATAACTTTTAAAACTTTTGCAAGCGGAACTTCATTTTTTTCAAAAATCATAATTATAGATGCCATTCCAAATCGAATGACACCTCATTTATAATTTTCAGAGACTGCTGAAAAAAGTTGGTCCAAAAGGCACTTGTTTACTAGTCTATTAATACAACAAATAATCTAATACAATAAAAGAAAAAATAAACCTATTTTGTTCTGTATTCTATCCATAGTCCCTCAAGAATATTAGTAGGATACTGATGTGTAACGAATATAACGTCCAATAGTACAAAGGAGAAATTAAACAAGGTTTTTTAGGGTTTGCTGATGCCGTTGATGCTTTGAGAGAATCAAATGCAGGGCCCATACTATATCACGGTTGGTAGGCGCGGGCAACTAACTCGGGTCGATCCCGAATTAAGCTCGTGCATTCACTTATTCTCCCAAGGCAATAAATTTGCCATTATCAATACTCTTACACCAAATAAAGGTAGGGTAAATACACAAATATTTTTCATGTGTTTATTTAAATTATATTTTTACATTATTTGTATTTAATTTTTCAGGGAACACCGAGCGGCCCGTTCATCCCACGGATTATATCGTCAACACTGAGCCTAGATCACCGTCTTCTATGGGTAAGGTTCTGGATCGCCATAAGAAAAGAAATAAGATTATTTAAAAAAAATAGACATATATGGTTTTGGGTTGTCTTGATATCATGGTAACAGGAAGGTTAGTACTGAAAATTAATGTTGTACATACATACATACATACATAACTTCACGCTAGGTCCCTTTCGGGGTAGGCACGGCTGTTGTGTGGATGTAATTCTGGTAACAAGACGAGAAAACTCGTTTATTGAAAATATGGCGCACATATTTTCTAAACAACTAATTTTTTTTAATCATGTGCACGGAATATAGGTACAATTCAATTATATTGTATTATATATTTAAATATTTCTTCAAATTAACATTTTAACTCCCAGTCGCTAGACCGCACGTCAGAATTGAAAACTGTGTATCTGAGCGTGACAGTCACGCAAGTTTAGTGCTTTTACCACAACCCAAAAAAGCTATATGCTATATATATACATATACATAATATATAGCTCTTACGTATATACATATTATGTATCTGAGTGTAACGGTCACGCGAATTCAATACTTTTTCCCCACTTCATAAGCCCAACATGCCTAAAGAATTTTTCATTTCAACAATATTATTCGAGCAGGTGTTCATTAATAGATTTTTTTGCTTTTTTAAATTATGAAAAATATTTTTATCGTACTACAGGCACGTGACTGGCGATTATGAAGCTCTCTGGCAACCTGTGTCTTTTAATTTTACGTAACCCAACATCTGTGGGTACGTAAAATCTCTAATCAAAGTCTTCTAATAAAGTTGAATAATAAAATTCAATACAATCTTAAGCCAATATTAAATGGTTTTTCAATCTGGAAAAATCACCCAGTGATTCATTTAAACATTGACTTGTATCTTTTTTAATAATAACAATCGTCAGAAAAGCACAAACATTGTATATCACATGTGTGCGTTTGTCTGTATGTCTGTAACGCATAAACTCATAAACTACTCGACCGCTTTCAAAAATTCTTTTACCATTATCATGCTACATTATCCCAGTCGTATAAGCTATATTTATTACTAAAAAAATTAGCGATATCTACTAAAATTTCAATAATGTAACTCTAAGTGTACAGATAAATGTGTTTGAGTGAGTCTGGGGATGGTTTGGAAACACAGTTAGACCCGGTAGGTGGCGCTGGAATCGGGTTCTACAATTTTATTTTTCAGGATAGAAGAAAGTCTGTCGGAACCGCTAGTATTAAATAATCCAATTACTGCGGGTAAAGATGGAATAGTTTCCAGTGGGATACATTACTTATTAACCACACAAACGTGAACCATGCTCTCATTGACACTTGACATCTGTCTTCCGTGATCACGGCTACTGAAGTGTCCAAAACGTCGGAATAATAAAAAATGTAGTTTTATCATGCTACATAAGTTTATTATTTAGTTGAGTGTTCCTCAAACTTTTTGTGTTCAAGGTACATAGATCTAGGAAAACGATTTTTTTGGAGGAACACCACAAATATAAATCATTTTGTAAGTAATATTAATCAACATATTTTTGTGTAGAATTCTTAACAGCAGCAGTGATCTTACTGACATTCACTTTGACTCTAAAAAAACATTTTATAAAAAGATTCGTTTAGCCCAACAGGACACTCGTTAGACTGACTGACGGACAGACTAATTTCAATACCCATTTTCGTTACATTCATTATTAAAATCTAAGTAAATATTTATAATAGTTTAGTTAGTAATAGTAGGTTAGTAATAGTTATTTACATAACAGTGAAGAAATTTTACTGCAAGTTGTGTTCACGTATAATTAGTTTTTACATTGCATTGTAAACCTTAGTCATAAGTGTAGTAACTGATTAAATGTAAAAAACTGGTCGTGATCCTTATTAAAATAAATAAATAGACATTTTTTTATTAATAATCAGCAAACGTATATTTTAAATTGCAGCATAACCTTATTTTTCCAAGGCACACCAATTAATGACCACGGTATACCATTGTGCCGCGGTACATACTTTGTGGAGGACTGATTTAAGTTGATGCTTGTATTCAGATGGAGGCTTCCTTTAGTCGTTCACCTGAGCGCATATCAAATAAATATTTTTCTGTAATAGACTTTCATCGTTTCTTTTATTGAAATATCAAAGTTCTTTTATTAAAAGAAACCTGTTCGTCTAATTTATGGCGTTTTCTTAAAGTGCGACCGTTTGTAAGAGAAATGCCGGGAAACGGTCGGCCGCCGGACGGAGTTCAGCAATTTTGTAGTTGGGCCGGCCGGTATTTGCATGTGACGCGGATGATTTCTTTTTCAATTTAGAAACTTCCTACCCTACCTTATTGGGAGAGAGTTTCTATTTTTATTCAACATTTTTTTTACTTTTTTATTTCATTGGTGAACGCTGGCAACGTCGCCCTCGTTATATAATATTACGTAGATGCCTAGACGTATCAAAATGTAACACGAGGGTGTCAGAAGTAAAATATGTCTAGTATAATCGTAGTTATAATGTCTATATGTCTTATACTAATATATAAAGCTGAAGAGTTTGTTTGTTTGATTGAACACGCTAATCTCAGCAATTACTGCCCTGATTTGAAATATTCTTTCAGTGTTAGATAGCCCATTTATGGAGGAAGGCTATAGGCTATATGTCATCATGCTAAGACCAAATGAAGAATTTTCAAAATGGGAGGGTTGAAAACAAATTTCACGCAGATGACGTCGCAGGCACAGCTATTATAAGATAAACCGTAAGATAAAAATATGTAGGTAATTGGCTCTTTTTCATGACTTCAATAGATAGAATAGAAGACAGCCCACCTGGATGGAAAGCGGTTACCAACGCAAATGGATATTTCCAACACGAAATGTGCTACCAAGGTGCTGTCGCTTTCTAAAGAGAGACTCAAGGCTTATATATAGACATAGAAGTATAAATCAGATATTGTATTAGAATAAGATTTTGTAAATAAAAAAAACAAAGTGTAAGTTTCGGTGTAATATTTTTATGGTTTTATATAAAAATATTACACCGAAAATACCCTAAAAAAGAATAATACCGTGACCGTGACACTGACGCGACTATCCCTGTCTACATCATATGAAAATACACCCAAGGACAAGCCTGGATAAGTTTTTTTATTTTATTGCAGGAGCATAGCAGACAGGTAGACGGCCCACTTGATGGAAAGCGGTTACCATCGCCTATGGACATTTGAAACAACAAAGGTGCTACAAATGCACTGCTGCTCTCTTAAGGGAGACTGGAACCTGATCACTAATGCCGGAACACAACTTGAGGTTGTTGAGGTGGCATACTCTAGACCAGGGGTGGTAGCCAGTCGGGCAAATGCCCTACCTCTTCCCTGGGGGTTTTTCCTCGCCTCTTACGACAGGCCGCCCAGCCGCAGAAAATTGTATTGTTTCTCCGTTCCTGCATGGGTAAAAATAAAGAAAAAAGACGAATAAAAGTTAAGTGTAGGACTATTGTAGGGAATGTGAACAAAAGGTACCGGGCTATTGAGGTGAACTGCTAGTGGAATTATAAATCGGGGACTATGGGAACTATGGCGTCTGCCCATCGCACTGTTCAAGAAACATGGAAAAAATGGGCAGAAGGTGACTCGCCACTCTCAGAAACTTATCAAAACTATTATTAAGAAAATTTGTCTATATCAGTTGTTATTCTTGTAAATGTTACATACATAGCATATGTATTTGAAGATCACGGACCATAAAAATGGTCCGGACTTTCGGAAGGCTTGCGTTGGGCCATGGGAAGGCCAGCACGTAGAGGCCCCTTGACAATTTTTATGTAAATTTGTCGTGACACCGGCCGTCATTTACCCCTGTCTGCACCATATAATAAGGAACCCGGCCAGTTTAGGACTATTGTGGGAAATGGTAACAAAACAGTACCGGGCTATTGGGGTGAACTGCTACTGGTACTAGGTGTCTGGGAATATGAGGATTATAGCGTCTGCCTGTCGTAATGTTCAGGGAACATGGGAAGACGGTGACTCGCTACTCCCTACGTGGACCCCAAATGCCATAGAAGACAGGGGCAACATGGGTGTGAGTGGCTAAGTGGTGTAGAGAGGTGGGTTGAAGGTTCACCGAAGCTACTTCAGATGTTAGGCCATTTATCAATTCCACCACTGGAGCTTGAGTCTTAGCTCTAGCGATCTACACTCCGTACCGGCTGGCTAAGGCAAGCACGGAGACGGGGGCCTTGTCTTGGCCCTCGAAGTCAGGTACGAGGTGTCGCCTAAAGGTAGGGTATCGTCTAAAGAAGTTGGTTAAAGAAATACGTATATAACCTTGTAAGAAAAATGCAATAGAATTAAGAGTTTGTTAAATAAATAAACATACATACATAACTTCACGCCAGGTCCCTTGCGGGGTAGGCACGAACAACAGAGCACCACACAGGCCCATTCTTACATGAGTAAATAAATAAAGCAATAAAAAAGATGAAAAATACCCTGACAAATCTAGTTCGTCAAGATGGAGGAGAAAAAAAACCTTGTAAAAATAAAATAAAAAAATTTAGAAAAATTCGCAGTATTAAGATATTGCCAGCTTTCACACAGGAGCAACACTCGGGCCCAATACAGGAAAATTGCATAAAAAATTCCTTAAAAACATCGAACGAATAGAAAATTCCAGCAATTACGTTTTCAAAGACGTTTATTCGCTCTAAAACATTTCCGTTCGTTTAATTTTAATAAAATTCGAAACCGGTCGAGTGTGACAACCTTGTATCCCTAAAATGATCAAAGTAGGGTTCCGTCGAAAATTCCTTTGTGTAAACGCATGAACATCTCAAAAGGACTTCATAATACGTAATTAATAATAGAGTAAGTAATATAATTATACTAGTTTTACCCGCGACTTTGTCCGTTTTTATTTTATACTAGCCGAATACATCTGTTAATAATCAGAATATGGGATTAAACAATAATTAATGACATAGATTATTAATTGAAAAGAAGTTCCCTATCGCACGCTACTCGGTGGATGCAATCTAGACGCAAACAAGTGTAACTGAAACGAAAAATACTGACCGCTCATATTATTATACAATTTTGAACTTTAATGTAATGGTTTGAAATCCAATTTATCTGTATACCCAACCCATTCATCCAATTCATCTGTAGGTATACTACCCAAAAATTGCATGCTGTAAATCTGTAATTGATAAACGAGGTTGGTAGTCAGCATTTTTGTGTATCAAATCTAAGTCCGACATGGGCACTGAAAAATGCCCACCTCCTAAATCACATACATGCCAAATGACCCGTGCTAAAAACAAGTAAAATAATTTAAAGAATGTGTAAGTACATCAAAAATAACTTACTTTATCCGTGCAGGAACGGAGAAAGAATACAAATTCCTGCGGCCGGGCGGCCTGTCGTAAGAGGCGACAAAACAACCCACAGCCAGTTGGTAGGGCACTTGCCCGACTGGATGGCTACCACCCCTGGTCTAAAGTATGTCGCCATAACAACCCTTAGTTGTGTTCCGGCATTAGTGCCCAGGCTCCAGTCTCCTTCAAGAGAGCAGCAGCGCATTAGTAGTACCTTTGGTGTTACAAATGTCCATAGGCGATGGTAACCGCTATCCATCAAGTGGGCCGTCTGCCTGTCTGCTGAACTCCTGCAATAAAAAAAAAAAAAAAACTACAACACAGTGCTATTCTTCTCTTGCTTGTGTTTCTATGCAACTATATTTTCCAGCATCGTGGTTTTAGATCAAAAAGCGTAGACGAATATAATGATGATAATACAATAAAATAAGATAGTAATATTGAAATTTCTAAATTTAATACTTTAACATGTTTTTAATAATTTTAACAATTAATTATTTTTTTATTTATTTGACATGTATATTTACTGAAATTATTTTGGAAACAGTACTTGTAGGGTTATAGCTTCAAGACATTTAGTGATTGTAAGTTTGCACGTCATGTATACTGGACACTTTTTATTACGTAATACCTATTCATGTACGTATGTCGAATTATTCAAATTCGCGAATGCAGATGCGAATACTTATCTCCAAAATTCGCGAATTCAAATACGAGTGTCGATATTTAAAATAAAGCACACATGTTCATTTTATAATCTACATTTTATAATATTGGTGTACAATAAAGAGTTATCTATCTATCTATTAAAAATGTATAAATGAAACTTAAGGTTAAATAACAGAATATTAGAGCATATATAACGTGTTTCATTTCAAATGACAATAAATCATAATTTTAGCAGTCTTACTCCATACAAAGTTTTTGGTACTACTAAATCAACCGTAATGTCAAAATTTAAAAAAAGCAATTTCCGAACAAATTAATTACGATAAAAAGACAATAAAAACAGAACATCTTGTAAATATTGGTTCACTGACCTTGGTAATAATGAACATCTTCCGCGTTTAATGATGAAGAGACGAGCTGGCAACATGATACGTTTGGTCACTAACCTACCGATTTAGTCACAATAACAGATACATGTTGTTGTAAAATTCTGAAATGAAAAATGAGGTCCTGTGGCTAAACCAAAGAAGCTACCTTGATTCGTTTTTGTATTTGGGTAGAGTACGTCATGATGAAAACGTGGTCTGATTTATTGTCGTAAGGTCTGAAACACGCTGTATATATAATTATAATTCCATATACGGGTGGTTTCAGCAAACGGAGCACCTACATCAATGGGTGAAAGGGCATAACACTAGCGTACAGTAACAAAAAGAAAAAAAAACAGTTTTTGAGTTATGACCGTTTAAACTTTCACTTCTTATCACCATAATTTTGCATAAAACCACCGGTGGAACACGTACAGTAACATATGTTAAATCGAATATATTTTTTTCAAATTTATTCATCCGGTATTGAAAAAGTATTGTTAAGGGGGATCCTATCAAAAGAACGTCGCCGCTGAAGTTAGTTTTTACGTGTTTGCATTTAAGTACCTATTTATTCCGTTTGCTGAAACATCATGTATAATTTCCTCCTTGTTCATCAAACATGTTCGCAACGTTTTTTTGGGAATACAAATGGGCACTTACAAATGTCAAAACCACGCGATTATTCGTTACATCACTAGCAGGAACATAAGATGATAAAAAGTATCTAACCGGCCTATTCAAATCAAATGCGTATCTAATTCCAAATTTAAATTCCGAGCAAGCCATATAAAGCGTGGCGATGCGACAGTGCTGCCGCCGTAACTCTCGACCGCAAAACACTAAAAGTTTAGCAATTTTCTTTTATCCGCGCAAACGTTTTGCATGGCTCAAGAGGAAACGTCACGATTCCTTTTTCCAATTTCAAACTTGTTCCATATTCGAACGCCACCAGGCGGCCGACTTCGTAATCTGTTCGATTAGTTTCCTTTTTTGCACCATTATATAACGACTGTGCCTTCTGTTAGTCTTTTGCTTCACTGCTCTCTTATTCGTTGTCATATTGAATGAGATGTTCGTATTTGTGCATAGAAAAGATTTTTGTTATTCCCAAGCCTGCAAACAGGTAGCGGGTCTAGCTCATGGAAGAGTAGTTACCGTCCCCTAAAGGCGTGTGCAACACCGGTGACTTAACGAAAGATAGAAGGGATGGAATAGAGAAGGAAGATATTTTAGTTAGTTTATTTAGTTAACTGACAGAAACCCTGTTGTTCTTTGAAGAGATATGTCTATAGTAATTAATTATAATAAATACACAGGTAAATCTGTTAATCTATAAATATACAATTTGTACTAGCTGTCCCGGCAGACGTCGTCCTGCCCGGTAAAAATAGGGGTTTGTCGCAGAGGGTTAATAATTTAGGGTTGTATGTATTTTTGTATGTTGTATCATAAAAAAATAGAAATTAAAAATTTTGACAAGAAAATTAAAAAAAATTAGGGGTGGACTACCCCTAACATTTAGGGGGATGAAAAATAGTTTTTTTTTTTATTGCAGGAGGTCAGCAGACAGGCAGACGGCCCACTTGATGGAGAGCGGTTACCATCGCCTATGGACGTTTGCAACACCAAAGGTGCTACAAATGCGCTGCTGCCCTCTTAAGGGAGACTGGAACCTGGTCACTAATGCCGGAACACAACTCAAGGTTGTTATGGCGACATACCTTAGACCAGGGGTGGTAGCAATCCAGTCGGGCATATGCCCTACCACCAGGCTGTGGGTTGTTTTGTCGCCTCTTACGACAGGCCGCCCGGCCGCAGGAAATTGTATTCTTTCTCCGTTCCTGCACGGATACGGACGAATGTTGGCCGATTCTCATAGATACCGGATAAGCACAAAAAATTTCATCAAAATCGGTCAAGCCGTTTCGGAGGAGTATGGCAACGAAAACTGTGACATGAGAATTTTATATATTAGATATTGAAACTATTAAAAAATAACTACAAATGATGGAGGCTGGATACAAACGAGCAAACACCTATTAACGGTGGAGAATCCGATGCATTTTTTTTTAGATTTCTTGTCTGTTTGTCTATTTACTCGGGATTCACTTTAAAAAATTGTGGGCTAATTTCGATGCGGTTTTAGCTGATCGACAGCTAATTTTTAGACTTAAATTTTGCGCTACTCCCGCGGGAATTAATGTGGGAGCGGTTTCAATTCGTTCGGGTATTTAAAAATCAGCCTATTCCGACACAGCTTCTGCTAAACCGATAGCTTACATTCTATTTTTAATACTACGATACTTTGTGTCCCGGGAATCTATCAGGACTTGCAGTTCAAGCGTGAACAAGGTCGCGGGCATATCCTAGTTAGTTTATAATATTATATATAAAAAATAATGTTTGTCTGTATGTCCTTTATAGGATCGTACACTAAATATATATAAATAAAGTCGGTGCTTAGTAATTTTCAAAATATAGTACTTTTTATGTTTTACTTTGCACCGACTTCAAGATGTTTTAGATAATATATATTAATAATAATAGCTTTAGAAATAAGTTATATTATACGTTTTAGTTTTTTAGTTTTTGAAGTCGGTTTTTTTAAACGAAGTTTTTAAATTTTATTTGTTACTTTTTAGTGTCTAGCTATGTATGGGTGGACCTACGAATGGTGCCGCGCTTCTTAAAATATATAGGTCCCAAAAAAATGTTCGTAAAATGAAAACTACTAAGCCAAACTATGTAAAATTTTTAGGAGACCAATTGGAAGCTATTCCGCGTCGAAAAAAAAAGAATCACGTAAATCGGATCATAAATCACGGAGTAATCGGCGAACATACATAAAAAAAAGGAACAAACAAAAAAAGATCCCGACGAATTGAGAACCTCCTCCTTTTTTCGAAGTCGGTTAAAAAAAAGGAAGCGGTTTGTACAGTAACATTAATTACTTTAAAATAACCGGAGATAGACAAATGTGAAGTAAAAGGCTTTTTAGCTAGACGTGTTGCTGGAGAGTTTCTTGCTGCTTCTTCTCACAGCAATATTACATTGCGAAGCGGCTTTATAAATAGGCAATCGCCAATTCGATGACTCCTACGTATAGCGAATCAACTGTAAATTTTAATTTTACGGAGAGCGAGCCAAAGATTTTTTTTTGTTTTTTTTTAGATTTTAGTTTCTAGAACTATGATTTTTAAGCTTTGTGCTTTTATTATTATGTAGTATTCTATTATTATGTGTTAGTATTTAAATAGTAAACCTAATTTATTATGTTTCTGATATATTGTAGTTGATTTAATATACGTCATTTGCACCGTAGTTTTACTGAGCTAAGGTTTTTTTATTTACAAAATAACTTAGAAACTGATACTTTTGCTATATTATTGTTAGAAATTGGGCCACCTGCACACTATTGTTACATACCGACAAAGAAATGCTGCGCACCGGGTTTATTACCACTTCCGCATTTTGAATTATTTTGTTTACTTGGTATTTAAAATTTGCAATTAGACAATAGCCTATCCTTATTGTTTTCGACTTTGGTGGCCGTTCGTAGGAATAGATAACCAGGTATGCAATCACTGTTTCTCGGAAACTCCAGTCAACGCGGTCGATTTTTTTTTACTGTATAGTTAGTATAAAACAATGCTCGAACGGAGGTGGCGCAGTCAAACGACGACCACGATGCGATTAAGACGTGTAGTACTTTCGATTAGCGACATAGTGAAGGACTTTGCGTGTTTTGAATTGCATTGAATCGTGCAGTGTGAACTGGTTTCATCCAGTTTCATTTTGTACTTGTTTTATACGTCTTAGTATAGTACCAACGGCATTTATTTTAATTCGAGTACTGTAGCTCGTAACATTATGTATCAATAAATTTCACTCAAAATCATAAAGACGTTTCGTGTTATACGAGATTACGCACTTTTGAACAATTTCAAGCGCTGTGTAAATCGTGCTAGTTCGCTTCACCCACCGCATCCGCGCGATGTATACAGGAATACTGTAGTTACCTCAGCATACGACATACGGAGATCGTAAAAATCTCAATTGCACTAGTATACGCCAAATTATTTTCGAAATCTATACTATAATAAATTTGTAAATGGTTTGAGTTTGTACAAAGCGTTTAAAAATGTGAAAAGGAAATAAATGGACCAGGAGATTCCGAAAATGAATTTTGATTTTTTTTGTCTGTCTTTCAGAGCATCACGTAGAAACTATTGAACCGATTTAAATGAAACTGAATAATTTTTACCCTGATAAATAATGTCGTTTTCGGGGGATAGACGAACATAGCGAAAAAGACGGTGTTGCGATCTCATCTGTTTTGGAAACTACTGAGCGTATATAAATGAAAATCGTCAAAGTGCTTGCTGGCTTGTAACCCGAGTTAAAACTAACTATATTTAATTTGATTGTAATAAATGAAGTATTTTTCAATTCACTAGTAAATACATAGATTGTCATAAACAACATGTCGCCTCTTTGCTTCAATAACGTGGTATATTGAAAAACCCAAATTTACAGTACGCCACTTTTAAAATTTCAAAAAAGATTTTACCCAAACATATTTTACACTTTTTTTGTATATTTTTTACAATTAAATTTAGTGTCAATTAACTAAGCGAAAGTTGTGATAATATGATAAATTTAGCAAAATATAGTGAGTGAAATAAGTGAGTATTGGGATATGTCACGTTATTGAAGCAAAGAAGCGATGTTATTCATTAATCGTAATGCTTCCAAGACGGAGCCAGTATCACTTGGCTCCGACTCGCCTCGTATTTTGCTGGGTAGTTTTCCAGACTACATAGACTTAGTTTCTTTGTTATTATTTTATATAAAAAACCGAATTATTTTTTTGTGTAAGTAAAATAAAGCTACTGCCTCAGGTTTGACACACAGCGCAGCCTCGGAGCAAATCTAGTTGCTAAAATTTTCAAATTTTTTGTGATTTATGCTGATAAATAAGGTCTCCTAATGATCAAATCTATGAAATAATTAAAATTCTTTAAATTGTTAGTTAACTGAGTATACGCGGGAACTGTTGAATTATTTACTTATTATATGTATGACAATCAAAAAAATTATCAAATGCAAATTAGTTTGAATAAACTTTCGAATTTGAATTAGTACGGTGCGTGGTACAGTAGATATTAATGTGAGAAGTTTGAAAGGCGTATATTATAATAATACACTGTTCTTATCTAAATAATATTTAGGGGTCTTGTCAGAAGCGTGCACGTCGCGATCCCCGCTGGCCCAGAGGGCCACAATTCTGACCGAATTGACACATGACTGCAGTGCATGATAGGGCGTCCCCCGCAGGCGACGCTCACCGATGCGCCCCCGTCGGTGTGGACTCTTGCGCATGCGGCGAAGGGGGCCGCCACCCTTCACGCAGCGCCAAACCTGGCGGGTCGAGAGGAACAGAGTGCCGTATAGGCACGTGGAATGTGAGAGGTGGAATGAAAGATAAGATGGACGAAATGATTGATATAATGAATGAGAGAAGCCTGGATGCCTTATGTCTGACAGAGACAAAGCGGAAGGGGTGTGACGTCGATGACCTCCCCGATGGCATGCTTGCTCTGTGGTCCGGCGTGGACCTGGACAAGCGTGCAAGTGGGGGGGTGGGCGTCGTACTCTCATCCCGCTTTGTGTCTGGAGTGAAAGACTATTGTCTGGTGAACCCGAGACTTCTTTGGGTCCGTCTAAAACTGGGGATCACGCGAGTTTTTCTGGTCGCAGCTTATGCTCCCGTAAGCTCAGCGGATCCCCAAGAACTCGAGAAGTTTTGGGAGTCTGTGAGAGAAATTCTGGATCTGGCTGAAGGGAACGAAAGACTAATTATGTGTGGTGATCTTAATGGCTGGGTGGGGACCAAACGAGACGGCTTTGAGGCTGTCCTTGGACCCTATGGCGACAAGAGAGTGAACGATGCTGGTAAGCCAATCATAGACGTATGCATGGAAAGAAACTTGCTTGTGTCGAACACCTTATTCCATCATAAGGATATCCACACGTATACATGGAGAATGAATGAACAGAAAAGTATGATTGATCTGATTTTAATAGATAGTCGCCTCCGAAACACAATAATGGATACAAGAGCCTACAGAGGCCCCACTCTTGGAACGGACCACTACCTGGTGATAAGCCGGTTTGTGGGTCTTTTCAAGAAGTGGAGGCACTGGCGAGAGCGTACCAATTTCGGGGAGCTTGAAAGAATAAGATGTGAAAAATTGGAAGATGTTAGTGTAAGGAGTATGTATGCGCGCCTAGTCGAAGAAAGGCTTGCAAAAGCGGACTTCTCCGACTTAGATGTGGATAATGACTGGGATAATATGAAAGAAAGTATAGTGGAAAGCGCAAAAGAAGCATGTGGATGCGTAAAGAGGCATATAACAACGAAAGGAGACGAATGGTGGGACGCGGATGTTAAATCTAGCGTAGAGAGAAAGAGAAAAGCCTGGCTGGATTATATTGCATCTTTGCATCAGAATGACAGCATGAAAGAGATGAAGAAAGAAATGTATCGCCTCTGCAAGAATGAAACCAAAGCTTTAGTGAAAGAGAAGCGTGAAAGAATAAAATTGAAAGAAGAAGAGAAGCTGACGGAGAACTTCGAGGCAAATACCAAACTCTTTTGGAGAGAGGTTAAGAAGTCTCGGGGATTTTCGTCAGCTTCCAGAATGGAAAGAATTAAATCTAAAGCAGGGGACATTCTTGCTAACCCACAAGAGGTTTTAGCGCGATGGAGTGAATATTTTAGAGAAATGTATGATACTATCCCGGATGCTGGCACCACGACTGAGTCTGTGACTGACTTCGAGGAGTCAGCATCCGAGATCACTTTGGAAGAGATCGAATGGTCGATAAGAAGTCTGAAAAATGGAAAGGCAGCAGGAATCGATAGTGTGTCTGCTGAGATGATCAAATATGGTGGCACCTGCGTCCGGGACGCTTTCCTGTCCTTATGCAACTTGTGCTGGAGGACGGGAAAGGTTCCCAACGACTGGAGGCGCGCTGTCATCGTGCCCTTGCATAAAGGCAAGGGGTCACGTATGGAGTGTGCCAGCTACAGGGCCATCAGTTTGATCAGCACAGCATCTAAAGTGTATGCGAAAATTGTTGAAAGGAGAATGAGAGTGGTATCCGATGGATTACTGTGGGATGCACAAGGAGGCTTCAGAAATGGAAGGGGATGTATGGATCAAGTTTTCTCGCTCCGCAATATCGTGGAGAAGCAGCTGGCTACGGGCCGGAAGGTTTTCTGCGGTTTTGTGGATCTAGAGAAAGCATTTGACAGGGTTGTGCGGAAGGACCTCTGGGACATATTGCCCGGATATGGGATTGACGGCCATTTGCTGCGTGCTGTACAGTCCACTTACGAGGACTGTATGGCATGCGTGCGGGTGGACGGCAGCCTGTCGCCCTGGTTTGACGTCAATATTGGCGTCCGGCAGGGCTGCGTGCTGTCGGCTTTGCTGTTTGTCCTATATCTGGACAATTGTCTCCAGAGATTAAGATTGATGGATGTTGGGGTGCGGATGGGTGATCTAGTTGTTAGCAGCTTGCTTTATGCGGATGATGCCGTGCTTTTAGCCGAATCGCCATCAGAACTGCAAACACTAGTCGCAATGATGAAAGATGACTGTCAGGCGAGAGGCTTACGTTTGAATGCGAAGAAAACAAAGGTGATGGTGTTTGAAAGAGAAACAACCAGAACGAATGCAAGGATAATGGTCGATGATGTTATGCTGAAACAAGTGAATGAGTTTGTATATCTTGGATGTGCTTTTAGCAGAGATGGAAGGTACACCGCTGATATAGAAAGAAGAGTGAATTTGGGGAATAGTGTGAATGGAGCGTTAGGTAAACTTCTAGGCGCTAAGAACCTCAGCCAGAAGGCCCAGCTTGCCATACACAACGCGGTGCTGGTACCTACGCTCACGTATGGAAGCGAGAGTTGGGTATGGAATAGAGAGCACGAAAGTAGAGTAAACGCGGTCGAGATGCGAGCACTGCGCAAAATCTGCGGAGTGACGCTCGCGGACCGCGTTCGTAATACCGAAGTAAGAAAGAGAGTTGGTCTGAAAGAGAGTGTCGGGGTGAAGGTAAGGAAAGGAATGCTCCGGTGGTTCGGGCATGTGGAAAGAATGTATGATGAAAGAATGACTAAACAGATATACAATGCAAAAGTGGATGGATGCAGAAGTCGCGGAAGGCCACGACACACCTTCCATGATCAAATTGATCGTGTACTAGCAGAAGGTGATGTCAGGAGCCTTAAAAACAGACGAGCGTGCATGACAAGAACTATGAATGTCAAAGAAGCAAGTGAGGTGTGTAAGAATAAGCCTAAATGGCGCTCTGTTGTTCGTGCCTACCCCGCAAGGGACCTGGCGTGAAGTTATGTATGTATGTAATATTTTACTTAACTAATGTTATTGAAATGTTTCCAAATAATTTGCTTTTTACGAATGATAACAAATTCTGTTAGCCAGCGAAGGGGAACGGAACAAAAGTTTCCCTCTTTCTGTATTACATATTGTATTTTGGACCATACAATAAACAGGATAATAACGACAACAACCCAAGAAACCTCTAACGAAATATCCCATTTATCATATATTTTATTTCGAAAAGCAAATATTATGTACATAGGAATTTTTACGATGTAGTGTAATGATATGATGTGTATATCGTTACCCCCACCCCCACTGCTTAGTTACCAAATTTTGTAAATATCTTTGCTAAGTTAATATGAAACATGTTACATACCGACAAAGTGAATGCACACCTGGTTTATTATTTATATTACCTTTCCCGCATTTGGACTTCTTTTGTTTACTTTGTGTTCGAAATTGTATTAATTGTGATCAATATAATTAAGAAAAACATTATATTGTTATAGTACTTGTTTATAGCAGCAGGTGTGCAGATTACGGTTTCCCGGAAACTTCAGTCCACGTGGTTAATTGTTGTATTGTACAGTTTAGTACAAAACGATGCCCGAACGGGGGGGTGAGGCAGTCAAGCGACGATTACGATACGAGCAAGACGCATACACTCGATAAGCTATATAATGGCCGACTTTGTGCGTGTTATTGAATTGTGCTGCTTGTACTAGTTGTGTCCGGTTATATTTGTACCTGTGTTATATGTATTTTTTAGTTCTAATAAATTCTATAGTAATTCCAACGGAATATTAATTCGAGTCCCGCACTCGTAACACTATAGAACAAACTATAACATAAAATAATTAACAAAGGTGAAACTGTGAAGTGTAGTGAGAAGCATTGGATATTGGCTACTCCTCGTTGGCGACATCCAATGCTTCATCAAACAGGTACGTGCATGATGTTTCTTCTACATCTTACTACCCTTCAAAAATATTCCCATTCGTCTTTTCTCTATATTGAAACGCTTCGGTTATCCTAAGCCCAGTGACGCCACAACAATGACATTGTATTATTATTTACCCATAAAAATAACAATAACATTGTATCAATATTTACCAATCGCTATATCAATATTATTGAAATAACAATTGCACGGACAAAACCCAAAACTCTTTAACGCGGCCCAAGAATCACGACCGTTTCATATTATCTGAATAAATGTTTGCTAAACATCCGGCGCAGATAGGGTCCGAGTGGTGTTGCCAGGTTGTTATAAACGAAAGCTCGAAAGCAGCTGATATATAACCCGTTTCTGTATCTTGTTCATTTGACGTAGTATCTGTTAAAATTTTACGTACAAACGTTACGTACGTACGCTCTATACAAAAAAAGCCAAAATTCAATCGGTCGATAGTATAGCTTACTTCCTATACTAAGCTATTCATTCACTTTTTTTTGTGCATGAGTTCAGCAGACACGCAAACGGCCCACTTGATAGAAAGCGGTTACCATTGCCTATGGGTATTTGCAATACCAAAGCTGCTACAAATGCGCTGCTGCTCTCTTAAGGGAGACTGGTACCTGGCCACTAATGCCGGAACATAACTTAAGGTTGTCATGGCGGCATACTCGACTAGGGGTGGTAGCCATCCAGTCGAGCAAATGCCCTACTACTTGGCTGTGGATTGTTTTCTCGTCTCTTACGACAGGCCGCCCGGCCGCAGATAATTATATTATTTCTCCATTAAATTTGATAAGAATATATTCGCCAACTAAATTACTTAAGAAATGCAAATTAGACTTAAAGTAAGAGTAATAATCGTAATGTGTTTATGAATATCCAAAGTTTTTTGTGATATAATAATATAATGTGTGTAAGAATAAGCCTGTATGGCGCTCTGTTGTTCGTGCCTACCCCGCAAGGGATCTGGCGTGAAGTTATGTATGTATGTGTGTATGTATGTATAATAATGAAATTTATTATTGCCATCGCTTTTGGTATCCAAAAGCTACAGTCTTGATTTTTTTATTGTTTTTACACCTGGCAACATTATTCCAAGTGTTCACAGTCCAAGTGACACCCCGTTCCAATAAAGTGGGCTACAAGTTTCTAAATTGAAAAAGAAATCGGCCCCTAAACGCCATATGCAAATATTCGATCGATTTTAAACGCTATCTGCTGTGTAGTGAGAAGCTTTTCTAGATTTTAATTTGCTTTAGGGGGAATCAAGAGGGGATAAGCATAAGTAGGGTCAATTAGGGACCTGTTAATCAATTAAAAGCCTAACTTATGACTATACTGAAAGTGTGCTAAAAATAACTCTCTACATAGTGTGATACGAAATATACAAACACGCACACAGAGAGAGAGAGAGAGAGAGAGAGAAAGACGCGCACACACGCACACTGACACCGCTTGCGTCCGTGTACACATATTTAAACTAGCTATAATGCAAATTGTCTAATTACTAATTAATAATGACTGTAAACATCAACAGTGGTCTCCAAAATATTTATATATTTAAATATTTTTTTATGTCTGCGTATAGGCAAACTGACAGACGGGTCCACTTGATGGCAAGTGGCTACCGTCACCCGTGGACATCTGCAACACTAAGGGAGTCGATGCGTTGCATACCTCGTTGAGACTAAGTATCTGTTTACGCCCTTTTTGAAGAGCCCCATATTATAGCGCTCTGGGAAAACCGCTCATTCCAAAGCCTGCTCACGTATGGCATAAAGGAGCGAGCGCCACGTACAGTGGATAACTTCCAGGTGTCAAGGAAATATGGATGAACCCCCAGTTCCCAGCGAGCAGTGCTGTGGTAACATGGCGACGTAGATACCAAACCAAACAGCTCCTCAGAACACTCCTCATTGTACAGATGGTAAAATGCGCTTAGAGCGCCAACGTCTCTTCTAAGACTTAGTCGTTCAAAGCAGCCTAAAGCTCGAAATTCGATATTAAAACATCCTCATCACCGGAGCTCATCTTCTGAAGGGTAAATAGCCTTTTAAACAGATAATCACAAACGTTAACTCAAATTGAATTTCAATCCCAAAACATCCAATTTTGAAGTTTCCAACATTATTATATTTCTATATACTTGATACGAAGTTACCGAGAGTGTAGCACTCGTTCTGAGCAACGAAGTTTGGAAACTTTATTTACTTCCGCGGGAAATGTTTAATGTTCAATTTTTGTTTGTACCCTTTTCTTGCAGGAATGGGCACTTTGAAAATTTTATTTCTAGTTGGAATTTATCATGTTACTACTTGTCCAATAAGTACGCAACAATAATAATGCAGAAAAACCTGTAAAATTGATACACCCAAGCTGCGAAAGTTACCCTTGTGTTACGAATTATGTACTTACAACTCACATCTTTGGGATCGATCACCCGTCAGTGATTGAGCTAATAACATTGAAGTGCTTTTAAGACCGTCTTCTTTTGTTTACTTTGTGTTTAAAATTTGTGATTGGAAAAATAGCCCAATGTGTATTGCAATCTTTATGTTATGGTATGGTCATAAGCCAAGTGTGATTCTTAGAACTTCAGTCTACAGACATATTAGAATAGAATAGAATAGAATAGAAAACACTTTATTGTTCACCAAATAAACGATTACAGAAAAGATAAATTACAATAATATAAAGGCAAAACAAAAGGCGGCCTTATCGCTCAAAGCGATCTCTTCCAGGCAACCTGATTTGTATTTGTACAGTATAAAGCAATGCCCCAACGGTGGAGTGAGGTAGTCGAGCGATAAGCACAAGCAAGGCAAGACGTGTGTACTACATTCGATATTTTATTTAGTTACGGACTTGGCGCGTGTTGTTATATTTTTACTTGAGTTATACGTATATAGTTCTAATAATTACATAGTAATTCTAACAGCATTTTAATTGTAGTCCTGCAACTCGTAACAATATATTATCTAATGTAATTTGTCCTTAATAAAATGATTTTCTTTCTTTCTATATTCGATATAATACACTTATGTATTCGCAAATAATCACGACTTACATAGGTACATACATGTATAACAAATCAACAGTCCCGGAGCAAACCGTAGGCAGCCCGTACGGGTCGCCGGACTAATAACATGGTAATACGTATTAATATTACAATATGTCCGGAAATAAGAAGTGCCCACATGTGCCACCTGGCCGATCGATCAGTGTGCCCCAGAAACGGGGAGCGAGCGAAAATGGGCGAGGTTACACCACTATACTAGTGCAGGTACTCGTGTCTTGGCTACTACATACGGGGTGTGATTTTTTTATAATTCTTTATAGATTCTTAGTGTATACTAAGTAACTAATTGTAGTCTTTATTTTTTTCATTCCAACTATTAGTATATATTTTAATTGGGATCTAAAAATATATTTTATTTATTTATATAACATGGTATAGATAAATTTACTGTCTAAATAATATTAACCCCTTATTACCCCATATTTAGAAACATAATCAAGTTTATTGCACAAGTTCAAAAAGACTTCCCAATAACATATCTGGAGACGCAATCAGACAATCTCAGCGGGATGGCGATTAGGTGTTCAATATATGGCCATCCTTTATTCTCCAATTAAGAACTGGTGGCCGGAGAAGATAGAATCTTGCACTTACCTCGCAGTCAGCCACCAGCCCACAACAGCGCTGGTTCGGGGGGTCTGCCGCTGCTTATCACGTGGCAATACGCAAAGGTGGCAAAGTCCTTCTACACGAGCCTCAAGGCGCAAGGTACGCAGATACACTGACCACTTAAGTTAATATATTAGATAAGGCGAATGTCCTAGTAACTAACTGGACGCGGAAATCTTCGATAGTTTAATTATGTGTGGTTATAAAGACGGGTGCGATACTACTTCGCGTGCTCCGCGGTGGCGTGGCATTTCGCAACCTACTGTCTCACGGGGAGAGCGAGTAGCGGCAGCATGCGGGGGTTGCAAGACGCTATAAACCCAAGGCACAATTGCTAACTGTGAAATAGGTAGCGACAACAATATCACTAACACATACTACTTGTATATATTCACATGATTTCAATGTGCTCATATTTTGCAAATGTTCGACCTACGTGATGATACCATGAGAATACCTGGCAGCATAAGAATAATATATTCAAATATATTATTCTACTGTCTGACGTACAGACAGACATTAGCTTTGTAACTGCTACCAAGAAAATATTTTTAAATAGATTGTCTTGCCTTTACTCTGTTATATTTAATTATAATATCTTACGACATAAAATTTTATGTCGTAAGATATTATAATTAAATTGCGGCTTTCCAATGTACTACATTGGAAAGCCGCAAAGCGAGTTCTAAGGTATCTCAAAGCCACTAAAGATTTTAAACTGCATTATAAACGCAATGGTCCAAATTATCCAACCGGATACGTAAACGCTGATTATGGCAATAATTTAGTTGACAGGCGCTCATAAACAGGCTTTGTTTTTATGATGAGTGGAGGCCCCATATCCTGGGAAGCTCGCAAGCAGCGCACAGTTGCACTTTCAACCACAGAAGCCGAATATATGGCTCTGGCCGAAGCTTGCAAAGAAGCCATATATCTCAAAACCCTCATCGCCGAAGTCTTCGCTGTCACTCATTCCATCACCATTCATACTGACAATCAAAGCTCAATTAAACTGGCACATAACAACACATATCACGCACGCACTAAACATATTGATATTAAACACCATTTCATACGAGACTCTCTTTCACAGCACCATCTCCATGTCATATACATACCAACTCAAGACATGATAGCTGACATTTTGACTAAACCACTCTTGAAGATAAAGCACTACCAGTGTACAAAAGCGTTAGGTTTAAGTTAAATTCAGTTTGTAAATATGTCTTAGTTTCGGTTGTTCTATAGGAGTGTTGTGTATAGTTAGTGATAGGTTAATGGTTGCTATAATGTATGTTAGTGTTAAGTTTTGTAAAGTGTACAGTTAGGATATGCTCTGATATATGTTATTTTTATTATATACATGCACAGGTGTTCTCATTGCGGGGGAGTGTTCGACCTACGTGATGATACCATGAGAATACCTGGCAGCATAAGAATAATATATTCAAATATATTATTCTACTGTCTGACGTACAGACAGACATTAGCTTTGTAACTGCTACCAAGAAAATATCTTTAAATAAATTGTCTTGCCTTTACTCTGTATATTTATTATAATATCGTACGACATAAAAGCAAACTCCTACATATCAGTGCAAGAACGGAGAAATAATACAACTTTCTGCGGCCGGGCGCCTTGTCGTAAGAGGTGGCAAAAAAAACCACAGCTAAGTGGTACGGTATTTGCCCGTCTGGATGGCTACCACTCCTGATCTAGTGTATGCCACCATAACAATCTGAGTTGTGTTCCGGCATTAATAGGCAGGTTTCAGTCACCCTTTAGAGAGCAGCAGCGCATTTGTAGCACCTTTGCGGTTATAAAGGCATGTTGTTGATGACGATGCTGATGAGTTCAGCAGACAGGCAGACGGCTCACTTTATGAAAAGTATTATCGTCTCCTATAGGGATTTGTAATACCAAAGCTCCTAATAATGTGCTGCCACTCTCTAAAGGGAAACTGGAAATAGGCCACTAATGCTGAACATAACTCAAGGTGATATCGGTGGCATACTATAGACTAGGGATGGTAGTAATTCAGATAGGCAAACATTGTACCATCTGGTTGTGAGTGGTTTTGTCGCCTCTACATAGTTCGCCCTGTGACAGGAAGCTGTATCTTTCTTCGTTACTCTACGGTGACTTGGTTAGCTTACAGGATTACAATGTATGTTTATTACAACGACAATTTTATTCATTTAGCTTTATACACTCATGGGAGCTGCATATATCTACTCATCACAACAATAATCTGGAGGGAACTTCCAGCCACGGTTTTCCCTTTGCCCTATGAGATGGGGTTCTTTAAAAAGGGCGTGACAAAATTTCTTAGAGGTCGGCAACGCGTTGGCGACACCCCTGGTGTTTGAAACGTCTATGGGTGACGGTAAATACTTTCCATCAGGTGGGCCGTCTTGTTGTCTATTTTTTGTCCGAAAAATGTAAGCAATAATACTCATATGCCGTAATGTTTGCCCGAATTGTTTCGATGGCAAAATATGTTATAGCATATGATAATTACGCCTTACAATGATGATAACAAATGACGTTATTGAAATCGAGTTTATGGGAAACAAAGTTTCTAGCACGTGAACCAGTATAGCAGATGAAATTATGGTACATGAAATTCTGGCAAGTGGGTGTATCCGGGGCTGTCTGCCTGTTTGCCTGCTCCAGGCTCTAAAAAAAACATCAGCACTCGACAGTGAATACTACTCTCTGCTATCTGAAGTATCAAGTAACCTCCATCTCTTGCTTCTACACACTTATGAATACCTTCACTTTAAAACATTACTTAAAATAAAACCTCCCGTATAGCTGGGGCATTGTCTCAAGCAGCCACACCTATCACTTAGACTGAGTGACCCATATCTACAAGACGCTCTAATCTATTCCAACCGGATTAAGTTAACTCGGCTTAGTCACGCTGGGCGACCACTACCGATTGTTTGTGGTCCGCGGTGTAGTGTCAACTCGAGTTATACTGTTTTTGCAGGGTACCCACTACCTTGTTTATTAAATTGTCTTCCAGACAGGCGCCCTGGGACTTTAGCTTCTAAAAGTGATTTCAGATGATGTTAATAGTTTAATAGCTTCTCTTGCTATTATTAATGATAGCTGTTAGCCCCCCCAAATAAAATAAAATAAAAATTAATGCCAAACCGTGGACTCGGGGGAAATGGAGATAGCAGCTACGCATAAAAGATGCAAACATTAAGAAATATTGCCTCTTGCATTATAATTTCTTAATATATAGAGCATACTTATACACTTTAATCGACTTCAAGAAAGGAAGAGAGAGGTTCTAGTCTGTTCCTGTGGCTGGTCGTAAAGGGGCCACCGATTGCTGCCACTGGTGGTCAAGGACAAGCATTTGATATGCTTTTTCATACATTTAGTAGGAACTCCCCGACGACTGGGAGTGCATCCACACTTCCTCGACACCTGGAAATTATCCACTGTACGTAGCTCTCACTCTACGTTAGCAAGCTGTGGAATGAGCTCCCCCCCGCGGTTTTTTCCAGAGCGCTACAATATGGGGCTCTTCAAAAAGAGCGTAAACAGATTCTTAGTCTCAACGAGGTAGGCAACGCATAGGTTCCCTTGGTGTTGCATATATCCATGGGCGAAGGTAGCCCCTTAAGCAAACATAAAATAACACGCGTGGCCGGTGGCGGCAATTCGCCACCACCACGTTTGTTTGCACGACGACACGTGGCCGCCACCGGTGGCTGTGGTTGGTGGGTCGTTTATGCGTAGCTTATTTGTTGTTACCTTTTTTATATTGTAAAGGTTTGCGTTTGACCGACATTGTACTTGGCATTAGGTGAAAATACAGTCAAAGATGGAGCATGTTTACCTAAACGCGAGACTTGAACACCCCTAAATTATATGTTTCAAGAAAAAACACGACGGTAAGGAGAACACTTCTCAGCGGTCCCTATATTAAAAGTGGAAGCATAGCGCTTCGTCTGCTTGGTTGGCGGTAAGAAGTTGACGATGGGATTAATTCGTGCAATCTCGCGACACATTCACCAAAATGTATCTTATAGAATACCGATGAACTGAACAAACTCTTTATTTTCGAGCTCATTTATTTAACTGATTTCAATTATTCTTTTTGCGTTAGCATCAAAATAGTCCCATTCTAATTTAATAAATGTTACGTCTTCGACTTCGAAGGAACACTACTGAACAACATTACAATAACCATCATGTAAATGGAATTATTGTATGTATCATGTCAATTGTACCTTGATGTAGATGTAAAAATATTATTACGAGTTGCGGACTCGAATTAAAATGAATTAAAATGCTAGAAATACTACAGAGTTTATTAGAACTATACAAACAAGTATAACACAGGTACAAATATAACCGGACGCAATAAGTCCAAACGTAATGCACGATTCAATAACACGCGCAAAGGCCGTCACTAAATATATATCGAATGTACACAAGTCTTGCTTCGTTTGTGGTTATCGCTAGACTGTCTCATCTCTCCATTGCAGCATTGATTTATACTGTACTAATACAATATGTTTTCTCGGCCGCGTGGATTGAATTTCCTAAGAATCACACCTGGCTAATGACTACCATAAAAGATCACAATACACAATGGGCTGTTTTTTTTAAACACCAATTTTAAACACAAAGTAAACAAAAGAAGTCCAAATACCGAAAAGGTAATGAAATGCAGGCGTAGTTCATATTTCACAATTTTTTTATCTGCCCATATTAGAAATGTGATAATGTATGCAAGACTTACCATATACATCAATACACCCGATCTGCCACTTCATGTTTGGCTGGGTGTTGATCTGGCACATATAGCAGCCCCTATCCTCAGCTCTGAGCGGCCTAATCCTCAGCTGCCATGTGCGTGGAGCGTCCACGTTCACTGAGTATCTAGCGCCCAGGACTGTTTTCTCGTGCATCGTAAGGACGGTTTGGTCTTCAGCTCGTAACCAGCCAACCTAACGTTAAAAAATGTTAGATATGTTTATATGTTACGTATATTAAATAAATATAATTCTACCTATTTAGCATATAAAACAACTGTATATGTTACATTTGTGTATGTATGAAATATCTGGGCACCGTTAATCAAATAGTTAACTTCGTTAATCACTAATCTGTTACTGAAAAAGTTAACTTCGTTAAAAGTTAACGCGGTACATTTCAAAAAATTTAACGCAAGTTAACGTTAATCGTTAATTGATTAAAATTGCATCTTCTTATAAAAACTGTTGGTTCTGGAATTTTGTTTTGAATTTTGTTAGAAACAAAAAGACGGGTATAATTATTAGGGTATTTAATTTAGGCATGTTGACAAACAATGCTTTTTCATTAATTTGGATTAAGGATTTGAATTTATTTTATTAAGATAGACTAGTTGCGTTCTGGACGAAGCACTAATTATACGAACTAATTTTAAGACGATTTGATAGTAATATATTAACCAATTGCTATTTAGACGAATTGCTACATTGACCATTTACATCTTAGACGAAACGATACTAATCCGTCCTACTCGTACCGTCGTACTAATTTATCTATCAAATTAGTCATCTCGCATAATATGAATACTCCCCTTCATGAACATTAATATGTTGAAATTCTTGTCTGAAAGCGAGGCTCGTTTCGGCTGTACTTTATCCTTACCCGTGGAGAAAAGACGTGCAACTGCAGCCCTTGAGGGTATAGCAGTATTATATTATATTTAAATAGCGGACTGTGTTTGTGCTGGATTAACGATTAACATATTTTTAAGTTAACTTAAAACTTAATCCGTTACTCGAAATGTTAACTTCGTTAATTAACCATTATCTGATTGAACTCAAATGTAAGTACTCGTACTATATATTACATACTACCATCGCCTTTATAATTTCTTTGAGATTGTCTGGAAAAGATCGCTTTTTAGCGATAAGACAGCCATTTATGCATAATTAGACGTAGTTTTAGTCTGTAAATTTATTTCTGTATTCATGTATATTAATGAGTTAGCTATCTATCTATCTAAATAGTCAATAAACACACTTATGTAAAAACTCTGAATTAAAAACCTGGACTTGATGGATCGAAATATAGGTATGTTATTTTGGATATACCTGCAATATAATGTATATCCTTAAATTGCTTCAATAAACTTATATATAGTACTGTTTTAGAGTATTTATCATTTGATGTATATCTTTTTATGTACGCGTATATTTTCATAGCTATATACTTATTTATTATTAAGAAAAACAGACTGAAAAATTGAGAGGAAGAAGGAAGGACAAGGCGATATGCGCATGTAACGAAAAGGGATGAACGTCACGTGACAAAAGGAATGTTAAACTGCAAGATTAATTGTGTGAAGGATGATATGTGAATAGAGCAGTGTGAAAGAACATGATATATATTGCCGACCCCA